>OZ004880.1:2720835-3061873 GCA_963926505.1 Russula olivacea | reverse complement strand
GAGCCATTGGCTATTATTGACGGTAACAGGTCGATCAGAATTTTTGAAATCGAGAGACCAGGAAACAGAGTGAAAAGCAAGACTTACCAGGACCATCAGATTTACTGTAAAAACGGGACAGTCCGGGCGATTGGTGACGCATGGTATTATTGTAGTTTGAGGCCATTCTTGTCGAAGGCCATTCCACAGGTGATGAACAGCGAAAGCTGCGCCTCACCGCCCAAAAATATCTCAAGAATATCTCAAGACAAACCATATTTCCGCCCCTCTCAACAGGCGCCTCCACCTATGGCGGATGAGTGACTACCCTCATCCTCGTGGTGATTGCACTCACCTGGCCGCACAAGAGCACAAGATGAGCCCGGTGTTTACCCTTGCACCTGGGATTTTCTCACTGATAGGGGGTCGCCGGATGTGAAATAGATGGGGACCGCATCAATGGTCTTCTATGGAAAGGTTGGCCATGCGAAGTGGATATACAGGGAGATGAGAACGCAGGTAGAAGCAACCATGATGATATTTTTCCCAGGGTTAGGCTTAGTGCTTCTACTTCATCTCCGACGCTCACCACTCCGGGGCGATAGGGTTTATTGGGACTCTTTAGATTTGTGGTTCTGTCCACTAACACCTCTCCTTAGAATTTGTGAACCCTGTCGACTCCATCATCGTATGCTGTACAGGCACCCGTCGGCTGACTGCTGCTCGCATGTCCGGGCTGACTTGGAAGTAAACCATCGACTCGGACGCCGCCCCCAACTCTTCAGTACTCGCCACCTCTCAAGTTCGTTTACAAAATCAGTTGAATTGAAGGAACTCAAAGGGATGCGTCGAAGGTTAAAGTCAAAATTTCTGGGCATCCTTTGCAGGGCCCTTCCATGCGTCACCAATCACCCAGAACGTCCCATTCGAAATCGCACGGCCCCAGTCAGTCTTACATCTCACTGCGTCATGGTCTCTCGATTTCAAAAATTCTGATCGACCTGTTACCGTCAATAATAGCCAATGGCTCAGAGGCCCAGTTCGGATTGAAATGCTTGCATTTCAGGGGGCGACCACCCTCTAGACCTCTCGTTCTTACACCGCCAAGTACTCCCACCGTACCAGCAACTCGTAAGATTTACAATGCGTCTCTACAAGCAGAAAGATATTCCCAAGCCGCATCGCAGTACTCTCGATTGTCCACCCGGACTTCCATCGGCTTCGCCAGGCTCAACGACCCCGGACAGGTTCAAGCGTGCGGCGGAGGCTGTCAGCAAGCAGATATCCGGACACAAGGCCATGGTCGCTCAGTTCAAGGAGATGAGGTTGCCGCGTCCTTCGATGTTCAGCACCAAGTCAGCGACCTCGACGAAGTCGGACCATTCCCATTCTCTTCCACCTACGCCAACCAAGGCTACCAAGCGATCTGGGAAGCCTCAGACCGACCCGGGGAGGTTTTCTAATCCGAAGCCTCCGACCTCTGCTGCCAGCCTCAAGCGACGACCTGTCCTTTCAAACGTGGACACGAACTTGCCGTCCCTCACCAGGCCACCCGGTCTAGGCTCGGAGAAGACGACTTCCCCAGTAAACAAACCTTCCGCTCCCCGTTCTGCTCCGAAGATGCCCCGATCTGTCCAATCTCCCATCCACTCCTCACTGCAGAAGGCTGGCGTCAAGCCCTCGACTTCTCCTTCCAACAATCGCGCTTTGACTAGTGTTGATTTGGCTAGCGTTTCTGTCGCCTCAGCGCCGACACAGGTCGATGTCGACGAACCTATCCTCTTCGTCTCATGCTTCCATTCACTCGACGAGGACGACCCAGAGATGGAGGACGAACTATTACAGACGGTGGAGGCGACGTCTGACTTGGAGTCTCAGGTTGCGCAGATATTCGGCGTTGGATTGGGATATGTGTCTGAGGACGAGGTAGTCAAACACGGCGAGATCGCGCCTCCCAAATCCACTCCGGAGGCCATGCTCGCACCGATATTGGAGCCCATGTCCGCGGTTGTGGAGTGGTGGGAACCGACAGTCAATCCCGTGATCGAGTCGAACGTCGCAATGGCAGTCAAATCGAAGGGCGAAACGGATGGGCTCGAGTCTATCCCTCTGAACCAGAACCAGATTGCTTGCATGCCTTCGACGGATATCGGCAGGCCATCGCTTTCCCTTGCCTGCCTGCCCTGCCAGCCCACTTCCGTAGTCAGATATGACATGGTGCTTCCTAGGACGGTTCCACGTCAGCTTCCCTCGTCAGCAGATTTCGAATTTGTCGCCCCTTTATGCTCGGGCGCGTTTCGCTCTATCGCTTTATGTATTCACAAGCAGAGCCGGCGCCAGTGTGCGGTCAAGATCATCTCGGATGCCGTCCTCGAAGACCAGAGAATTGTCCGCGCTGTTCTCGCAGAGCAGCGCATCATGCGCGAGGTATCTCGCTATCCATTCCTGTTAGGCTTGTTGGCTTCCTTCCGTGGCGTTCACGGCCTCTACTTAGTCTCTGTGAGTTTGTTATTCCCAGTACTCAGCGACATACGATAGATTCTCACTGTCCTGTTTCAGGAATACTGTTGTTCCACTCTGTTCGATGGGCGCTTTCATATGCCCGAGTCGTACAAGAAGCTCGCGTCCGCAGAATTGGTGAGCCTTCCCTAACAAAGCAGGAAGAGTCGCATGCTCATGTACGATGTCCAGGCGTGCGCGGTCGATCACCTCCACAACCTTGGAATCATTCATCGTGACATCAAATTGGAGAATGTGATGGTGAAGGACGACGGTCATGTCGTCCTTGGCGACTTCGACTTGGCGGTCCGTTTGGAGACTGCCAGCTCACCCTCACCCGCCCCGCGACCAAGTGGGTCGCTTCGGGGAGGCAAGCGCAACACCCTCAAGACTCGCGGTGTTTGCGGCACGCTTCCTTACATGGCTCCAGAAGTCTTGCGCAACATGGAGTATTCCTACGGCGTCGACTGGTTTTCGTATGGAGTGTTCCTGTACGTGTTCTATATGGATAAGGTACGATTCCGTTCTCTCCGGTTGCCTGAAGCCGAGGTTCTACTACGTTGAATACAGTTTCCTTGGCTGGGCGAGTACGAGCATCCAGTGAGCTATCTGAAGGAGATGATGTCTACAATATCGCTTGGCGTCATCTTCCGGAACGGGATGTTCGGTGACCTGTTGAAGAAGGTGAGCGATCGACTTGAGCTTCGATGCGTTCTTCATTCTCACCTCCGTGTATAGCTATTCTGTGTGGACCAGGACGGCAGAGCAGACTTCTCTATCGTTCGACGAGCCCCATTTTTTGCCGACTTGTGAGTAAACTTTCTCCACCTCGTTGCCAGTCGCTGACCGTGGGCGCGTTTCCGTCAGTGACTGGCAGAAATTGATTTCCATGGATTCGACTGGTAAGTCTCATTTCGCAACTTGACGCTCAGCGGAAGTGCGCAGTTCTGAACGCTCTATCCAGCATCGTGCCTATCCGATCGGCCTACGAGCGGAGAGTTTGCACAGTACTCTACAGACTCTGATCCGTATTCGGAATTCACTTGGCTAAGCCTTTCGATGACTGTCGAGCACGATGTCGGTGGCGCCCCTGAATCCGCCATCGCCAAATATCGTACCCCTTCCGACTTCGATGCCCCATCCAGCGGGCGGTCTCCCGTATCCTGTGGGAGCTTTCAGTTTTTCAATTCTTTCTCTCTATCGCCTTTATTTCAGCACCCATCTTGCGACTTGTACTCGGGTGACCATGTTTTACGGAACTCAGTGCGGTCTCTCGACGAAGGAGAAGACCCGATTTTCAGCCTCCCTGCGACGTGGATCGCTGCCTTTGGAGACTCCGGTACCTGCCTCGGTCAGGGAACTGGAGTCCCTCCAGCCCGTGAAGACGATGAAGCCCTTTTGTGCACGTCTATCCGGTCACTGGACATTGGAGAAGAGCCTGTGTTCGAGCTGCCTTCGGGATGGAAGGAAGCATTTGTTTCCGCGTCTCACGTCGCCGTACCGTCTTTGTCGCGGCAACCGGAAGCCACGAGGAAGACTTCGGTGCTACCGAAGATCAAGTCTTTATGGAAGCGGGCCACGAGCAAATTTAGCTCGCGGCGGGTATGAGGCATCTTCGTCCACGCCGCGCATCCTCGAACAGTTGCCAGCTACTTTCTCTCACTGATTGATGGCGACGGTCATACACCAATTTGTCTATTTTTTATTCATTGTCTCCTGCAGGGTCCACTCTATCTGTCGTTCTCGTTCTCGTTCTCGTTCTCTTTTTCGTCTTCTAGGTCCCACGATGTTATAATAAGCCTTTTTCTTTCGTTTTCTTTCGTTCTCTTTTTTCGTGTTCATACCGCCCATGTAGTTGTCTTGATACCCCGCGTTTGTATCGTTTTCAGTATACCCGTCCCACATTTTATCTCTATTACATTAGGGGGTTTCACGTTGCGGTTTTTTGGCGTTTTTTGGGCTTTTTTTTAGCGGTTTTTTAGCGGTTTTCCTTAAGGTTTCAATTCAGTAATCGCTAAAAACACATCCAAAAACAGCCCCAAAAATAGGTCCAACGTGAAACCCCCCCTCCTCCGCTGTTTCAAAAAGCGACCCTCTGTTTTTACGCTTCGTCACTAAATGGTGTGATAAGTATTTATTAATTATGTCAAATAAATAAAGTAAATATGGTAAATGCTGCAGTGGTGGCACATGGGACAGCCTTTTCTGTTACGCTACCCACCTGCCACCTGTCCACCTACCCACCTCCTGTCTGCCTCTGCCCGCCGATGTCTGCTCACGGCATAATGACATTCCTCGATTTTCCACTCGTTCTCCGCCTGTGCACCTTTGACTGTACCCGCACCATGGACGTCTTCAAGGATATCACGCTCTTGCATCTTGTCAAAGCCAAAAAACACAGCAACACTGTAGGCAAAGAACACGATCTCAGCTGCACCGTCCCCTATTGCTACGGGTGTTCTTGGTTTGCTCCCAGGCGCAGTTGGAGGTACAAGTGTGGGACTCTGGGTGACTAGAGGCGTGTCCATGAGGAAGCCGCACTCGCGCGACTTGGCTTCAACTTCATTTTCCTCCAAATCACGCATCCACCGGTCGATGGGCGGTGAGCTCGTGAGGCTCCGCGCGATATACCCATCATGCGAGAGGCCACGCTCGGGCGAGTGGCCCGGAATAAAGTACGAGCCAGTGTATCCATCCTCTTCCTCCTGGGACATGCGCAACAAACGGCGAGTGTGGGACGGTGCGGGCACGGAAGACCACACTTTAACAGCAGGGCCGTAACCGGGGATGTGACTCCAAACTTGGCTGCACCGCCATCTCTACCATCACCCTGCCCCTTTTCTCGCATCACACGACGATGGGGCCATAGGAGTAGTTCCACAGCCACAGAGAGTTAGTATATAAGTAGAATAACTTGTACAGACAGTGCTACATGGGGTTTTGTACCCTAAGTGCATGTAAATGGAATTAAAAAAAAGCTTCCAGTCCGACAGCGAGGCACTTGTAAGATATTCGATTGCGTGTTGTGGCTTGATGGCACTTCTGCAGTCCCATGAGGCGGGGCAGCGATGACTTGCTGGATATCTTGGAACGACGTTCCCGCCTTTGCCTATTATGTGTGATAAGGCCCTCATAAGGGGGCGTGTAATTAAAAAAATTAATTATGATAATTTACTTGTTAATGATAAGCCATGGTCAAAAACAGAGACGGTTAAAAACGATGCAAAAGCAGCTCCAGAGCTCCTTTCACATCTCAAAAAACAGACCTTCGATTTTTGGAAACCGGAAGTTGCCGGGTTCAAAAAACCGTCTAAAAAACCGTCCAGAAAACCAGCAAAAAACCTCAGCGTGAATCACCCTATTGTCTTGACTCGTTCTGCACAATTACGGCACTATAGAAAAACTTGGATATATACTGTATCAGTTCTTCTCAGCCCATTTTCACCCAGCCGAGAATATTATAATGGTTATGCACTCTGAAAAGAAAAGAGAGCGACATGCAGAACGGTAGACAGAGGCGCTGTTCTGGAGTCTGGAAGATAGTAACGTGGGGAGACGGGACGGGACAAGGGCAAGTGGGTACGGCGGTAGTGCAAGGGATTTCTATGCCTCCAAAGTGAAGAAAGAGAAACGATCGAGAGGGGGTGTATTGCAAGTTTCAAGGCCAAACTCGAGAACAATGCCAGTTGGAAGTTACGCACAAGAGTGACTGACATCTCTTTGCATTCACCTAAGTTACAGGTTGCATAGGGAAATCGGCGTTCCAGTAATTCGAGTCCAAGGACTCCTCACCGCAATGACCGCATCTTCATGCACGAGGCCAGAGGTTGTCGACTTGACACGTGGAGGGCGGAAGAAGCCGATCTGTACAGTATGTCTCAGGGCTGAAGCCACTTCAGTCAGCAAAACCATTCCGTTGAATTTGGTGCAAATCCATGCAACAAGAACCGCTTAGTCTCCTGCTGTTGAAGATATACTATGGTGTTGCTGGGCATAATGTGAACCCTTTTATGCTTAAGGAGCACACGCTACGAGAGCCGTAGCACGTCGACACATGCAAAGTAGACTCGCGTCACGAGAAGGTATACTAAATACACGTCCCGCAAACACTTCTATACCCTGTACCGCCGTGCTGTCTTTGTGAAGAACGTCTGGAGGGCGTACACCTGGAACCTGTACGAGCATCAACGGGGGAAAGATAGACAACTAGTGCACATACATAGCCATGGTGATGACGCCGAGCGTCTCAAATACCGCATACCAGAAAAGGCGGCTGAGGGTGTGGGTGTGGGTGTCAATAGGAATGCGAGTCGCAAGGATAAGCACCACTTACTTTCGCGTAGACTTCACGATCGAAAAGCCGCGATTTTCGCGCGTGTGAAAGCTAAAACGACCAAGAACCACATCAGAACAGGGGAAAGAAACTCGTGGGTGAGAGACGCACTATTTCTGCGTACGCTTTATGCTCATTAATTGACTGTTTAACCTATATATGCTCTCCTGAAGTGCGTCGGTCTGTTCTTGAATCTGTCCAGGCTTTGCTGGTGCCTCGCGTCTGGGCTCGCTCTCGACCATGATGTCAAAGTCGACAAGCTTGTCGGTAAGCGTGCTCATGTCGTTTTCGAAGCAAAAGGAGTATTCCCCGATTGTGTTGGCGGTGAGGACATAGTCGCCCTGGCGCTCACGTTGGCCATCAAGGAGGAGCTTTTCATTGGGGTCCTTTATCTCAAAGTCGATGTCGAATGAGCCTCCGCTCTGAACAGCGAAGTAGAACTGGGGAAGGAAGCACTCAGAGGCGACCAAAGACGGTGGATGGGTAGAGGACGCACGCCGATTTTCTCTCCAGCTTTATCGACGTCCGCGTAGAAACATAAACGCTCGTTTGGTGTGAGAATAGTCGTGAGTGCAGTTGAATAGGCAGTTGTGGCGAGGCCGAGGAGGGTAAGTATGGTCGGGATAGCCACCATGGCGGACGAGGAAAAAGGGCAAGACACCCGTGGGAAGAGATGGCCAACTTGGTAATGTCACCTGCCTGTTTTTCGTTTCATCGCATTGCATCGCGGCAACTGTGATTATCATGGACTCAGACTCAGAGAAAACTCTGCAAGTCAGCCAAGGCCGACGCAGGCTGCCATTCGTTTTCTTAAATGCTGCTTCTCGTTCTTCGTCAAATACGTCTTCTGCGCAGTCGACACCTCTTGGCTCCTTTTCTTTTTTTCAATCTCCTGTACAGACACCTCATGTCGAGATGTATGCGTCTCCGCCTCCACTTATGCGCTCTCAGAACTACCGGAAGCTTTCTCCTGCTTTAGCTTCATCTCCTCACCTTTTTACTCCCCCTCATCCTGTCAGAGGTGCACTCACTCCTGGCCTGTCACCCATTGACCGCTCTCCTCGACCTCTACGACCAGTTCACGCCTCAGTACGTGCTCCGCCTCGTCGACCTTTTCTTGAGAAGCTCCTCAATGTCATGGATGACTCTCATGAAGATGGATTGGCATCTGAAATCGACGAATACGAATCTTCTCCCCCGCCTTCTTCTTTTCATCTGGGCTGTACATCCACTCCTCCAAGAGCCACTCCAAGGCAAACCGTTTCTCCCTTCACTTCTCCTCTGTCTACCTCGTCTTCTCTTGAAATCCCGCTATCCTGCGTGCCTGCGCCTCTTCATCCTCGAGACCATCCGCCAACTGGGGAGCGACAATGTTCTGGAACACCACCTTTGTCTGTTACTCTTAAGCGTCCCAGGACTGTTAGGCCACTAACTCGCCGTAAGAACAAGCGCCTAAAGATTGCTGCCCCCGAGTCTCCCTTGGCGCCCTCTTCAGTCCATTCGTCCCTTCGGACCTTTCCGTCCTCAATCCCGATTCACCCCGAATTTCCAGGCTTTTACATCCGCTTCCCGGTCATCCCTCCTGTGCTTAAAGCGTATCTTTCCTCGTCTTTGCCGTTTGAAGCCCTCTCTTACAGTCGATTAGCCCTTCTGGCTGCACACTGAACCCTCCGCGCGACGTCTTCGACCTCTACACTCCGCGGCTCGTCCGCGGCTCTGGCCACACCAAGGTCGGCCTCTGCCCACTCTGTGCCTGTATAGGAACGGGGAAGGTCTGGCTGAGCATGAAATTTTCAGCATACAAGTGGTGCACGCACTATTATCTTATTGTTTTTTTCTCACTTACACAGCACGCAGAGTGTCTTGCCTTCTCCGACGAATGCTTTCCGAACCTCATTGACATGTGCACGACAGCTATCACATGCAATATCTTCATGGTATGTTGCAGCCCTTCCAGTCCCATAATCGTCGCTGAGGGGTGCATCGCATCAGGTATCGCGGCATCCACCGCGCGCCCGTTCTCCCCGCCGATCGCCTTCCGCACAACTCCACGCCAACGGCCCGGTAAACTTGAGCGTACGCAAATGCTCGAAGGCCAGTGTCATCGCTGCATGCGCTGGGTGCCTGTGCAGGGCGTCAAGGATGCCGAAGCAAAGGTACTCCATTTATCGCATATCCTCGATAGACTGCTAAATGTATGGCGGGCTGGTGTAAGGTAAAGGAACTCTTTTGGTAAGTGGGGGAGAGGGTAGCAGCGTGGTACATCTTGATTTGCCCTGTCGATTTTCAGGTGGAAACATGCCGCAACGTGCCATGGTATGAGCGCGATACCGGGCGAGCGCAACATATTCATCTCCGACTCAACCAACTGACTACAGAAGATCAAGCCGCAACCACGTTCTCTGTATGACTACAATCACAAGGCTTACACTCTGCCTCCTTGGACCTCGGAATCATGGCGTGCATGACGTTCAACATTCAAATTATGGACTCTAGACCGGCATCCGTTACAATCAAAACAAGCTCAATGTATCTCTTTACTACCTGCATCTTAACAGCTGTGTCCCGTTCGCCATTATATGCTATCTTCACACTGCTTTGTGCGTCTCTTGTGCATCCGCTTCGGGCTATATACTCCTTCCATCAGTTTACGTCATTTCACTCGCATTGGCACCGTTCATTCCCTTCCTCAACTCGTTGCTGATCCTTCCCCTTACGTACCGACGTCCTTATTCGAATTCGTGGTTAGCAATCACCATTTCCATAGTGTAGATTCTATGATCACCATCATCTTGACACATTTAACGTACTTGCTCTTTCTCGTGGCACTAATATTAATCCAAAGACTCTTCACCTGAGCTTAAGGTCGCAGATGCTGTGTACGTATCGGCAGACCACGTAACTGCTCGCTGATGAAATCCCCAAACTGTGGTTGGGACAAGAGGCACAGCTGGCCCGCATATTTTTGATATATTCCCGTGGCCTCCGTCACGGTGACGTACCACTGCACCAGCATGTCCTCATAACGCATATTGTATCCTTCTAGTGAACTCTTCCCTCTGACGACAGGTCAGGCCCGTATTTTCGCTCGGTCTCCTGGTACTTGTATTTATTAGTTAGCCATGTAGCATTACCAGCAACGTGATATGTACTCGACTACAGCTTGTACCCGAATGATGTCTTGTCGTACTCGGGGCTGGGGTGCTTGACAGCTTTAGGTTGGAGCGAACCATGGTTTGCATGATTACTCACCACGGCAACAGCGGCTCAGAGCGATAAGTGGAAAGGACGGGCACATGAAACTGGGTCCGAGTCGAGCCGTCGACTCGTCGAGGACATGAATCGATCGCATTATTTGGCCATTATACATGGCCCAGGGCTGTGGAATCTTCGTTGAATCATAGGAGCACCGGCCCGGGCGCCGGACGCGTGGTAGTACGATATCAGTACGATATCATACAGTGGTGACACCCGAGACGCCTCGCGAGCAACCGGGGAACTCCGGTATTCCCGTTCTAAACATTTCCTATTCATCTTCATTGAGTGGATCTGAAATAGCTTCGGTAGCACGAGGCTTCTTTGACATGGATCAGGTCACGAGCAGAGCTGCCAGATAGCAGAGGTGCAAAAACTCATGGCACCGTGGGGGTCAGAGGATGGGCTTTACGGTACGACTCAGTGCAAATCATATTCAAATATCATGATGGCAAAAAAGACAAACGTGGCCCGGCTAATCACTGGATCATACAGCTGTCACAAAAAGAACGGGAATGGAAGCGTGATTGTCCAACCGAACGTTTATACTCCTCAAGCATCAACTCTACGTAAGGGAGAGTTGGTCTACGGAACCGGCAGAAGGCTTTAATCGGAGTTGCAGAATGACAACTTGTTATCGTTCTTCCCGCAGATTGTCGAACAGAACGAGACATCAGGGTATTTAACACAGAGCTCGTCGCAGATTGGTTGGAAAGGATATTTATCGCAGCCTTTGCAGATTTCGTCGTCGGGATACTCATCACAGTCTAGTATGGGGCTGGAGAAAAGATTTTTTCAGTCGGTCAGAACTTCCAGTGGCTGGTGTTAAGCGACATACACTGGCACCGTGACATCACCGCGACGACCAATGGCCTCAGCACGAAGTGGAGTCGCGCCTATCATGGCGATGCAACTGAACACCGCGAGCAAAGTGAAGTTGAAGGTACGCATGATTCTATGGCAGTATCTCGCATCGTTAGAAGGCTCAACGCAAAGGACGCAACGAGACACCTACGAGAGATTGAAAAGGCGCGAACTTGAAAGGTGTGAAGACTAGATAGACCCTTGTTGGGAGATAGCCTGAGGCCAACATGGTAGGTCGACCATGCTTATATGGGTTTTGGGAAGTGCTGACGGAAAAAAATCAATCGTACCATCTTTCCAGTTCATGGTTCAATTACGGACATCTGAACGTTTGTGAGACCGTACGTCGTAGCCGCTATTTCTCCCGTCCCCGTAGGGATAATTCATACAAGGTCTGCCTGGGAGCCGTCAATAAACCCGGGCCAATGCTTCCATGCACGGCGCACGCAGTCGTAATAAAACTTGCCCGATTTTATGGTCTAGTCACTAGCCCGGAGTTGGTTTACCTGTATCGAGGAAAATAGGGCTCTGAGGTCAAGATACTGCATAGGAAACCTAGACTAGTAGAGAAGCGTAGTATTAGGATTCGAGTCTCAGTCTGCCCTGGACAGACGCCTGCAAATCAACCGCCACAATACCTGATCCGATTTGAGTACTACGGCAACTATGCTATTTTTGGTCATGAATCCCGGCCGTCACTCACTTCCGAGTCCGTGACGTTCGACTTGAAGCTCGGAACCCTGCGCCGCCCTGCGAAAGCATGATGATGATTTAAGCATCCCGGTTTATGGAATAGTACTTTATCTGCTATAGCGCCGGATGGTTGAGTTCGGTGAGTGGGACAACTTCAATTGAAGTTTGGTTGCTTACGAACTCGGGTCTCAATTATATTATCACCTATTATCAGTTCAATTCAACTGATAATCGATTATCAGTTGTCGTGCGCTTATGAGCCTCGTTGTGATCGGGCCTAAATTAGTGACAGTTATGGATCGGTCATCTCACTTATTTTTATTATCGTATCGCTAGACCTCGCTAGACCGGGGTTAGTGTTCGCTAGCTGGGGAGCTTTTACCTGATGAGCCTCTTTCCTATTCACCTTCATTGAGTGGATCTGAAATAGCTTCGGTAGTACGCGCGAGGCTTCTTTGACATGGATCAGGTGATTCAGGTCACGAGCAGAGTCAAGAGGTGCAAAAACTCATGGCGTCGTGGGGGCAGAGGATGGGCTTTACGGTACGACACAGTGCAAATCATATTCAAATATGGCAGAAAAGACAAACGTGGCCCAGCTAACTATGGATCATACAGATGCCACAAGAAGAACAAGAATGATGTCCAACCGAATGATTATCATCCTCAAGCACCAACTCAGTGTAAGGGAGAGTTGGTCTACGGAACCGGCAGAAACCGTTATTTATGGGACTTGCAGAACGGCAACTTGTTATCATTCTTATCGCAGATTGTCAAACAGAACTCGACATCAGGGAATTTAACGCAGAGGTCCTCGCAGACTAGTTGGAAAGGATATTTATAGCAGGACACGCAGACATCGTCCTTGGGATACTTATCGCAGTTTATGCCGCTGGAGAGAGATTTTTCAGTCGGGTCAGAACTTCCAGTAGCTGTTGTTAAGCGACATACACCGTGACATCACCGCGACGACCAATGGCCTCAGCACGAAGTGGGTTCGCGCCTATCATGGCGATGCAACTGAACACCGCGAGCAAAGTGAAGTTGAAGGTACGCATGATTCTATGGCAGTATCTCGCATCGTTAGAAGGCTCAACGCAAACGACGCAACGAGATACCTACGAGAGATTGAAAAGCGCGAACTTGAGAGGTGTGAAGACTAGATAGACCCTTTGTTGGGAGATAGCCTGAGACCAACATGGTAGAGTCGACCGTGCTTTTATGGGTTTTGGGAAGTGCTGACGGAAAAAATCAATCGTACCATCTTTCCAGTTCATGGTTCAATTACGGACATCTGAACGTTTGTGAGACCGCACGTCGTAGCCGCTATTTCTCCCGTCCCCGCAGGAATAATTCATACAAGGTCTGTCTGGCAGCCGTCAATAATTGAAATTATAAACCCCGGCCGCCCCGCCGGGCCAACGCTTCCATGCACGCAGTCGTAATAAAACGTGCCCGATTTTATGGTCTATCCCTGAGTTGGTTTACCTGTATTGTGGAATATAGGGCTCTGAGTTCAAGATACTGCATAGGAAATCTAGACTAGTAGAGAAGCGTAGGATTCGGATTCGAGTCTCAGTCTGCCCTGCTGGACAGACGCCCGCAACTGCGCCACAACTGCGCCACAATACCCGATCCGATCTGAGTACTACGGCAACTATGCTATTTTGGGTCATGAACCCCAGTAGGAAATCCAAAAATTACGTACGATTTGTATTGATTTCCTTAGATTGAGTCGCTCGTAGTCGATCATAATATAAACAAGCTTTTGGCCGTGCCTACGGCACGGGTCGCTCGCAAGCTCGCTCCCCATTACCTTCAGCACAGGCCTGAAGCTTGTTGGGGGCTACGCCCCCAAACCCCCGTCTTTATCATAGCAGTTCATCTTCATGTTATTATATAGTAGACTGAGATGATACATACACTTCAATAAATATATTGTACAGTATGACATATGACATGGTAAATTATACATAGCTAGTTAGAGTCATGGTCAAGCAGTACCTCTGTATATACAATGTTTTTTGTTATTGTCTCTTGTTGCTGTTCATTCCAGATTGCCTTAATGTTAGACACAGAGGTAACTCTAGATACTGCAACATAAAACTGCCCATGTGCAAACACAGAAGATGATAGATCTAATCCAACATGTCTCACTGATTGACCTTGGGATTTGTTAATAGTCATAGCAAAGCAAAGCCTAATAGGAAATTGTTTCCTGGTGAACTTAAAGGTGTTTTCTTCTTCTGAAGGCTGATTGGGAATCCTTGGAATAAAGACTGTCTCCCCTGCATGCTGCCCAGTAATAAGCTTGACCTCTAAGACCCTGTTTCTATATCTTGTTAAAATTCCTCTGCTGCCATTGCAAACTCCACATGACTGATCCAAGTTCTTTAGAATCATTACAGGACATCCAGCCTTCACTTCAAGCTTTGCCAGTGGGAGAGTAGAACCATTGATCTCATTTAAGTGCTCCACAGGGTAGTTAAGCATTGGATCATCTTCTCCAGTTTGTTCAGAGGGTGGAATAAAATCTGCACTGTGAAAGGTTTGGCTGGGGCCAGGGAACCTATCAAGAACAATCTTATTCAAGGCATTGACATCCTTATTCATGGAAGAGAGAATGATGCGCTCAGAATAGTACTGATTAGAATGATCAGGAGCATCAATGTTAGGGTAGATAACATCAATGAGGGAGGAAATGGTGTTCTCTCTACACTTGAACTGATCTGGCAGAGAAATGTTGGAGGCTTCATCAGTATGCTTGCCATGGCCAACCTCAAATTGCCATTTTGCAAAGTTGGCCTCAGCTTCAACATTGGTATTGAGACGCATGTTTTGATGAAGGTGAAGAACTCTGATATTCCTCCACAGAGAGGACCTCTGCATACAGGCGCCTACCACCTGAGCCCTACAACCTTTAAGGATGACCAGCAAGATTTGTTGAAAGTCCCCACCAAAGACAACAGTAACACCACCAAAAGGCTTGTCAGAGTTGCGCAGGTCTCTAAATGAGCGATCTACTGTCTCCATGATATGGCGATGTTGCATAGGGGCCTCATCCCAAATAACTAAGTCAGTCTTGCGGATCAACTTTGCAAGATGGCTATTTTTAGAGATATTGCAATGTGTCGTCTCATTACAGGGGATAGGGATCTTAAAGCAAGAATGACTTGTGCGACCACCTATGAGAAGAAGAGCAGCAATGCCAGAGGATGCAACGCAAAGAACAATTTTGCCCTGTGAGTGCAAATGGTAGCAGAGAGTGTTGTAAAGATAAGTTTTGCCTGTGCCTCCAGGTCCATGAAGGAAAAAGGTCTCTCCTGTTACATTGGCAATGGCAGAAATGATTCTATCAAATGCCAAGCGCTGATCAGGATTAAGACTGGCAATACACTGTTCTGCAAGGGCAGCTTGCTCCTGTTGGTTATATTGTCTTTGCTCTGTAATAAGGGGATTTGGATCATGAAGAATGTCCCTCCAGTTTCCCACCACCTGTGGCATGCTGTCCCAATCTTGAAGCCTTTTTCCAGACTTGTTAAGAAGCTGATCAATGAGATAAAGACCATAGTCCTGAATCTGTTCCTCTGTTGGCTCCATATTTCTATTTTGAAAAACATGGTTCTGAAGTTGATGTTTGAGATCATCGCATATATCTCTCCAGAAAGTGTCCCATAATGCCCTTGGATTAGCAGGAGAACAGTCAATAAGAATGGTCACAAATAAGTGATGCATTTGACGACCTATTGCCATATGTTTTGCCTCTTGAAGACATTGATGCCACTCACTGTCATCTTCTAGAAGGCCACGTGCAATGCAGGCTTCTCTAAAAGAGGGATAAAGGTGATTCTCAAAGGAGCGAAGATCCTCATAAGAAGTGGCACCTCTAACAACGGTGAGAAGAAGGCGTAGGTAAAAGCGCTCTCCAGAAGAGGGATGGGCATAATACATTCTGCCAATTTGGAAACCCCTTTGTCTGATGGTCCATTTGTGATTGTTTTTATTCCAGACCATCTTGTTAGGAAAGTCCTGATAAAGGGTATTGTTGGTCACCCCATCTGGGTAAAGTGCGTTGGCCTTGAACCATCCAGTAAGAGTAGTATCTTTATTTTGATTGCGTTCAAGAGCCTGCTGAGCATTTATATCTGTATTAGGATTGATGATGACCGACTGATGCTCAGGAAGATGAACTCCAAGGCGTAGAACACTGGGCTCATGATCATGCATCTCAAAGAAGTAAAGGCGCCAATTTGCCTCACAGCTACTAACATATCGTGAGTCCAAGTACTGCTTGATTTCATCTGCACAGGTGCCAAACTGCATAGTGGTACGATCATGGCCCTTGTAGACATATTTGAAAATGTACTTGACAGCCTTAACAGAGGCAATAGACTCGACATTGATATGGCACCTATACTTCCAGATAAGATATTTGTTATAGCAAACCACCCATCTGTTGTCGACATTATATGTTCTAATTTGAATGGTTTGGCCAGTATTAGAGCGTCTAGTTCTTGCATAAGAGTCATCAGTGATAGTGGTCCGCTCCCTAAAGGGCTTAGGAAACCCTCTTATACATTTTCTGCCTTTCATGCAAGGTGCATCAGGATTTTGATCACCGCAGGGCCCATGAACCATGAACTTTTTAATAAGTTCAAGTAGCTCCGGATTGTCAACAGGAAATTCAGATGACATTAGGCTATCGATCTGATCTGGAGTGCGTAACTTGGCATGAGGCTTTAGAAAGATGATGATGTGGGCATGAGGAAGACCTCTCTTCTGAAATTCGATAGTATAGAGAAAGGCAGCCATATCACCCAATATGCCTTGCTTCATGTCTTTGATAAAGGAATGGAGCTTGGCATGAAAGACACGTACCACCAAGTCAGGACGATCATGTGTTGCTTGGCCATCAAGTAAAACATTTTGAATTTCCGGCCAATTAGCATTAGCAGTCATAGTGATAAAAAGATCGCCACTGCCAAAATAGCGATTGATAGCCAATGCATCTTGACACTGCTGCTGCATATGACGGGTGCTTCCAGAAAAAGATGACGGAAGAATAATCCTTTTGCCCAAGTCTTCCAAGTTCGTGTCAACATTATGGGCAACAGCATCAGCCAAGCCTTTATAAAGCTCAACTCTAAGGTCATTCTGCTTGGCCCTAAGCTGAGCAAGGCGCTTTTGCTCTGTGATAGCCCAAGATTCACAAACATACTCTTGAAAGAGTTTGCCAGCAAGAAAGAGATGGTTGGAATCTAAATGTGTGGGGCGAATGTGAAGACGATAGCGGAAATATTGTGCCAAGGAAACAAATTTGCCATCTTCATCATTATTATTGGGTTGTGCTACCTGATTCTCTTGCTCATTGTAGGAAATTCTAGGATGCCACGCAAGCTGTCCAGTTGGAAAAAGAAGCACATAACGCAATGAGGGATAAAAAGGATGAGAATCTCGAATCCTTTGAAGGTTATGGTCACTCTTTCTGAAAAGAATGATATCTTGACAATCGGTAGGTGTATCTTCATTGCCTGGAAGGATGACAGCTATCTCATTAACAGAAGTCTGAGGATTTTCATAGCGACGTCTGTCAGTGTTTTCTTTGAAGCGTAGCACAATTCTACATTGATCCTCAGGAGGCATATTGCGAGTTAATGTATATGCTTGTTTATAAAGCCGAACTCCTGGATGTAATTCTTCAAGCATGTGTTGAAGGGTAGCCAAGACAATGGGATCCAAATAAGTGTTATTTGAATTTTGCAAACGATGTTGTAAAGCAACGTCTGAATCATGAATGTAGAGCTGAGCGTATTTAGGAGGATCACCCTCCGCAGGGAGCAAAGAGCCAGCCAAATGATTGAGCTGTCCTTAAAGAACAAAGGTATAAGGTCCCCGACCCTCTTGATTGATAGAGTAATTGAGCTCTCTACCAACCGAAGTCATTGCCAGTGCATAGTTATAAGTGCGAATACGATCACGAAATTCTTTTGCAACTGGATCTTGATTGGTGAGGTAATTAAAAAGATCATTAGGGGGTGGGTCAAGAGGACGAAGGGTGATTTTTCCTTGATAGCAACACATGCCAAATTTAAAATTAGCAAGAGTAGAGCTGGAAAGTGATTCTGCCTTCCAATGAAGAGCATGGCAATGAGAGCATTCAATACTCATATCATTAAGGTTATGAACCTCCCAAGATGGATCAAAAGGGAGACGTGCAACAGGAAGATGAATGGGAATAATTTGATCATTTAAAGGAGGCTATATATTATATTTAGCAAAGTATTAAAAAGAAAAGAACTTTTAAAACTTACAGGAGTAGGGGCAGGGGCAGGGCCAGGGCCAGGAGTAAGGGCAGGAGGAGAAGCAGGAGGCTATATATTATATTTAGCAAAATGTTAAAAATAATAGTTTAAACCTTACAGGAGCAGGCACAGGTGTAGGGGCAAGGGCAGGAGCAGGAGCAGAAGCAGCAGAAGCAGCAGAAGCTAGAGCACGAACAGGAATGGGAACAGAAGGTGGAGCAATCTAATTAATTATTAATAATGTTAATAAAAAGTTTTAAATAAATAATAAATAAATAAATAAAACTTACAGAAGGACGACCTCTAGATCGAGTTGGAATAGGAGCAGGAACATATAATGCTCTTAATTGAGCAGAATTTAATGTTTCTCGGGAAAAAGGAACAGGAGGAGGGGGAGGGGGGGGAAGGGTAGGAACAAAGGCAGGTCCAAGAGCAGGAGCCACAGAGCTAGAACCAATAGCAGAGCCAGAATCAACAGCAGAAGCAGGAGGGGGAGGGGGAGGAGGAGGAAGGGGAAATGGTTGCGGAGGGGCATGGCCACATCTCCGTGATAAAGGTTGATGAGGGGGAACATTTCTCATTTGCATACATATGTCATGTGACAAATGATCAAGTTCACGTTCATCAACAATAACTGGTGGAGGAGTAGAAGAACATGATGGAATTGCAGGGGTCCTACGCTGCTCAGGAGAACCAATATAACGCTGATTATGCTCCTGATTACGTGCAGCTTGCTGATGATGCTGAGGAGATGTGGGAGGAGTAGAAGGAATATCAGCAGCAGTGGGTAAAGGTGGTGTAGATGGCATAATGACCCCAGCAGGAAAAAGAGGAGGAATGAAGATAGGAGAGGGAAAGACCAAAGAAAAAGACCAAGAACAGAGCAGAACAAAGCTAAGATATAGGCCAAGGGCCAAGCAATTAGACCCTTATATAAATTTGGAAATCGGTGCTAGACAGCCGGAGTTATGGAGCAACTTCCAATAAAGGAAGGGGAGGTAACTTGACCAACCCAATCTCCCTCACAGACCACGCCAAGTGAGAGGTCCCACTTTTAAGACTCAGAGTCCTAAAAGGATAGCAACCGGCAGACACCCCGTTTTACAGGGAAGCCAGGGAGATAGGACTTCACAAAGTGTAACCTTGTTCTACAAATTCAAAAAGGACCCAAAAGCAGGCAGAGACAAAGCAGAGCAAAGACCAGCCAGTAGGTCTTGATACCAACAAAGGCTAAAAAATATATAATAATAATAATAATAATAATAATAATAATAATAATAATAATAATAATAATAATAATAATAATAATAATAATAATAATAATAATAATAATAATAATAATAATAATAATAATAATAATAATAAAAAAATACATACATTTGATAATAATAAAAAAGTATATAAAAAAGACAGAAAAATTGAATATAATATGTGTTGATAAATGCTTAAAATAATTAATTAATTAATTAATTAATTACATAAAATGCTATAATAAATACAAACTGTTGTATTGTGATGTATGAGTTGTAATGTACAAACTGTTGTGTTGTAAAGCTTGTGGAGCTTGAAAATATGTTTGGTGTTTAGAGCAAAGTGTTTCTTCGAAGGGGCAGAGTGAAGGGCAAGGGCAGAGTCAAGGGGCAAGAGGAGCGTCGAAGGGAGGGCAAAGGGCAAAGGGCAGAGAAATTTTTCGAAGCCAGATTCAAAGCCAGGCAGCCGTGAGCCACAGCAGCCACAGCAGCCACAGCATTTCCTTTCCGGGTTGTAAAGTGCTGACATAAATATCTTACTAAGCCCTCCTTCCTTTCGCAGTTGGTGAGACATATATAGGGGATGTTGAATATACTATACATTTTATCGATTGAGATAGATTTCACACGATTGTCATCTGTTGCATCGACGGGAATAGATACAAATCGACAATATTTTCAATTACTATTGGCCTTGATCGATTTCCTTAGATCACAGCTATTTTTGGTCTTAATCGATACAAATCTATTGCCTATATTACCAACGATTACAGACAATTACAAAATACTATCTATTCCCATAGATTATGCAGTTCCTCACTTCCTCTCAACTCAATTTCTCCAAACCCAAAGGTAAAAAAAAACACAAGTCCGTTGTTGGAACGAGTCCGTGGAAGTCAGCACAAATCTGAATGAAAGCGCATCACGGTAGGATAGCCCCGAGCACCTGGCAGGGTGCTTGCATAGAAATCTTGCCTATTCGCTTTAATCGCTCTGTGAAGATTGGACTGTGAAAGGGAGTCTTGGAGTGAGTGTATGGCGGCGTACCTTGGAAAAGGTGTCCATGAGGATGACACGTCCTTGCGTGTCGATTTGGAGTAAGGTGGAATAAGACGTCGAACGAAGCGCACAACGTCATTGTCATTGTCGTCTGCTGCCACCACCTTGCGTTTTGACTTTGGCACATACTCGCCAACTTGAAGGAAGAAATATGGGCCATCCTCTGCAATAATAATATCTTTCTCTGATATTAGAAATCAAATCTAAAAGAGCTTAGCGGGAGGAAAACACCGCACCATATTCGATGCAAACATCATAGATGGCCAGTTCCCGGATTTTATCGTGTGCCCAAATAGAAGGTTCCAAACACATACGCACCTTGGTATCTTGCTCAACATTCCAACCAGCGAGGATGGCTCTGAGCGAATCAGGATGCATACCTTGACCATCCATCGGCACGGCTTTCCAACATCCTTTGACCAGTTGTGCAGTGGCGAGTGCAGAGGCGTACGCCCACTCCTCGACGAGTGTGTCCCTGGGGTTGAGCAACAAGTTGGGAATACGACTCCATCTATACACAATCCACTGATTGTCAGAACATACCACATGCATGCGAGCAAGATCTATGGTGGATATAAAAAGTGTGTATGCACCCCACCGTGTTGCCCGTGTTGACGAGCGTGGTCAAGTTCGTGTATGCGAGAGCATATATGCGTTCTTTGAGTACAAGGCCCATCGCAGGACCATATTGCAGCGCGGTGGCGAGGTTGAGTCCCACCATCACCTTGGCGTGACAGCTAAAATGTACTCTTCTTCCTGGATTGCGCCTGGCCTGCCAAATGACGGACTCATCACTGTCAAGTGAGTGTCAAGAGCCTGTCTAGAACCACGAGGACCCTGTGAAGAAAAAAATTACAAGAAACATTAGCTGATAAGTTGTAGACACATACAATGAGATTCTGAGTATCGCTGAGCAATGTGGCAAAAAGCGAAGATAGGAAAAACATGTGAAGGACACGCGTCCTTTCTTTTCAAGTCTGGTCGCACACTGCCGGGAAAGCGGGCCAGAAAGCGCTGCCGAATGCACCAGGGTATGGCGCAGCAAAGACAGTGGGTGCAACCACACTGTCACCACAGTGCTGCAATACATCCCTACGTGTTCCCCATGTGCTCTAGTGCATCATCTCCTCCAGACTGAAATACTAATTGTCCTCAGTTAGCCGCTGAGGTCGTGCTTTGCTTGGGCTTGCAACTGGGGTCTAGGGATGAAGTCGGTCTAGGGATGAAGTCGGTCTAGGGATGAAGTCGGTCTAGGGATGAAGTCGGGTGATATCGAATGATGAAGATGCAAGCGTGTAATTCTGTGCAAGGATAGCACGAGATGCCTCAACACAGCGCAACGTGGATATGCTCTGACGATCCAAGATATCTATGTATGGGTTGTGCAGCGTGATTGTCGCACTATAAAAGATGTGAGAATATTGACCACATGATCTTTATGTCGCGTACACATGGGGAATAAGATGAACCCGGTAAAGATCGGTGTCAAGCCCTTCGCCACCGTACATGCTTTCCAACTCGCTGTGACCATTTTTAAAGTGTGGTGTAGGACTCGGACTGACAATAAATTCCGTGGATACAAGCCGATCCAGTTCCTCAAACCAGGGTGTAGCGAATGGATTCTGGATTCTGGACAGCGGTGCCGAGGCTCGGAGGTTGGTTCGAATGCTGAAGTCGGTAACTTTACCAAACAGCATCATAGCCTTGATACATCAGTAATCCTGGGTCTCAGTTTCCAGAGGTTGCTCAAGTTGAGCAACCAGTGAAAACCAGTGAAAACCCGGAAAGTTGGACATTTGGAAACGTAGGTCCATTTTCCTGGAAACCCGACTGAACAGTCTGCAATGGAAACCTGGGAAACCTACTGGAACCTATGTAACTTCAAGTTTAGATACTCGTCTATGGTATATGATGTCTACAACTCTGTAGTACGATAGGAATTAACTTTCTGAGGGCTGGATGGAATGTACAAAACTTCGCGGCAGGCAGAAATCATTGACTGATCTATGTAAAGGTCCTTGTCCGTACTCATAGCATCGGCATCATCTTTGTGCTCCAGGATGAGCCCCCAGCGCCTCTCGCTCACGCGGTCTACATGGCCAAGAAAGACCTGCAATGGTCGCCAGTAATGCTCGTGGGCAAATAATGGGGGCTCGACATAACTGCCCCTCACGAACGCCGTAAAAGCACGTTCCACCTGTCAAGATAACAATCAATGATTATCACCAAGTGAGGGAACGGAAGCTGTACTGCAGTGAGAATTAGAATGTATAGACCTTTCGGCGGGTGTTTCATGTTGAGCACAGGGTAAAGGACGGAGTCTTTGGCGTATCTAAGATACTGCTTGGCAAAGGGGGCCATGAATTTAGACTGTAGGAAACCATCGGGAGCCTGACATGCCGTTGTAGGCCTAGTAAGACTGAGAAGACTGCAGAGGGAAGATGATGTACCATGTAGCCAGGGTCATCACGAGCGACATTGCAAGTTTGTGGTGTCGGAATCTGATAATAGGCAGGGCCGTCTCCTCGAAGGGCCCAGTGGACATACTCTCGTACTTTTGCTGGCTGATTGAGGAACTCGGGCTTTTCGAAGAATTCCTTGACAGCTTTGAGAATTTCCCCCGCAAGCTTCGACTTCCGGCTGTTGAGTCGCTTATATACCTAATATCCTTTTCAGTGAGTAATAACCGTACTATAGTAGCGAGGCAAGAGTTCGTACCGTGGTAACAAGGGGATCATCAGATCTCAACATGAAATCAACATTCGGGAAGGAGATATTAAAGGCATTCTGCACTGTCATGAGAAATGTGGGAGATTCAGAGGTGAAATGAACGAAGGGCTCCCGTGAAACGTAGAGGGAGTGGGTAATAGTTGGAAGAAAAACATTGGCCCAGCGAGCATCACAAAGAAATTCAGCAGCAGTTGAATTGCCTTCATTATCTGCAGGCCCTGGTTTGGATTTTGGTGGGTTTTTCTTGACTTTTGACCGCTTGGTTTGAGAGGGCTAGGTAGTTTCATTAGTAGGTTATCGTCGTCCATGATCAATAATACAGTCTCTCACCTCAACTAGGAATTCACCGTCGCTCTCGGCTACATCAACAAGCTAAACGATTTCCAGATCAAACAAGTTATTTAAATATGAGAGAATCTGACAAACCTCATTCTTGCGTGAATGATCGCATTGCAGGTCTTGGGGGTATTGCACAGCAGCTAAACGGACAGGTGCACGACTACGAGGAAAGGAAGGCCTGGAAGAAATGGCATCTTCATCATTGAGGCCACCATTTTGAAACGGATCGATAACTTCAGATGCCTTCTTTGACTTCAGATCCTCTCGCAGACCCGCATTCTGGTATTTCTTGGGCATGCTGTCCAAAGGAGTGGATCTGCGTCGGTGCATCCGGAATCGGGTAAGATTCGGACCACTGGCATGTGATCAAGATCAACATACCTCGCTTTCGACGCTTTGACCTTGTTGACTATACCCATCTCATCATGATTTTGCCCACTACGTAGTTCCACCTCCTTCTTCTGGATCTCGCTGCGTAATGCTCCCTTAGCTGCTTTCTTATACTTTTTTTTCGCCTAGGAATAACACAGTCAGTTAGCGGATAAAGTGGGTACACAGACTCGGAAGCTGGTCACTCACAGCCTTCACCTTCACAGGTTCTTCGCCCACATTATCTGACGATTCTGAACATGACTCCTGGTCAACTGCTGCAAAATCGAATTCCTCCCCATCTTCATCGTCTTCAAGATATTGTCTTCTGCGTTTGTGAATCGCGGCAGACAATCGTTGCAGGTTCTCGGTAAGCATCTCTTCATCTCGAAGGTCCTCGTTTACATTCATCTGTGCCAACAGCTCCTTTGCCTTCTCGCCTTCACGTATCTTCTCCTCTATAGCCTGCCTTTTTGCTTCGCGCTCAGCGGCAACTTCTTTTGGTTTGCGGCGAGTGCCAGTGGCTCTTTGTCCCGCAGGATGGACATTCCTGCCTGGACGGTCCGGTAGAGGCTCTCTCGGGGTGGCGATTGCACTTTGTTTCTGTTTGCGAGAGGTCTTCCCTTTTGCAGGTGGCTCAGGGACATCGCTATTGTTCTTTTTGGGTCGCTTCTGCCTCGAATCGTCATTTGGCCCTTGGACAGCTGTTTCGTCTGTACGACCACGTTTGCGTGATCCAGTATTGGCAGATGAAGGCAGCAGGTTATTCTCGGTAGGGGTGTGCACTGGTATGGAAGTGTTGGTATGTGGACGGCCTCTGGCTCGGGTATTTCGTGGCTGTGGTCCATCTGACCCCATCGGATTGCTGGGTGGTACGTCGGTATCCTTCTGGGCTGGCAGGGCTTTCTTCTGACCCCGCTTTGCTTTAGGAGGGTCTGTCTGATTGGGGTCACCAGAGTTGCTCGTAGATTTACTTTTTGGAGGCATGATGGGGATGGAATACGGCGTATAGGCAATTAGGCAGGGTGTAGGCCGGTCAACAAGTGACGGGCTACTGTGGTATGATGTTTGGCAACTCAATGACATCTTCAACTTCACGTGCTCTTCTATTCAGTCCTGGAAAGTCATGGAAAGTCCCAGAAAATTCAACACTCGGCTCCCACACGAACACCAGCTGTGACTATCATTTCGATTTGTTCACAATGCTACAAATCCCAGAATTCGTTACCTATTGCTGCCCAACGTGTGGACTAAAATGCCGTTCAAATGGGGGACTCACTCAACACCGGAAAGCAAAACATCCGATGATTTCCGCACCAAAGGAGGCCTCACAACACAAACGCATTCGTCACCCACATCTCACAGGTAATGCCCCCACACATAATTCTTTACAACCTTCCTTCTGATGAAAATTCATTTGCATTTAGCAAGACCATGCGCTGCCGATGGTTCTTTTCTCAAGGAGCCTGAACCTTTGCCCGAACCTGTGCAACTACCCGACGCTACACCTAATAACATTTGGGCTCCATTCCCAGATAGGCTTGCATTTGACTGGGCTCAGTATCATTTCGTGCGCCTTCAGTCATCAGAGGATGTCATCGCCGAGGGACTTGACCTTTGGCGTGCTACCGTCATCAAACATGCATCCGAGCATCGTGCCCAAGGCCATGTACCTTGGAGGGACGCACAGGACCTCTACAAGATGCTCGACTCCATACAAGCCGGTGCCGTTGGCTGGAAGACCTACAATTTCCAGTATACCGGACCGAAACCACAAATGCCTCCTCGATGGATGCTGGAGACGTATGAACTAAATGCCCGAAATGTGCTGTTAACCCTCGAACAACAATTATCTACATCCGAGTTTGATGGCCAGTGTGAGTACACGCCGTACGAGGAGTTCAATCACTCTGGACATCGTGTCTTGTCGAATCTCATGTCCGGATTCTGGGCTAAATGCGAAGCGGTAAGATTTTCTTTGGCACACGATTTTACATTCTTACACAACTGAATGTTCTTAGGACAAGATCGCCACCGACGTATCAACTCACGGCGCCATGCTAGTACCTGTGGTTTCAGGCAGTGACAAGACCACTGTCTCGGTCGCCACAGGTCATCAAGAGTACCATCCTGTTTACGCCTCACCGGGTATCTTAACAAATACAGCACGTCGTGGACATGGAAACGCGGTAATGCCTGTTGCCTTTCTCCCTATCCCTAAGAGTATGTAGTGTCCGTACTGCTATTTGCAGCCTCATATAACTCAACTACCTGTTCTATAGCAAGTAAGCGTCAGCGGAAGAAGCTGGAGTTTCAGAAGTTTTGCCGCCAATTGTATCATAAGTGTTTAGAGATCGTCTTTAGACCGCTCAAGCCATTCATGGAGAAAGCAAAGGTCATTAGGTGTCCTGATGGGCATTTCCGTCGTGCAATCTTTAGCCTTGGTCCATACATTGCTGATTATCCTGAACAAGTCTGGCTTGCGGGAGTGGTCTCAAATTGGTGTCCGAAGTATGTGTTCGTTTCATTTCCATTATACTGTCTGACAAATATCTAGGTGTGACGCTCTGCCAACAGATCTTGATGGCCCTGGAAGTCATCGACGCTCACATGAGAAGACAGACTTCCTTATCAACACCTTTGATCCAGGAATCATATGGGATGACTTTGGAATCCGGCATGATATTGTGGTTTGTTTTCTTCCGAGTTGTCGGTTGGTCATTCACTAACATATTTCATCAGCCTTTCACACATGGGTTTCCGCGAGCAGACATCCACAAACTTCTTGCGCCCGATCTCCTGCATCAGCTTATCAAAGGAACCTTTAAAGATCACCTCGTGACTTGGGTAGCTGAATACTTGTACATAACTCATGGCGAGGCAGTGGCTATGGAGATCATCGAAGATATTGACCACCGGTATGTATGCTCCTGTCGGAATCTTCTCATTCCCTCTGACAACTATATAGGATTTCAGCTGTTCCTTCGTTCCCTGGGCTTCGACGCTTTCCGGATGGTCGAGACTACAAACAATGGACGGGCGATGATTCAAAGGCTTTAATGAAGGTATTTCAGATTTACCCGCTCTTGATTCAGAGACCTATGGACATTTACAGGTATTTCTTGCTGCTACAGCTGGATACATACCGTCTGCTATGGTTCAGAGCATAGCGACCTTTATGGATGCCTGTTATATTGCTCGCCGCAACGCCATTACAGCACCTGCACTCGAACGCTTCCGTGAAAGTGTTGAAACGTTCCATGAGCTTCGGAACATTTTCATCGAAACAGGTGTCCGGGATTCAATATCACTGCCTCGCCAACACGCACTAAAACACTTCTACAACTCGATTATTCTGTTTGGTTCACCCAATGGCCTCTGCTCGTCTATCACAGAATCGAAACATATCAAAGCAGTGAAGGAACCTTGGCGCCGATCCAGTCGATATCGAGCACTGATTCAGATGCTTCGGACCATTGTACGGATGGATAAAATGGCTGCGTTACGGCGGACATTTTTGGATCGTGGAATGTTGGTTGGAACGACATCATCCTATATGGCAGGCCTCGTGATTCAGGGGGATGAAGAGATGCCCCATTCTTTGGATGTTGCCGATGAAGAAGAGGACGACAGAGACGATGGTGCACCGGTACAAGGCGATCCGACAAGTGCGCTTTTTGTCACAAATCTAGCAGCCAAATGTGGTGTGTATAACCCAATCACAGCCCTGCACTGATTGGTCTAATGCTTATTTACCTAGAATATGGCTATCCACGAGACCTTGAGAAGCTTGCTGCATTTATCTCGCAACCCAAGTTTCCCTTTGCCTTACGCCAGTTTCTCTATATGCTTGATCACCCAGACAAGCCACTGCCTATGACGATTGATGAGTGTCCTCGATTTGAGGGTGAGTTCAAGGTCTATCATTCTGCTGTCGCCACTTTCTACGCACCCAGTGATCTATCTGGGGTAGGGGGCATGCGCTGTGAGCGAATACGGTCAACTCCCTCTTTCCATGGTCGTTCCCAGCGCGACACAGTGTTTGTTGTCTTGGATGATTCAAAGCCCGGTATGGAAGGAATGGAAATCGGGCGGGTTCTCCTCTTCTTCTCATTTTATTACCACCGCAAGGCTCACTCATGTGCGCTAATTAACTGGTTTGTCCATGACAATGAGCCCGATCCTGACACCAAAATGTGGACGGTTCAGATGGAATTTGACCCGAAGGGAGAACCCAACGTTCAGGTCATTCCTCTCGAGACTATTGCTCGTGGAGCTCACCTCTTACCCGTGTATGGTAGTACCAGGATTCCTGATGATTTTTCTCATCACGACACATTGGACAGCTTTCATTCATTCTTTGTAAACCATTTTATTGATCATCATGCCCATGAATTTATCAGTAGTTCGTAATTATAGTGTCATATAGTTAGCATTTTGATGGCGTGAGTAGAACAATATGAGTTTCCGGGTTTTCGGGTTTTCAGGTTCTCGGAAACCTGAAAACCATTGAAAACTAGCGGAAACCCGGAATCTAATTTCCTAATTTACTGATGTAAGCAGTAGAAACGAATCAGTGTACTCTTCTGGATGAATGGTAAAGATGTCTGGGGTGAACAGACTCTGGGGATTGTCCGCAATGGCTTGCTGCAAACAAGATCAGGTACGTGCTCTCCTCGATATCGGAACCCGTTCACGCACGTTAGTTTCAAAGTCTTGCGTGCGAAGGGGGAGTTCCGTCCTGATGTCATGCTCATCAATGCCGTGGACCCATCCCCCGACACAAAGTCAATCGTGGACAAACTACCGCGGGACCTGTAAATGCATCGGGTGATGCGAGCAATAGTTATTGCCTCGTATGCGGGCCGCTGAGACATGCACAAACATGGCATGTGCAGCAAGCTGCTTGCAGTGTTGCAGGGCTTCCTCTCTTGCTAATACAGCCTTGCACTTGTCTCGCACTTGTCTGCAGGTCTTGAGAATGCGCTCCGAGCTGGGTAAGAGTGCTTCGGTTACGTCTGAAAGCCTCCGATGCGTGCGCTGCTGTGCCACGGGTGCTAAGACTACTTCTGGGCATGTACATATTCGCTTGGATACTTGCAGCCTGCCCTGTGGTCCAGTGCTGTGCGGTCACACTGACACATTGCTGGCCATCAGGTGTCTTGCTTTTGATGTGAGAGTTGCTCGTGCTACTGATAAACACAGTAGGTCACGGTGTGAGAGCAATGTGGAGGGCGCAGAAAGTTGAAACGGGAGGGCACTGGTTGAAAAGGCAGTACCTTGTTGTGCAAGTGGAAATGGCTGTGGAGTGAGCAGAAAGCCAGTACAACCGGAGCTGGTGGAATCGATGTCTGCGCTCTGTCAAACTATGCGGCACGTGTTGCTGATCTGTACTTGTGACTGGAGCAGCTTCAATTAGTTGAAGCTGTAATGAAGGGCACTCACTTCTATTTGAGGCCATCTGTGAATCCGAACATATATTGGGAACACGTACTGTAGAAATGTTTCGACCGATGGGCAATTAATTAATCGATGTCAACAGATTACACTATATACAGTCGATACAAATACATATAAATCGTATGTAATTTATGGACTTCCTACTGGGCATGAACCCCGGCTGTCATCACTCACTTCCGAGTCCGTGACGTTCGACTTGACAACCCTGCCCTGCGAAAGCATCCTGGTTTATGGCATAGTACTACTTTATCTGCTATAGCGCCGGATGGTTGAGTTCGGTGAGTGGGATAACTTCAATTGAATTTGGTTGCTTACGAACTCTGGTCCCACTGGCAACTGGCAAGTGTAGTCGCAGTATAATGAACTTTATGTTTGAAACCTTGCTGCGTCCACGTTATCAGCTCAGGGATTCTAGTTGACCGGATCCTACGCACACACAAATATCAGGTGTGTTTACTCTCACTCGCTTCAATCCTGCTGGCTTCTAAGGTCAGGTCGTTTACCGTCGACTACCGTCACTGGTACAGAACATGCTTCGTTTGTAACCTTGGCGTGCTTGGCAACTCTGTCCTCTGGCCGAAGTTTTTCCACGGCGCTAACTTATAAAGCCCAAGGTGTACGGCGGCTGTCAAACGGCATATTCTGTCGTCCATACGGTCCTGTTTGGACAAATATCGAATTGATTCCGACTGTTTTGACGTCCCTTGTTCTCTGTGAGGCATATTTCATTATTCTGTCACTTCGTCGGTACTGAGTTCCTAGGAGGTGGCGATAAAATTTGTCTGGTGGCTCTTCACCTAACCCCTCTTTGCAAAAAAAGCGGAATTAAATAATAATCAAACGCCTGACAGATGCTTAGATTTTCTCATCTCCTGCGGCTGAGGCTCGTGCAGCAAAGTCGTGCTACAACTAGGGCGACTCGACACGACCTCACGCCGCGTTTCAAAGTTCCAGCTGGGTTTGAAAGTGATAACCATTCACGATATGAGTCCTTACAGCTCCATTGCTCATTCTATAGACACCGCAGTTGTCAATTCTGTGACACTCACTCCACAGGTTCTGGGAATATTCAGTCAGTCATCTGTCCCAAACTTGAATGCAAGTTCGCTCGCTCGCGCCCGGAGATCCTGGAGCGTGTACAGCTTGAAAGCATACTTTAATTTTCAGAAAAAGTCGTTCTTGTTAACTGCCGTGTGGTATTAAGAGGTATCCTTTGCGTTGACAGTAGTCACAGTAACTCTCGTGTATGAATGCGCAGAGGTAAACCGATCATCACAGAAAATAATGGATCTGCCAGGCGTAGAGGCGATGGAAGCATCCGTGTTTAACTTATGACTCATTTTCACCATTTTCAGCGTCTTTGTTTTGCCGGCGATGAACCTCATCGAGCACATGCTGCAGAGGGCGGCGGCTAGGAAAATTTGCACATGATTCCAAGCGTTCGGTTGAAGTAACCTGACTTTTTAATGACAGATCAATGCTACGTCGGATTTCTGAAGCCGCAGCTGGTGTCGTTAGGAGATTAGAAGATGGACCACAATTGTCTGTCACCCACCATTTTGCGACGAGCTCAATTGTCCTACAGTGCCCAATACCTTCAAATCATAAATTTATGTTCGTCTGACCGATCAGTGCAACAGGCAGACTACTTGTACGACCTCGAGTCGAATTCTACGCTTTTCTAGATTGCCCTTGCAGTTGCAGACTCAATGCAGAGTCTTCTCAGAGCCATACCTTCCACAGGCTGCCAGGCTCCACGATGTCATGAAGCAAACATTCTCTGGGCTAGATTAAAATTGTAATCATTACTGCGTGCATGGGGGTGTTGGTTTATCAACGGCTGCGGCCTGTCCTGGCCTATCCACTGGCAGCACCTTCCTCGCGGCGTCGGGAACCATTAGCGGCAAAGTCACGTGGTCTCAGAAATACCTCCAATCTGATTGTAATTGGTCGTTAGCTATTTTTTAGCCTAAGCTACTGCATACCACGCCAGAGAGAGCTTCGCTTGCATCAGTTGCTCAAGTGCTGAAAAAAAATTCTCCCTCGACTCTAGCGCAGCGTGCTGCCACTGCGTGCTTCGAATCTTCAGCCCAGTAGCTCAATGACTCAAATCAGGCGTACCTCCGTATAGGCGTATACTCCTTCCTCAATGCCAGAGTCGAGTCGTGGAAACACCGCCATCTCTGCCGGACAGATTCCGGGCACTTTTTCCAGTCTTAACACGCTTACTGTAACACGCGGCATCTATGGTGGAATGTCCCCGCCCAAAATGTACTCACAACAAGAATGGTTATCACATTCGGACCTTTTCGTCGATTCCGTGACATTCACACAACGAGTGTCATGAACATTCAGCCAGTTGGTTGTCTCGACACTGAAATGCGAGTTCCCCCGCTCCTCGAAATTCTGAAGTGCTTACAGTGCATAAGCTCCAGAGGCCCAGGGTTCTTCTTCTTGGTAATTGCCGATGGTGTTGAGCTCAACAAGTCCTTGTATGAATGCACCAAGGTATAACGGCAATTATCGAATACATCGATCAGCTTCCAAACTTAGTGGAGCTGCTAGGCGTCGGGCCAATGGAAGCACTCGTATGCTGTAGTAGGCGGCTACATTTTATGGATGATTTCAAGCATACGGTTCCACTAACCAGGATTTCTAACGGCGACAGCCTGAGATCAATGTACGTTGGATTTTTGGAGAGACTGGTGTCGTTAGAAGATAGAATGAACCGGCGCAATTGTCAGTCACCCTACATTTTTGCAACGACAGTGCTGCGATACTCTTTCACTCTTCATTACAGGGCCAAAAAAAAATAGAATAGCCACCCGGACTGGGCTGTCTCAAACGGATGAGTCAGATCGGATCAGGTATTGATGCAACTCAACTTGAAGTAGTAGGCAGACCGAATCCTACGCTCAATATCCTGACCTTAGTACCATGTCTTCCGCCGTCTTCACGATACTATGAGGTAAACCAACTCCGGGCTAGATCATAAAATTGGGCACGTTTTATTACGACTACGTGCATGGAAGCGTTGGCCCGGGTTTATTGGCGGCTGCCAGGCAGACCTTGCATGAATTATCCCTGCGGGGACGGGAGAAATAGCGGCTACGACGTGCGGTCTCACAAACGTTCAGTTGTTCGTAATTGAGCCATGAACTGGAAAGATGGTACGATTGATTTTTTCCGTCAGCACTTCCCAAAACCCATAAAAGCACGGTCGACTCTACCATGTTGGCCTCAGGCTATCTCCCAACAAAGGGTCTATCTAGTCTTCACACCTTCCAAGTTCGCGCTTTTTCAATCTCTCGTAGGTGTCTCGTTGCGTCCTTTGCGTTGAGCCTTCTAACGATGCGAGATATTGCCATAGAATCATGCGTACCTTCAACTTCACTTTGCTCGCGGTGTTCAGTTGCATCGCCATGATAGGCGCGACTCCACTTCGTGCTGACGCCATTGGTCGTCGCGGTAATGTCACGGTGCCAGTGTATGTCGCTTAACAACAGCCACTGGAAGTTCTGACCGACTGAAAAATCTTTCTCCAGCCCCATACTAGACTGTGATGAGTATCCCGAGGACAAAATCTGCGTGGGCTGCGAAGAATATCCTTTCCAACCAATCTGCGACGAGCTCTGTGTCAAATACCCTGATGTCCCGTTCTGTTCGATAATCTGCGAGGACAACGATAACAAGTTGTCATTCTGCAGCTCCGATTAAAGCCTTCTACCGGTTCCGTAGACCAACTCTCCCTTACGTAGAGTTGATGCTTGAGGAGTATAAACGTTCGGTTGGACAATCACGCTTCCATTCCCGTTCTTTTTGTGACAACTGTATGATCCAGTGATTAGCTGGGCCACGTTTGTCTTTTTTGCCATCATGATATTTGAATATGATTTGCACTGTGTCGTACCGTAAAGCCCATCCTCTGACCCCCACGGCGCCATGAGTTTTTGCACCTCTGCTAGGCTCTGCTCGTGACCTGATCCATGTCAAAGAAGCCTCGTGCTACTGAAGCTATTTCAGATCCACTCAATGAAGACTAATAGGAAAGATCTAGAACGGGAATACCGGAATTTCCCCGGTTGCTCGCGAGGCGTCTTGGTCTCGGGTGTCACCAGCGTCACCTGATAACCTAGACGAAGAGGGGTTTCTACTGGCCAAACGCGATCGATTCATGTCCACAAGTACTATTGTGGCTGTACGGCTCGACTCGGATCGAGTGTCGGTGCCAGTGCCTGCAAGCGGTATGATACAGTCCCGCTCTGAGCCGTTGTTTCCGTGGTGAGTAATCATGGTTCGCTCCAACCAAAGCTGGCAAGCACCCCAGACCCGAGTACGACTAGAGTCACTAGACATCATTCGCGTACAAGCTGAACATGATATCACGTTGCTGCATGACAAACGAACTAACCAATAAGTCACAGTATTAGTGCCGGAAGAGCTAGGGATATACTCCGGGCCTGACCTTATTGTTACAGAGGAAGATGTTGCATTAGATGTATAGTACAATAGTCACTATACCGTGACGTTGTGGGGAGGGCCGAATGCTGGTGTGTCACAGTACTAGTGAGCGCCAGTGACGGTTGCCCACGGGATCATGCCAGTGACAACTTGAACCCTACTGTACCGTGATAAACGGACCGGCTGCCAGTGCTACTTGCCCGCAAACACCGAGCCAGAAGTAAGCATCGAGGATTAATTGCAATCAAAAGGAACTCACAGGGCCCAATTTATTGAATTACTTTCACTGGCAGGTCACACATCGCCCGAAACCGACTCAGACGCACGAGGTAGAAGCATGAAGATAGCACAGAGTGGTGAAGGTAAACTTGAATACAGCTGTTGAGACGCAGGTAGTATAGACAACACTATAAGCTTGTTTGGATCGTCTAGAATGCGTAACGTTTGAATACTGAACATCATGCAGGCCGTGAATCGGAAGAAGTAATGGGCTCCGGAAGCCTGCGGAAGGTGAGGGAATGGGTCATTCAACTTTGAACATGGGAAGCCGGAATCAGACATCTGAAGGGCTATAGCGCTAGGGATAGAATATTGGCTTCTCAGGTGTAGGTGGGAGACGCGCGTTACGACGGAGTTTCAAGGCCACGCCGGACGCCGCCGGACGCCATTCTCATACCAGCATGTTGAGACGCACAATTGACGGACAGCTACCTTATACCCCCACAGGAAGACGTTGATACTCGCCTGCTCGAATGGCTCTACAACCGTGCCATCAGGTAAGTTCAATAACCCCGGGCCGTCACCGAGGTTGGCCTGACGAGGAACAAGGGATAAAAGCATCAAAACCCCTTGACTCCACCTGATGGCCTGAACGACACCATGCTTACAGGTGTGTTAAGACTCGCCCACAGAGATGCTGATACCCCCCTCGTAAAATCTTTACGAGCAATGGCCCGTCTCACAGAGTTCGATATACACGTCACGTGGCGCCAACCTGGCAGCACAATAATAAGTTAGCACTGACACTCATTCGAGCACTACGTATGACCAGGGCTCCAGATTGGGTCTCACTGCCTACCGTGGGTGCCTGTCTAAGTGAATCCCGAGACCTTTTCAGGTGAAAACCTCCGACAGTCGTCACAATGATCTGCATTTTCTCAGTGCACCTTCATTGCGTACCATGAGGATCTTAAATGGATTTGGTAGACAAGTCAGGTGTATTAGCTAAAAGTGCACTGGCAAGACCTCACAGCACCACAAGGGTAGACAATGGGCTACAGAATGATGCAAGGCAAATATGGCGGAAAGAACAAGCGTGTTCAGCTAATTACTGGGTCATACAACTGTCGCACACAGAAGGTAATGAAAGTGTGATTATCTAACCAAGTGTTTATCCTGCTTGAGAAGCATCACCACTACGTAACGGAGAGTGGGTCGACACAAGTGGCAGAAGGCTTTAATCGGACTCGCAGAGTAGCAAGTCGCCATCGCAGAGTGGCAAGTCGCCCGGGCCATCGCAGCCATCGCACTCTGCGCCGCTGAAAGATTTTTCAATCTGGTCAGAACCCCTCCACTCGACGTTGTTAAACGACATACCGTCGAGTAGCAGGAGCACGAGCTCCAAGTGGGGTCGCGCCTATCATGGCAATGTAACCGAGCACGGCGAGCAAAGTGAAGTTGAAGTACGCATGTTTCTCTGGTATAAGAATGTCGAATCGTCAGAAGCTGAACGTAGACTCGGGAAGACCGAATGAGCCACCTACGAGGAGCAAGACGAATTATCAGAGAAAAACCCGCGCCGCGAAGTTGGAAGGTGTAAAGATAGATCCTTTGTCGGGGGATGGGGAAGACGGAATTCGAAGACTTGACAATGTTTATGTATAGATTTTTGGAAGTGCTGACGGAAGACAATCAAGTTACTACCATCTTGGGTATAGATTGAATATTGAATAGCTCACCGGCAATCATGGAGATACTAGCGTGTCTGGTACCACATGGTGTTTCTGCTAGTGCCATGTGCCAGCTGTCCCGGCGCCAAGAGATCGATGAGAACAGTAGACAGACAGCCTTCAGAAAACCACCCCGCTAGCTTCCATTAACGCTGCCAATGTCACGAAGCGCTTGTCTGATTTTCAATTGAGACTTATAATAACAGAGCCAGTCGCCTCATAGTATCGTCACGGTAGAGCCTGCGCGGTACTGAGGTCAAGATTTGCATGAGCTATCTCAGGCCGGGCTAATGAAGCGTACTAGTAGTAGGGTTCAGTCTTAGTCCGCATACTTTGGGACTAGTCACGGTATTGCACAGCTGTAGAGACTGCATGACATCACCACTGCGCTACCTAATACCCTATCCGATCAGTCATGAATATTGTATACGTACCAATAAGCAGGAGCTTGGGTAGCTTCACTATGCTATTTATGGTCATGAATGAACGACGTCAGTGAGCTGGCTAGCTGACATTTGGCGCGTTCCGTCATTCTATCCGTCTTTTAACGACCAGCTGCTCCCAGTATCCGATGCAGCATTAATCTGTCATTAAAAGAAGCCCGGTTAGTACAACATAGTGCATCAAATCTCCTAGCCGCCCACTGCAGCATGTGCTCGGTGGCGGTCCTTTGGTAGTAAGAATGCTGTAAATCGTGCGGATGAGTCTTAATGGGGACACGCAAGCTTCCATTGCCTCTACGCCTAGCAGTACCACTAAATTCAGTAGCTGATCGGTTTACCTCGGCACATTCATACACGCCACGTGAAGGACTCGCCTCAATACCGCTCGCAAGTTAACAAGGACAGCTTTCTCTGGGGCGGTATACAGTTGCCTGGGTGCTTGAAATTTGAAAATAACTGGTGGGAGCGTCGAGTTTCCATAGTTGTAGAAGGGTGTCGCTGATGCGAGCAATCGCCGTAGGCGTGGATCAATTGGATTGTCTTGCCGTTAAGTTACATCAAAGTGGAGTTTACCCAATTCAGTAGTACGACGTGAGGTGAGTTGCCTCTGGTTTGGGTAATATAATGGTGAGGGGCTGGTCGGGGGACCCGAGAGCGGGGGAAGGGGATGGCGTGGGTGCCAATCAGTTCGAAGTTTTGAAGGGAGTGCAGTTGCGCCGGTTGTAGAACAAGTCCCGGAGGATGAGAAAAGCTAAGCATATTTCACACATTTGGCCCACCGTCCATCATGGCAAGAGAAGTTAGGTGAAAGGTCGCTAGGAAAATGTGCATCGCCATCTTCTATAAACTGACGAAACGACAAAATGAAGATCTATGAGTTACCCAGCCGAAAAGAGAGGTTTTAACAGCCATGAAGCAACTCCATCATTCTCGTTTCTTGCAGCAGTTTACGAAACGAAGCCTGCTCCGTGCCGTATGCATATTCCATAGTTGACTGTACTGTAAACGCCATGGCTTTGTTAGAAGTCAGGGGAACAGGTGATGGGTTGCATGTTACGTACGTAAAATTTGTGCGTGCGTAGAGTCCACTGACAGCCGGACTAATCCTTCAAATGATAACGTAGCTGCGGAACGATCCTAAACAAGGAGAGTTGAACGTTGTTGCGACTCTGGGCAACTTGAACCTTGACTTGAACACCTGAGAATGCCCAACTGACCGTACCCGTCCGACTCACCCGAGTCGCGCCATGGCCGGTAAAAGAAGCTATCGGATTCGGAGTGTTGCAGTGGGCATCACAGTTGCGGTCTGGAGTTTGGGCCTGCGGTTTAGCCTGCCAGTGAGAGTGGCAGGGGTTGAAAATGATGCGGCCGGGCGGCACGCCGTCCCGCGTCACCGTGCTTCCTTCAAATTGGACGCCATGCTCACTGTTAAGGCGCACAGCTACCAGTACCCCACAGGGCGACACTGCGACGCCGATATTCGCCCGCTGTAAAAGCTCTACCGGCACGCCACCACCGTAAGTTCGATAAACACGTCACGCGGAGCCGACCTTACGAGGTACAAGGGATGAAGGCAGCTAGGCCACGGCGAAACGTTCCAAGGTGTCTAGCCCTCAGGCCTCGGGCATTGTCAGTTCCCGTGCAGTATTTTTTATCTACAATACTTTGAAACTAACTTCCCAGGTCCAAGGAACCGCCAAAAGCGCAGGCCGACACGGAAACAGGTGAGCAATGCCACGCGCCAGTATGCGTTCTCTATCCTCGTTCATCCATTTCTTTCATTAGTACATCTGCGCTAGACCACAGAACTACCTTGTGTGCCTTTGTTTCTAATGAGAGAGTATCCTTCCAGTTCCCCAACACCGCACAACCACTACCACTACGTAGTCAAAGCACTCCGCCGTTGTCTGTCAGGACATTGACCACTGCCTGACTGAAAGCTTGTCCCGCAGAGCCGATGAGCCGTCGCAGAGGCCAAGAAAGATAACATTATCGATCAAGCCTAATCTGTTTTAAACGATTCACTACGATCAGGTGACAGCTCGGAGAATGAGAATGCAGCAGCGATGACAGTGCAAGGTGATAATGCCAGTGATCATAAAGGAGGCGTGACGGAATTAAAGGACTCGGATGACACTGCGGCGGCGCGAGACCGATCGCAGTACGAAGCGGGGGGACTGTCTACACTTCCCACCAATGAGACCGCTCGCCCTGATATGGACAACTGACAAGCCATTCGTATAATACAATAGTAGATAGCAGAGAAGACGAGCGTGCTCAGCAAATTACTGTACATACAACTGTTGAACAAAGAGAATGTGGACATGCTCTATCAGACAAAACGATTATCATCGAAAAGAGGCACCGTTAGTAGTAGGTAAGGGAGTGTCGATTGACTGAAGTGGCGGCGGAAAAATTATTGTAAATCGGAGGTCTAGGACGAATTCGTGTCAGTGCGGCTCGCGCTCGCGAGGTCCGGGCCGTCACGCTGCCCTCTTCTTTGCACCAGAAGATGTACAGCTTGTTAGCCGCGGTGCAGGTCTTCGAGTCGCAGATCTCTCGCGGCTGAAGTTTATTTTCATCAATTTGAGCGCAGATCTCGCAGAGCCCCGCTATCGCCTCACAGCGCGCCGGCGGGCTGGAGAAAGATATTTCAATCGAGTCTGAACGTCTGCGCGCTGATGCTAATGGACATACAACTGGCGAAGATGGAGGGCTTGAGCAGGAGTGCCTTTCCCAGTTGGCATCGCCGGCATTGCCCCTATCATGGCAATGCTTATGCAACTAAGCACCGCGAGTATTATGAAGACGAAGTTGAAGGTATGCATGATGCTGCAGCGGCAGTAGTACGTGTCGCATCGATAGAAGGCTCAACGCAAGGATAAAGAAGGGCACCTACGAGGGACGAGGGGAGAAAAGCACTAGTATGAAAGCAAAAAAGAGCCTCCAAAACTTGGAAAGTGTGAAGACGAGATAGATCCTTGTGGGTGACAGGACATCCACCCCCCTTCAACCGATCACTTCAAATATCTTGCTGACCCCTTGCTCGATCCTCACCAAATTTGATAGACGGTATCTTGAGACTGTATTAACCTATTCCAGGTTTTTTTGATGAAATTCCAGCCATGTGGTGAGAAGAAAAAACATCACACTGTCACAGCTGAGCTGACGAGTTCAATTTGATCGATGCTTGACAAAAATGGAAACGCATGATCAATGACACACCTTATCAGTTGCGCTGAAAAGCCGTGACTGGTCGGTTGACGGGGGTTGGGTGGATGTACACGGCATAGGTCGGGTCACCAACAGCCTGAGTAGGCCAGCACGGTAGTAGTAGTAGACCCGACAACGTTTGTAGTATAGAGTTTGAAAATCAAGTTCCTACTATCGCGGTGAATATGAAACGGCTCAATCACGGAGAGGTAGGCATATGTGAGTCACGGAGGAGACCACATGTTGAACTTGATGAAGAAGCTAGGCGGTGGTCCCCGGCGGCCCGACGCCGCGACATCGCGAGAATGGATGCCGGAAATAAACCAACGCCGGCTTCCATGCACGCAGTCGCAATCTAACCTAAACTAGTTTACGTTATAATATCGTGGGGCCCGTAGAAGATATGGCACTAAGGTGAGGGTTTTGCATGGGTCGTCTACTAGTAGCCGAGTCCTTAACGTGATCACTGATTAGTACATATTCTAGATTCCGCACAAGGAGCCCATCGCAGAAATGTAAGGTGACTGACAATGATTGCGCCCGTTCATTCCATCATCTAGCGACACCAGCTGCTCCCCAAATTCGCCATGGCATTGATCTGTCATTACAACAGGAAAGGGTGGTTACTGAAACCGAACGCTTGAAAACATGTACAAACTCTCCTAGCCGCCTACCGTGACTGCAGCATGTGTCAGTGCTATCATGGTACGGTAATCCACTGGGTATGCTTACCTGAGCTATCTTACATAGCGTAGTTGGCCAAATATCTTTCACGTTCCACTGGATGTAAGTGGTGCGAATACGATGGCGCTTAGTAACGAAGCTACGGATGCTTGCGTTGATCTACACCTTGCGGCTGAGGCCATATCACGGTTATCACCCGCTACGTCGGCATCCACCTACGAGGCCAGAGGCCAGAGAAAATGACCACACATTCTCTAAAATGCTCTGAAACATATGGTTTCGCTCCGATGTCGCGCACGCCGGAGGAGATAGGTGTTGTCTGCTTCCAATTTGTGAGAGCGTATGTCACGGTCTTCCCTGCTGACCGCGTTGACGCGCCGAGGCGTGCACCAGCAGCACCACGAGATACGGATGGTTTTCAAGCAGGCCGATGAAGCGTCGTCCCGGCAAACCACCTTTGAACACAAGAGCAGTGTTGGCGATGGCAGGAACAAGAACGAGAGCACGCAAAAAGAGCAGAGGGAGAGTGTCGAGTCCGAGAGACGCACGCAAGGAAATACAGCCTGAGGAGAAAAGGGCTTACATGGGATTCGTCTAAGACTCTAAGACCATGGCATAAATGCAGGGAATATTCCTGCTAGTTTGGACTTCAAAGTCATCGCAAGCGCACGAATTCTGTGTACGAAGATGGTCGTGACAGGCGATATGGGAACTTGAATGAGCGGGACACGAGTCGAGGTGGCGTTCGATGATGCTGAGGCGCTCGCTTGGGTGCGCACTGCGCACAGCCCGTGCACTCTTTGCGTATGCCGCGCCAACCCTTCGAACGTTCGCGATGACGTGCTATGCTATGACGACGGCGCGCAGCCCTAACCCCACCGCCGGAGGCCCCTGTCCGTTACCATCTTGCATCTTGCACACTGCCACTTTCGTTCACCTCGAGCACTGGCAATGGCAACCAAGCGAAAGCGCGACGATGACAAAACAGAAGTACATTCTGTTGCTGATCTTAGAACACTGCTGTCGTCCACTATAACAAACTATGGATCTGCTGAAGTCGCCCTCCTCCATATCATGAAAACGCACAATTTCGATATCGACTCGTTGCAGCAGATCTTGACCGGTCCGTCCATTCTCTTTTGATTTTCGGAACTGACTTGTGTCCGAATCGCCTCTTTAGAAGATCGCATAGACATCAGTTTTTCGAACGTCAAGTACAGGCAAATCGCCCCATTCGTCGGACTTCAACCTGGTCTCAACATGGATGATATCGAAACTTTTGGCCTCCATCGTTCTCGCATTCCCACTGCACTTTTCAAATCTATCGTGCAGGACATTGATGTCATGTTGGTGCACTATGGACCTCCAATTGTCCATGAAACGGAAGAGGCAAGATCCCGGTTCCTGTCTCCAGTGAGTGCGAGCCACTCACTTCTCTAACCATCAACAAACTCAAACTTTTACCCTGAGATCTTTAACCGCCTTATTACTGTCTTTGGCTTTGCTATTAGGAACCTCCCTGAATCTACAATCAAGGGTCGTATCACTACCAAAGGCAGGGTGGAGTATTATTTCAAGGCAATTGGTTCCATTGCCATGCTTTTTATAGAAATAAAGCTCAAAATCGGCAGTGGCAAAGAATGCTTGGATTCAATTGCACAAGTAATAGCTGAGTGTGATGGTCAGGTGTACTTTTGGTGCTAAAACTAAGGCTAATTATCTTTTGATTTTATAGCTTGTGACTGGAACAACACACAAGAGGGAATCCATGTACCAATATACAGCATCCTATGTGATGGAGACATTTGAATTCTTCCTTTTTGATGGCACTACAGAGCCATTTTCATTCAAGCGTAGTGATTTAAAGTCCAGTCCGGTCCAGTCTTTTGCCCTTTTGAACAAGGACCAGGACCAGGACTGGTTGATAGTTTTCAAAAATCCAAAAAGACCAGACCAAGACCACTATCAACTGGTCCATGTCAGTCTAATTACACTAAAAGACCAGTTGACAACTGGTCTTATTATGAACCAGTTGACAACTAGTCTCAACCAGTTTATTTTCAGTTGCAACTGACACTTAAGATCACTTTTAAAACTTAAACTCAGATAGTGTTGCTACAGCTTAAGCCGATGTTTTTTGTAATTTGATTATATCTTAAAAAATAAAATTGCTAAAAATATAAACATATTTGTGGATATAGATAAGATCAAAAGCTGATGGGTCCTCTGCCAATGCTAAGCGATCTGACCAACCATTTCTGAGTTATTTGATCAGCTATAAAATTAATTTAAAATGCTAATTTTGTAGCTAATCAAATAACATAGGAATGGCTAATCAGACCACTTAAAGTTGGCAGAGGACCCATTAACTTCTGATTTTATCTATGTTGATAAATATTTTTGTATTTTTAGCTATTTTATTTCTTAAGATATAATCAAATTTCAAAAAACATTAAGCTATTGCTGCCACCACAGTCAGATATGTGGCAACTGTATTAAGAATTGTATCTTGGCATATGGCATGGAACTTGAACTTTACTAAACAGTTAAGGTCTCCTGGTTGCTAAAAGACCAGTTGAAACCAGTCTTTTCCTGGTTGCAGAAAGAAAGTCAAATGCATGCAACTGCAACTGGTCCTGCTCCCAAACTGAGGCAACTGCAACCAGTGGTCCAGTCTTTTTTTGGTCCGGTCCAGTCCGGTCCTAGTCTTTTTTCAGTCCATAGGACTGGACCTTAAAACACTATTCAAGCATGGCTTAGGCCTTAATGATCCTTCAACCCTCCAGCGCCCTTTTCGACTTCCTGACCCCGAAGACTCATTGACTACTCGTCCATTCATCAATGCCCTACGCCCAATATGTGAGATTATATTTGACTTGCTACTGAATGGTTATGTCAAGAGCATGGAGGCATATCACAATCGCTCTACAAACCAGAGTGCTAAAGAAGGCCAGCCAAGAAAGAGTGCAGACAAATGGGCAAAGGCTATGAGTGATGCTATTAGGGCATTAGATGACTTTAGAGAGGCAGAAATAAAGCATCAGACCCAGCTCACTCATGAGGCCAATTCAATTGTTGAAGTAGCAATGGCATCTCTTAGAAACAGGTATGAGATTCCAACATTTAGCAGCATTGTATCTAACCATCTATTGTTGGAAAAACTGGGGCGCGCACGGGAACAAAACGAGTGGTATTGGCATGGGGGAAGGTGCGGGTTGTGGACAAACGTGCGCGGATTTCCTGCGGTAATTACAAGGCTTATATGCTACTCTAAAGAATGTTAGATGTCACTTAATTGGAGGGAAGCTGTATCAAATTAAACTAATGCCCAAAAGGGCTAGAGCGCGTGAGCTCGATTTCAACATCTATCATTCAATGTAGTGTGGATACAATTCCAACCCTTCGTAGATCAAAGTTGATTATGAGCAGTTGGGATGATGAGGAGATTGAAACTGTATGAGTCTTTTTGCATGTGATTTTCATTTGCATATAGCAATCATGGTGGTAAAAAATAAATGTCATGGATTAGTGTTGGGTGCCAGTGAAGGATTTTTGCAGGATGAGTGTGGCATTACCTAAGTCATTCAATATAGAAGTAATTGGCTTAGATGATATGGAAACTATCTTTAGATACTCACATTGATGCAAACTAAGATGTGGGTTAAGGTAACTGTTATGTCCTGTGGTGTATTTGGTGATAGCCTTGTTGGAGTTTATACACATAAAAATATTGTTTGTTGACTTGAAAGTAAGTTGGTTCAAGATGTGACTATAACTTGAACCAAGTCAATAGTCATATGCTTACCTGAGCTATTTTACATAGCGTAGTTGGCCAAATATATTATGTTTCACATTTCATGTTATCTGGCCCTAAAGTCAGACTTTGACCACTGAAACCGAACACTTGAAAATATGTACAAACTGTCCTAGCCGCCCACTGCAGCGTGTGCCAGTGCTCGACAGTATTCCACTGGGGGTATGTACATGGTGCGAATGACGCTTAGTAACGAGACTACGGATGCTTCAGCTCCGCTAATAAATTCCGTAGCTGATCGATTTACCTTGGCGTATTCATACACAAGACGACGTGAACTTGCCTCAATCCCGCTCGCAAGTTAATAAGAACAACACTCTCTGAAGCTTATAACGTGACTTTGTACGATCACCATGAGCGCGAGCAAGCGAAATTGCATTCAAGTTTGGACAGCTGAACTGGTTTCACGTCCCCGGAACCTTTCGTGTGGATGTCACAGATTGACAAAAGGGTCCGAGGATGATAAATTCGTTCTTGATGTCGGTGCATACGGTACGGAATTTTGCAGCTCCATCGCTCATTCTATACTTATCGGGTGAGCCTGAGAACCGTCAAGCAGAAGTGGAGGCTTTCCCATGACTCTAGAGTCGATTGAAGAGTAAAAAAATGGCGAGATTCCCAACAGTATTATTGTACATCGGTGTGGCGCTCAGACTAATTGGATCGGCTTTCCTTAGATTGCAGGATAATGGAGAGATTCGTGAGGGGTTAGTCGCTTATGCGGGTGATTCGAGAGCGCCGCATTGAATGCAGACATCGGGAGAGAGGATTGCATGTGTGAAATCAAATGGAACTTTGAAGGGCGTGGGGTCGAGTCGAGTCGGTTGAATGTAGCACGAGAGTGGTTCGGTTGAGGGCCACTAAGCAAATACAGTACGCCGTCTCGGTATCGTCACCGACTCCTCAAGAATGAATATTTGTAAAAACCAAGCCGCGACACAGAACGCAAGGGAGGTCGTAATAGCCGTGAACCGACTCCATCATTCAACTTGCTTATCCAAAAAGGACCGTATCGACGATAGGATCTGCTGTCTGACAGCGTCTGGCACATCTTTGACATTTTTGTCAATCAGCAACGTGGGCCATATTTTGCGACCATATGGCAGACTTACTATGTGCGCGCGCCCTCGTTTCTTCTAGGAGCTCACGAAAGGAAGCCCGTTCCGTGCCATATGCGTGCTCTGTAGTCGACGTGACTTGACTTGATTAGAAGGAAGCCGGCCAGCCAGCCAGAAGAGGTGAGTGAGGGCTACATTACCTAACATTTCTGCACGCGTAGAGTCCACCCAGCCAGAATCCCTCAGTTGATACCGTAGCTGCAGCAAGATCCTGAACATGAGAGAAGTTGAAGTTGAGTGAGCGACCCTGGGACTCGAGTGCGTGCGTGCGTGCGTAAAACGACCGTACCTGTCCCACTCGCCGGATTCGACCATCCGGCGCTGTAGCTGGTGAAACAAGCTATCTAATTCGGATGGCGTTGCAGTGGGCATCCCCGTTGCGGCTTGGTGAAGTTGGAAGCTGGCAATGGAGTGTGAGTGTGGTTGGGCCGGGTGAGGCAATTAGGAAATTATTTCCTTATTTACGCAACAAAGTGAGGCTCGCTGCTGTTCCGTTCCGCGCTCCACTCCTCCGACCTGCACCCTGGGACGCTATGCTCACCAGCGCGTTAAGACGCACATCTATTTGTGCTCCCCGCAGGGCAACGCTGATGCTCGCCCGCTCTAAAAGTTCTACAAGCGCGCCACCACCGTAAGTTCGATAAACACGTCACGCGAGGTCGACCTGACTAGGTCCAAGGGATAGAGGCAGCAACAAGGTGGCGAAACCTTCCAAAACGTCCAACTCTCAAACATCGTCAGTCCTCATGTACTTTCTTTATCTATGATATTTTGATGTAGCCTCACCAGGTCCAAGGAACCGCCAAAAGCGAAGGCTGTCGCTGCAGGAGCAGATCAGCCAAGAGCACGGCTATCGTGCGTTCGTTCTACTGCCTCCACCATTCCTTTCCTAAAGTCTCTGTTAGGACAAAAGAACTGGCTTCGAGTAGCAGTACACAAAAAGCTTCTGAGGCCACTGAATCCTCTACGTGCGTTCATGCAGCTGTAAACTTCTTTCTGTACCTCGGGTTTTCATCAGAAGAGCGTCTTTTCCAGTTCCCCAACCAACCCACAACCCCGAACCACCGCCGCCGCCACCACCTCTGCTACGACGGCAAAGACAACAGTCAAAGCACTCCGAGGTGTACGCATAAACCCCGAAGAGCGCGACTGGCACGCAAAAGTCGTCCACGGACGCGGCCTTCTCGAAGCATACCGACACCCACGCACCTACGGGATCCCCGTCGCCTCGATCCAATTCCGCGCCTACGAGCCCGAGACCATCCAGCTCGCAGCACACTTCGCGTCCCACGCGGCCGCCGCGCTCGGCATACCCCTCTCGGGCGTCGTGTCCCTCCCCACGCGCCGCACGCTCTGGACCGTGCCCCGCGGGCCGTTCGTGCACAAGAAGTCGCAGGAGAATTTCGAGCGGCGCGTGCACGCGCGTGCTGTTAAGGCTTTCGACGCGGATGCGGAGGTCGTGGATCGGTGGGTGCGTTATGTCGAGGCGCATCCTGTGCCGGGTGTCGGGATGCGGGTCGTGCGGTGGCATCGGTTGCCTGTCGGTATCGGCCGCTCGCATTTGCAGTCGGTCGTGGGGCGGATGCGTCTTGGGAGGCCGACGAACAAAGAGAAGATGAAGGAGCTGGGTGATAAAATCGTGGAGGTGGAGAGCAAAGCTGCGAATCAGGCTGCCTCTAGTGCTACTGCTACTGCTACTGCTGCATAGACCTATCCGGATAGAGGTAGATTACATAATCGTAGGCTTATGAAAGTCAAACGCGTTCAAGTTTCGCGACGTGCGCTCTCTCTTTGCACAAGTTAGCGATGGCCTCCTACGACAAGGATCCATTTTACCTCAGGTAACTAACGCCTTTTCAACGTCCATCTCGTCTTCCTACTCTGATTATTCTGATATCCGTCAATCAACTACACAGATACTAGTACGCATATTCTCTGCCAACTCTTGAGTTCTGACTGACCCTTGATCACACATCTCTCGCGCTGCCCTTCGCACCGTCGTTCCTACATACAAAAAGCACGGGTCACTCTGGCAAGCACGGCCACGAGTTTCTCGAATTCGAATATTCTCACGGACGACTCCGTTACGCGAACAATTCCAACTACAGGAACGACTCGCTCATCCGCAAAGAGAGTGCGTACATCACATTCATTACAACACACCCCATCATTACCTCCTCTCACCTCCCGCTCATCCGTCCATCTCCATCAGTGTGGGTCGGCTCTCTTGTAGTAAAGGAACTAAAGCGCATCGTCGAGCAAAGCGAGATAATCAAGTAAGCACATACACATACAATTTCCCCCTCTCTAACCTTGAATGACACCACCATCCAAATCTTAAAGGGAGGACGACACGAACTGGCCAAAGAAAAATATCGTCGGGAAACAAGAGTTGGAGATCCGTGTCGGAAATGATCACATTGCATTCGAAGTAAGTTATTATTACGCTCCGCGCAGCCCCCCCCCCCCCCCCTTCTTTTTATTTAAAAAAAATGCCTTGTTTTTGTCCAGACGGCAAAAATCGGTTCGCTGGTCGATATCCAGGATAGTGAGGACCCAGAAGGCCTGCGGGTATTTTACTACTTGGTTCAGGACCTGAAGGTACGCACCGCACCATGTCCAAAATTTTTTTCCCCACGTGTATGAGTATGAAATATTGACGGATGTTTCGTCTCCCCTCCTCTTCAAGTGCCTTATTTTCTCCTTGATCTCATTGCACTTCAAAATCAAGCCGATATAATAACGAAAATCTCATCATTGTGTTTTTTCTGACCTGCTTGCCTAATGTGCTCTCATATAAAAGTTAACCAATGTATAAAAAAACGCGAGATTGTGTTCTCTTTGGCCCGTGCAGCGTACACCTAAACAACCGCGAGCATGCGTCTCAACCGTCAGCATAAATATCATAGATATTGTACAAATAAGATATGATATACAAGTCCAGTCAAAATTCTAGACACCCGGTAACACGGAAAACATGGGGTGTAAAACTACCCCCTTGGTTTTCACCGAGCTCACAACCAGTATGAGGCCTCCGAGGGTGTGTGCGTATGAAAAAATATCAACCAACCTCCGAAAAAAAGATGGCACCTCACTCAGTTCCCGTTGCAATATACGTTCCCCCACCGGTCCTGCGCAGAGCCAGGCACACCCCCGCCTATATCATCGGCATCGGCAGTATCGATAAATCCAACACCATAACTCGCCTGCGCCGACGACGACTTCCCCTTCGGACAGCGGAAGCCAAGAAAGATAGGACACGCACGGTCCGCGGCGTAGCACGTCTCGATGCACGGTAGCAGCGCGGTATATCCCGTGGAGTTGCCCAGTGCGGCGTTCCGCGGCGCAGTACCCGATGGCTGTGGTGAGAGTGCGGGTTGAAGCGGCTGTTGTTGCTGTTGTTGTTGCTGCTGCAGCTGCTGTTGACCTTGTGGATACTCACCGCAACGTGGTAGCGAGACGGCACAGAGCCAACGGCGGTAAGCGTCCTGACAATGTGCACATGTTTGTAGGGGCGAGTAGTGATCGCGACCGCAGGCTATGGTGAGTAGACTTGCGGTAAAATTGGAGAGGTAAGCGAGCAGGGGCGTCGCGAGTGTGTTTGGCAAGTTTGACGCATTGTATGCGGGCGCGCTGTCTGGTGGTTCGGGAAGGGGTACCGAGTACGCCGTGCTCGGGCAATATGGCAATCCATGTACGAGCTGGCAAGAAAACGACGCTGCCATTCACCCAATTCGAACCGACAAAGTCACATCAGCACACAAGCCAAATAAAAAGGAAGAGACGACAAACCAGACTTGGTAGCAAAGTATATAGGCCCACCGAGCCGCGTGCCGTCCTGTATCGCATACACACTATAGTTCGTGAGGGCAGCCAAACGGCCAACAAGCCACTCCCTCCTCCATCCGAGCTCATCGCGGAGCCACATCTGCTCCGCGAGGACCTGCGCGCTCTGTGCAGCGCTCGGATCGCCCGCCACGCGTGCGCGGACTGCGCATGCAGTCTGCGGGAGCGAGGGGAGCCCCACATCGAGCGGGGCGAGGAAGAGTGTGAAGTTTGGTGTTGAGGAGGATTCGGATGGTGGTGGGAGCGATGGGAGCGTCGTGTTTGCTGGCGGGAGTGTATAGTTCGGGTACGTTGGTTCGAGCGCGGGAGGTGGGGAGAAAGGTGGGGAGAAGAGGAGTGCTGCGTTCGCTGTCGAGTCGCCAAAGTAGGGTAGACTGTCGAGCGGCTCGTGGAGCGGTGTTGCTGTCGGTTATGAGCTGATGAGTCTGGGAGAAGGAAAAGGTAGATTGGTTGTCATACCGCCTTGTGAGACGCCAATCTCGAGGCTGTCTGATGTTGCACCGCCGTACACGGCGAGTAGACCTGTCGAGTCACCTACGTCGAGGGTCAAGTTGCCCAAGCCGAGACCGCTGAGGGTGACCTCGAACACATCTGATCCACCATTGGGTCCTGGGATGACTTGAGAGTCGCTGCTATTGCTCACGAAGATACTAGGGGCGTTGCTGGATGGTGGTGCACACAAGGCAATGGATACGGTAATTTGGGAAGAGGACGGGAGAGAGAAGAGGAGGGGCGTGGAAGTGGAAGTGGAAAAGTTGTTCGCCGAAAGAGAGAGGGGAGTGTCGAGGGAAAGGGCTGGGTGAGTGGTCTGTGGCCGTACTACAACCCAAGGGACTGAGAAGAGCAAGACGAGTGGCCAGAGCATCTTCTTGGCTTGTCTTGGCCGCGTCTCGCTCGCTTCCTGTCCATGCCAGTTGATGACATAATATTCCGCATACAAAAAACACATATGAATCTGGCCTAAATGCATACCAAAACAAAAACATAATCCAAGAGCCCAACACATCATATACACACGTTCCTGCCATAGTCAAGCCCATCAAGAGCCATAATTTACATTACCAATTTCCTCGAGGCATCCATTCTTCCACAACCCATCAGACGCCCCCACACCCCTGGGGACGCACAAGTAGAGAAGACCCCTATAGCACCGGGATACCGTTCACAGCCTCGCGGACGGACAGAGTGCAGCGCGAACGAGTTTCCCGGCAAAACGGTCGGCTACCCATCCGTATCCGTCAGGGGCCACCGCAATGGGTCGGAGACATAGGTCGTACATGAGGTCGGTATCGGAGAAAGGCGTGCAGGCGTGGACACCATCGTCAGTCATGAGTGGACATGGAAATATTGTACAAGCCGCCTTGATAGGAGGTGTGACGCAGGCGCCTATTCCTAACGAAAAGGGTACCAACACAGTCAGAATAAACGTGGTGTGAAGGGTTGTGAGAACGGAGAGATAGGAGGAATGGAACGTACATTCAATACCGCATGACCTGTACTCTCCGCATAGAGGGGTGGACAATCACTCGCGCGTCGTTGCCCAGGACGCTTCCTCACGGCGCTTGCACGCCTGGCAGACCCGTCCGCGGCGCTCGTTCCCCGTGCGGCCGATATCCCAATCAAAGACACCCCACTGATCCGCTGCACCGACGTCGTCGATCGATGCGGGATATTTTGCACCCACCCGGGCCCCGAACGCTCGCAACGTAGCACGTAATCCCATGTAATCCGGAGTATCGCCAAATTCAAGGGCACGTGCATACTCGTGTAACATTCCAAACTCGCGGGGAAGACCAGCATGTAGTTCCGGGCCAGCGGAGAGTTTGGCATCGCGAATAAGATCCCAGGTACCGCCAACGGTGGCTGCTTTCAGCTTCCGCCAGGGAAGAGTGCCGCGTAAAAAGTAGACGAGCATATAGGATAGTGACTCGAGGTCATCACGTGGCGAAGCCTCTGCAAGGGTTCCGTAAGTGTGGCCGAATCGGAAACAATGGGACAAGTAAAACCGACCAATTCCGTGATGGGTATTAATTGAGGCGAAGAGTGATGTTCCAACGCCGTGATGCGCGTCCTGCTTGTAGGGGATATGGGCGCCGTCATGATCTCGAAATTTCTTTGCAAGACCAAAGTCGATGACGTTGACCAAGTGCGAGGCCTGACCGGTGCCCATAACAAAGTTGGCGGGCTTGATATCGCGGTGCACGAGGTCGTGCGAATGAATGAATTCAATGCGGGATAGCTGGAGGCACATTTAGCGCGCAATTAGCGGGTTTCTACGGGGGTACCAAAAAAAAAAGAGGGGACAAACCAATTGATCAGCTATGAGCAAGACGGTCTTGAGGGAAAACTGGCGATTGCACAGTTTGAAGAGGTCTTCCAGTGAGGGGCCGAGCAGATCGATTACCATCACATTGTAATCCCCCTGTTTGCCGGACCAGATCATCCACGGCACACCCGGTCCACCCATCAGCGTCTTGTATATCTTCGACTCGTGCTTCAGTGGACTCGGTTGTTTGTCGACTGCCGGTTCGAGCTTGATGGCCACTTCTTTCCCGGCCACTTTGTGCACTCCATAGAAAACGGTTCCTGTACCGGTACGAATCAATCACGACTCAGACGACAAATAAGAAAGAAGACGGACCACAGCCGCCGATTGCAAGCTCCTCTTCGAGACGATATTTGCCACCAAAGGTAAAGTCCATACTGTCAAAGGGAGTTGGGAGGTAAAAAGAAAAGACAGGGAAGAGCCTCACGTATTATACTGGTTTCCAAGTTGTGATATATGGTTACACAGATAGGGGGTCCAATAGAATCTACCGTTAGAGCCAGGGTGTGGGGCCAGGTAAGGAGAAAGGAGGGGGAAAGAAGTCGCCCTAATGAAGTACCTGCTCAACCGTGTGGCGGATCCACTTCCGAACATGATTATGTCATGAGATCGCGGTCTCGTGACCGCACCTCATCCACCCGCGAACCTCGTGCATTCATCTCACTTCAGGGCAACGCATTACTGGATCCGAACGAACGGTCCACCCTGTTCGACGTCAACGTGTTACACGTCTCTGACCCATCCGGGCCACAGCAAGTCTCCTTGACGATTGTATCTGCCTTGCAGCGCAAGACCCATCACGCCCCCAATGACGTACCTCTGCCCCGAGAAACGTGTACTCAACGAGGCCAAGTGGGCCCCTTGACACCCCCGTAATGGTACCCTGGCCACCGCCTACGGGTCACATGTCTGTCTTGGCTGTATGCGCATGTCCTCTGTCTTCTCCTTGCTCTCGACCCTTGACGTCGCCCTCTACGGCCTGCACGAGCACTCCACTTGACGACCAGCTAACTTGCAAGCCCTGTGGCCTCTGAGTCCCCACGGTCGTCAAACGCATTCCTCGGCCCTGTGTCTTGCGTGAGGAACAAGCCCATCAAAGTGCTCCCCATCTGGCTCCCTACGAGAACTGTCATGCGCTGGCTGGGATCAAAATATCACGCGCTCTCCTCGCTGCGCGCTCCTCAAGCTTGCCCACCATCAACGTACAAGGATACCACCACCAGGATACCCTCAATGTCACCCATCAGAGCTTTGCCCCGCAATGCTCTCTGGCCACGCCAAAACATAACTATGTCCATTATGACACCTGTCGGTCAAGGTGCGCAAACAACTGGGTATCACTTCGAATTTCCTCGACCCGTTCACACGCTCCCCAGCTGCCCTTTCTCCTCCTGCCCACCTTAACCCAACCTTGCGGCTCACATGCCCCACGTGCGCGCATAGTACCTGTTGCAGGCAAAACACGAATTGTCTTGACCCCGTCATTGGGCCGTCAGACACAACATGTCTCAATGCGAGCCTGCGTCTAACTAAGCCTCTCCCCTGTCGTCCGCCTACGCTGCCCACTTCCAGGCCTCACAAACTTTATCGTATGGACGGGGTGTCCTATCCTACTCGCCGTATCTGAAGTATTCCCACTGGTCATTGCAACCTCCTTGCGCAACATACAGACGTGTGTATGTATGCGGATCAGTCGTGTTTCGTGTGCGTGGGCAGAGTGATCCAGCTCCATAAACACGTTTTCCCTATCGTTGATCGTAGGTCGTTGCGCCTTCTTCCCACACCTTATTTTCTTCTCTTCGTGCCCTTGCCAAGTGCCCACCGTAAATTTACACCGATCCTCATTGTCCTGTCAACATAACTCATCATTTACTAGTTCGTGATATGGGGCCCATGGGCGCGGGCGCGACAACCATTGAAGAGTGCAACTTCTATAGTCGAGGTCGAGGTCTTAGTCGTTGTGAAGTCGCCTGCCCCTGACACCCGCGTCATGAGTAGGCACGCTAGTGATATGTGCTGCCTCCCCGTTTCCTCATGCAAGCCACACACCCAGCTTCGGAGAAACCGGAACCCAGTCTGGACATAACGGCCACCTTCATACCTCGCATTCACGGTGTGTGCATACATGGTGACGACCCTAGACATACACCTACCCCGACGTCCGCGAGCACAACACAGACCACGCCAACCATCTCCATCGCAACTTACTTTTCTTGCCACCGACTCTTCGTTACGGACATCTAGGATGGCTATGGGGAAAAGCGGCGATTGTCTGACCAGTTGCTTAGACAATCGCCGCTTTTCCCCATAGCCATCGTACGCTCCTGTTTACAGTTTTGCCCTTCTCTATCCTGCAATGGGCCCCGCTTATCGGATGGCAGAACCTCTCAGCAGCGCCAAGTCCGACAGCCAGCAGTGACAAGGCGCCGTATCTTAAAGCTCAGGGAGCGTGGGCCATCACCTGTTCGAGTAGGGTTTGACGATGAGCGAACTGCACGAGTTCTCTCGGGCCACGATCTCGCGATGGCATTCGTCCGGGGTCCATGGGCCGCGGTTTTCGAGTACTGCAACTGAGATACTGCTTATGTGGCTTTTAGACCTCATAAACAGCGTCCCAGTTTCAGTTGCAGTACTGCCCGTAAATTGATGCATGGATAGGACAGGGTGTAGACTTTGAAGCAAAGAAGTATGCAGTTCTTGTTCCTCTACCTCATGCCCCTTATTGACGTCGACTATTGTTGGCACGTTTCAAGCCCAGCAAGAAAGGCGGTCCCCTCAACATATGAAGCGATGCGACGGTGTCAAAGATAGGATATTGGACGAGTGTCCGGGGTGTATGTCTCTGGCTCAGGCTTCTGTATCCTGTGCCTGATACAGACATCCCAACTCTTCCGCTGCTGTATCGCATATTATGCAGTCATAGAAGTGACCACATAAATGATGCGGCTATCAGAAAAAGTGCCTGGCGCACGATCCTCGATCCGGACCTCAAAAAAGTAACGATGTAAATCAAATTATTTTTTTGGTCGAAACTCAGATCACAGTAACTTACCTTGTGCGAACTCGATTACGAAAAAGGACATCAGATCACTTCGCAGGAACCATTACTCTAAAACTCTTTCTCTTGGCTGCCCGAGATCCGTTGCCGACGAAACATGCGTCTATCTAGTGTACGGCCTTGCAAGCGATGGACTAGGATGGTTGGCAGTTTCCAGTACGTTTTGATACTAGCCACACCTTGGTTGTACCCCTGCTGTCCGACTTTGAACCGAGTAGTACTCATTCCCACTTTTTCCTTGCAAAACGAACCACTAATATTTGTGAGGCGATGGACTAGGCTACTAGGTCTAGGTCTAGCCTGCCTGATACCTTCGGTATGCTACACTGCATAACTCCAGAATGTGAAGTACCAAAGTATCGCCAATTTGCGTTCAATACCCCGATGCCACACCAGTACGGTAAGCCGCGCCGCGCCGGCTGATTTATTATAACGCCAGTACTCCCTACCTAACCCACCCACGCCATGCGCCTCAGGCTCGCGCCGCAGCTCTTCCACGATCAATTTCTCGGTCTCCCACCGTTTATTCCCGAATCACCGAAGAAGCGGGAGCAACTTAACTTCGACTTCCATGAATAAGGATGACAGTCACGTACAGTATCTAGATCTTATCCACTCCACCGCCCCTCTTCCTCCGAGTCCGAGTCCTCCCCGTGGTCCGCCGCGCGCGCGCACATGGCTGATCCGCCTCGACCTCAGACCGGCCATAATTTCATTCTCATTTATTTCGCCGTCTCATAGCTCCGACAAATTATCCTCTCCCCCTCTCCCCACATCGTCCGTAATCCTGCGTTTGTTCTGCCCTTGCCACCCATGAAAAATCCTTTGTTCTACCGAACCCCCAATCCCCGGCCCGGGGCCGCCAAGTTCGCTCCAATTCTTGCCAGTGCACGCGCTGCGAAGATACGATACGATACGATATAGTACATGCAAAATCGACAAACAAGCAATAAGAACCTCCTAATACTGTAGGTGCCGAGAAAACAAAGACAGATAGACTCGGATCCGAACATTCATACTGTCGAGACGCTGCTGGCCCTGGTCTGGTCTGGTCTTGTCCGCCTCTGGTGAAGCTGCTGTATTTTTCTGCTCTGACATGCAAGAAAGAAGAAGAGCAGACTCACCGCGCGCGAACTAGCTTGAACTAGCGGAACATTTGGCCATCATGATCAGAAATCGGTCACTTGGATCCATGCGCGCTCTCTCCCTCGAGTCCGGTGCACCAACACAGGTTTGAAAACAAAACAGACCGAAATGGACTCTGGAGGTCGCAATGTGGTGGGTCCACGTCTCAGGACAAGAGTCACTGGCGATGCGTCCCATCAGCATGTGTATGTCATACGCTGTTATGGATGGTCAGAGTGAGCCTATTTGTACTGTTTATCATTAACGTTCATTCGTACAAGCGGTGCCCATAGCACTCATTATTACAAAAAAAACACGTTTTCTTCGTAGTACAGTACAGTCTAACAATACGTTTTTACTCATAAAAACTACCTTTGGCAGCAATGTTACAACACGGCCTTACTCTTAAAGGAGTGCCAAGACCCTCGTGGCTTCCGTGACAGTCATTTCACCCGCACTTTCCTCAACAATTACGGTTTCGATGGTGTCATCGTTTGCGATAATGACAAAGCGCTGTGAGAAACGCACGCAAGGATTGATAGGTAGGTGAGAGACAGAAAGAAGTGTGCGAAGCAAGGCAGAGAGATGTATACCTTAGCGCGTGGTGCCCCAAGGGCGGGGCTGGCGTCCATGACAAGGCCAAGCTTCGAGACAAAGAACGCCTGATCGTCAGAGATGAAACGGACAGCTTTTATTGTGGAGCGCATATAAGTCAGTACTCTTGTTTTTCCAAGAGATTAATTAGGACTTACGGGTGCCGTTGGGCGCGAGTTTCTCCTTCCACGCTCTATGCAAATTCGGTTTAATGAGTTGAGCAAAGAAAGAAAGAAGGAGCGCGCATATGTTCGTAAAATGGCGAGAAGAATGCGCGGGCCATATACTTACTTTGTCACGAACACGTCGTTCACGCTGATGACATAGATCTCGTTAATGCCCTTCGCCTTGAACTCGTCGTGCTTTTCGATGTATCCCGGAGCCTGCAAATGACACGTGGGCGTGAAGGCTCCAGGCACGCCAACCTATTTCGGTTACGTGCATTATATATTGGGTAAGAAAAGGCCCGGGGAGAGCGAGCGCGAAGGAAATCGTGTCAGTTTGCGCATCATCACATACGTAAAAGGATCTCTTGAGGAAGAGGCAAAAGGGATGGGGGCGGGACATGGACAGAGAGAACCAAAGCGCATATTGTACGCACAAATATGTTCTTGCCGGTGGGTGTGAGCGAGAACGGCTTGGTGGCGTCCGCCTCCTTGACAGATTCATTTAGCGGGAGCTTATCACCAGGCTTTACCTGGGTCGGGGTGAGGAGCGCCGCTACGTGGGCGTGGGCGGTCTGGGCGGCACCTTTCACGAGGCTGGCGACGGCTGAAGACATACTGTACGACTCGGGGTGTACTGTGGATCGGTCCCAAATGTCCGTATAGTATAGTATATATAGCTACCAATAAATATGATTTCCCACGTAGAAGTTAAAAACTGTACAGTAGAGATCGTCGATTAACCCCCCACTGGTATAGTAACTTTCCTCCTTCGCTTTTCCACCTCTAATCTGACATAACTCACCACACCGCCTCCCATCAATCACTGGTACATCGGATGGTTTCCAGGTCCGTCCTGGGCTTGCCCCCTCCCCAACGACGGTGATGGAGATGAATGATGGAATGCGCACCAACGGGGTTTCCGATGGCCAAACCCACATTTTCCCTTTTGTGCGCTCCACCCTACCCGTCGCCGATGGTGCTCATCACTTCATCTCCGCTCCGCCTCGAAGCAATGCCACGGGGACCAGGCAATTAGAACTCTAGAAGTGTCCCCGAGCGGCGTCTGGGGTAAAGGTCGGCTATCCGTCTAATTTAAGAGAGGAACGAAAAGAAAAACATGTCAATAAAGCCACAGACAGCTTGTGGGAGCCACGGAAACCGCGAGCCAGCGGAACGAAGGGGGAAGGGAGGAAGAACGTACTGAGCAGGTACTGCCAGCTTGGGCACATTCCGAGCAACCGTGTCTTGCGCAGTCTTGTATAGGCCGCTCGGCTCTGGTCCGATGGGTAAGCTGTTGCGGCGGGGTCGCCGGCCTTTGTCTGCGATGGCTAACAGGGTGTCGATATGAGGTAACTTGATGTTGTATCGACCCGTCTCGATGAGCCACGGCGGCAAGACGAGCGGAGGGAGGGCGGCAGTGGCAACAGCAGAGGCCATGGATGGGGTCGAAGAGAAAGAGAGCCAAGTGGGGGTGCTGTAGTAGGGTAGGGGCTGTGTTATTGTTGATGACGCCCAGCGCGTCAGCTCAGGGACAATGCTGAGCAAATTTTGACAAGGCGGAAGTAGGAACCACCAGCGGCGGCTGTGCGAAAGCTTTTATCGTCGGGTCGGGGTTGATAAGGCATGGACCTGTGCTGGTCTGTGACATTCACATGTTCCCTTCTAAGTTTGCCCGCGCGCGAGGTTGGAGAGAAGTGATGCCGTTGTTTCATACCCGCTTCTTTCCACTCTCATTTCGGCAGAGCCACTCACTTTGTTGGCGAGCCATGCCATAATAGAGTATCTTCACTGAGCCCGCGGTCGCGTTCAGAAGTCCCGCGCATCCAATTCCTACCCTGATGCGCGGGACGTACACCCCCTGCCGCGGTTATATACAACTGTAGAATGGTGGCCGTCCGTCCGACTGACAGTCCCACCATGGAAGGAACATGAATGGATCGCCTGTCCCAAATCCATGGGTCCCACACTAGCTACCTGGGACAGCGACCCAAAGATAGTGGCCAGTCGGACTCAAGTTTATTACTGTCCTTCCTTCTATTAGACCCATCATCCTTAGGAATTCTCTCGTAAACACTGCATTCCGCCAGCAGTAAAATCCCTGAGCACCATCATCCAAGGCATGCATCTTCTATCCTAAATTGGGTGGGACGCAAAAGTACTCAGAACCCAACAAACCAACAGGCCACCGAAGCTTGTCAACCTCAACATGTGACTCGTGCGATAATCCCAGGTTCTTTTCTCTCATCCCATGCACTGGCAGGGCTCACCAGAATGCCATGTGGCAATGAGAGGACCGTAAGATGCAAGTTGATTATAGCGCGTAGTATATGGGGCAATCACTTACATAACCGACTGCTTCACCTCCTTTGCAGAGCTGCCAGCACAGCACCTCACGAGCTACTACGGCGGTGGCCTGCACCGCGGGATCCGTTCAACTCTGGTTATCGCGATGTGTTGTGCTGTGCATGCCAGTTTGTTCTGTGATAAGGGGATTGATTCCATCGAAGCACCAAGGACTCGGATTCTAGTGGGAAGCGTATGTAACCCACGAACGGGTGCCCAAGTAGCATTGAGAACGTCCCCAGAAACCATCGGCGGTGTTCGTTGCCAGCTAGCTGGCAAGATAGAATTCGGATATGCCTCGATCCGTTACTGTACAAAAGAGGAAGGAGGATAACGCCATGGGCTCAGCGCATCGCGATGACACCGGAAATTGTAGCAAAGCCGAGTTTTCAGCGCCTCGTGTTATGTGCTGAGAGGCCAGCGGTGGGAGTGGTGGGAGGAAGGCAGGAGAAAGTCCAAAGGGGTGTGTCACCAGTTCCGGGAGGGGAAAAGACGGAGCAATCTTGATGATTCGTCGTCGTAACCTTCTTCCCAAGGATACTGGCGGGAGCTATGCATGCGTGCACAACATCCTTGTGCAGGAGTGACATCAGCTGCAGGCGGTCCATTTGAATCCGGAACCCGCGGGGTATGTTGCCAACTTTGCTTCACAACACTCACACACGCTTCCACACTCGGCGTCATACATCGAAGTGAAAAGGGGCGTCACGAGCCAAGCCTTTGGACATGAAATGGAGAGAAGATATACAAGGGGGATCTGCAGAGCTGGTGCCTGTTGTCCCTGTTGTCTAAGAAGATAGAGAAATAGTAAAACATCAGGAGTCAGCCATTTCGCATTTCGGAGAGGTTACTGTATCTACGCACCTAACTTACAGTAGATTGAGCCAGAAAAAAAAAGGTTGAGAGAGAGCCCTGAGAGATTGCTGAGCAGAGAGGTTTTTCAGGTGACGGTAGACGAGACGGTTGCCAGTGCAGAGTACAGAATGAAGAACGGGACCAAGTGTCCCGGCTCAACAATTTGTGACTCTGAATCCATCAGTCATCGGAATTCGGCGGAAATTTGGGGGCCGTAACCACACCTCTCTCCTCGCCGCCCTCGTCGCCCCTCCTGTCACAAGAAACAATTCATAACGGAAAGGCAACTTCCACTTTCTCTCTTTCCTCAGCACCGCATGCACATGGGCGGCCGGCAGGGTCAAAACAACAGAAAACCAAAAAGTGAAAAGTGAAGGGGCGCATGCTACCCGGGCCGGAGATCACGTGATTAAGAATCACACAAAAACCAAACATCGCGCATGCACGCTACAACTGTATACTACTGTATACGACAACACTGTACGTACATGCGCACACAATAGAACGAAGCCACATTGACCACGTTGAGCTAACCCATATGGCTCGCTAGATCAACATAAAATTCCCACGAATAGCCTGAGAACGGGACAAAGAAAGCGAAAGCGGAAGGCCAGAAAGCCCGACTCCCGAGGAAGCTTGAAAGCGCCTCATCGGTGCCAGTGCTGCAACCTACCAAACTGTAATGTATTACAGACTCACGTTACCGCACAATTCCGGGTGGGAGACGGACCAGGCACTTACCTTTTTTTAACCACCTAACGCTGTCAGTGAATACTACTGTACAGTACTGTATATAACAGTACATGCATACGTACGCCGTGACGATATATACATCGCGCGCCACTGACGCCACTGGCGGCCGCGGTGCCTTTGATAAACGATTGAACTTTTTTGAAAAACGTTGGACGAGATGAGATGAGAAACGCATGCCCGCATGCCTAGCTAGGCTCCATGTACTGTACTAGTAGCATCACAATAGTAACTACCATGGCCGCCTGCCCATGCCCAGTGAGTCGGGCGCCGCCCGCGGCCCCACGGAGATCAGCAACAAACAAAAAGGAAAACGGGCTTCTTTCCCCATTCTTGCGTGTTCCGTCTGGTAGCTGCGAAGAGAAAAGAAGCATCGCTCGACCCTGGGCGCCGGGCCTGGCCGGCATCGCGGCGGTGGTCACGGTACGGTGCTAGTGTTGGTGGGTGGTCGTTCCTGGTACTGTACTGGTTCCATATACATCGTGTACGTACAGTATACAGTCTACAGCACTTGTACTGTTGAGTTAGTTGCTAGCGGCGAACGGCGAAGTGGCGAGGAAGCAATCTTTTGATTAGTTTGGGCGTATACACTGTGTGACAGCTGACAACAATAGTCCGAAGTTCTGCTAAATGCCGAGTGAATGATTACAATGAGGAGGAAGATTCTGTGCCAGTGGGGGGGAGGCCTAAGCTGGTCAACAACAGGCTAATTTGTCCGTCCGTCTCTGAACTGAGGATGCAAAAAAAAGGAAAGAGAGAATGTCTAACGTAAGGTATCAAGAAAGTGTCCGTGATGATGCATAAGATACTGTAAGCAGCACATCCAATGAGTGATCGTGAGAATAAGGAATCCTTGAGTTGCAGAGTTACCGCCCGTCTCGGTCCAAGGCGAGTTCTCAGCATGAAGGAGATTGAGACATCGTAGGCGTTTTCCCTCTATATGAGGACGTGAATTGACTACTCTCAAACGTGGTCCCACCACCAACAGGAAGTTCAATTGTCGTGAGATCCAACCTGTTCGTGCGTTCTGGCCTAGTGGTGTACGCATCTTGACCGATTTGCATGCAGACGATAATGATGATGATCGCCGGATACATACTCTACAAATGAACAAAATTTGGTCACTTTATACAACAGCTCAGTTTGCTCTGATACCCAATACGCACCGAGAGTAAAAGCATGCCTATGTTGATGACGTACGAGCCAGCACCGGGAAGAACGCTATACGCGCTCAACAAGTAAAGCGACTGCAGCGGAACACCATTTAGTTGACTGCAGGTAAGGCATTGAACGACGAGACGGGGTTTACCCAAAGGAGGCAGTACACGAAGCCGGACTCAATCAGAAGCGCGAGAACCCTCTCCACGCGCTCCGAAGGGCTGCCTTTTCTGAGTTGCGTACCCAAGACTCGGCGTATTTCCCTAGGAGGAATCTGTCAGGAGAGCTGACGAGAGATAAGATTCCCGTGGGTGGGCGGCGCACCATGCCTTCCAAGCGATAAGAGACGTTGATAGGATATTGGTGCCGAGCATAGGCGCCACGATGATCACAGCGAGCTTGCCCTCCGGAAGATGTTCTTCGCCATGAGTACCTGGCTTAACGTCAAGGGCTAACTTGACGTCATATATGCAGGCGGCTTTGAGTCATACGGAAAATTTGGATTCGATGAACCGATCAGATACAAGTTGGAATAGTACCAGAGGGTGTGTACGCACCAAAAGTCCCAAGCACGCAGATGGTAAGAAGAGTGACCACTCTCCGATCAAACTTCCAGAGAACCATGGCTCGCCACGCACAAACCACGTCGCTGAGGACAGGCTATCATGGGGTCTCCTCGTCAAACTACTGCATTGAAACCAGGCGATGAAAAGACGGATACGTGCATTCAATCTGGTGATAACAGCAATGACACCGACAACGACGTCCAACTTGTGTGGTGACCAACCGACTGCGATAGAGGGGTCGATAATTTTGATAATGATGGGAATACCCTGGGTCGTGATTTCAGGGCCGAAGAAGAGCACGGTGGTGGCGAGTATAAGGATGACTGTCGTGATTGAGAACACGAACATGTGTCCCGGAGAATTCAACAATGACCCCTTGGAACTACAGGGAAGAAGTTGAGCGAGCGTCCGAATGTATGGGAGAAAATGGAAAATACGAGGCTCACAGGAGTATCCTGACTGAGATGCAGTACACAGTAAGGAGCATTCCTAGATGCCAGACGGGTTCACATGGTTAGACGTGCAAAAACGAAACGACGGTCGGTACGTACCATAAGCGAGGCCGGTCCAGAGGTTGTATGAGATGGCATGGTCGAGTTGATCGTGGATAGCGTTGAGGAAGATCTGCTTTTCAGCGTCGGACATGAGATAAAGAAGGGGGAAAGGAGAGGAAGGGGGAAGGGGAGATTAAAGGGGGGGGAAGAGTGGGGAAACAGGTAGGAACATAAAAAGGAGAGGCGATGGGAACTCGGGCAGAGGTTCGGATGGTGTTCAAGAAATAAGTTGGGATCAATAAATGGCCCGTTCCCGGCTGACCAGCCAAACTCGTCTTTGCCCCTCAGCCCCTGGTTGAGATCCCCGCTTTCAGTTCCTGCCTGTACAATCTCGTCTGCATTTCCCGTCACAAGGGTTCTCCCTCTTCCGCGACGCTCGAGCCCGAATCTCGTCTTCGGGGCCTTGGCTACACCAGCCATCTCTGTTGTCAGGGTCACCATTTCTTCCATCCCGGTGGCGCCGCTTGATCATCTCCATATTACAAATTCCGAAAGAGGTCGTGGGGGAAGAACTTGAAGTGGGATGTGGATGGGTGGGTGGTGGATGGGTGAAGGGGAGTGGGGCAAAGTGGGGCACCAGAGGTTTCAACCGTGACACGGTAAAATGTCGACATTGACAACATCCCCAATTGAAATACAACCTGCCAGAGCGAGGCGCAAACTGCTAAAAAATGCCGCAGGGGCTACGATCGAGAGTTGACAGCGTGGTTACAGTAATCGACTTACAGGACGACTGTACAGTACAGTATGGCATGGCATTATACATCACATCCATCATAGTTTAGGAAATAAATATCCATGGGGCTACAGTACAGCGGTCGAGTACTGTACAGTACAAAGATAACGGTTTCAAGCCTGCCATCATGAGGACGCTCAGCGAACTCCTCCAATCGTCTTCATTCCAAGCTCATTACGGCAGCGTCCACCCATCCATTTTCGTCGATATCCGCCGTACAGTAGCAGAATTGCAGAGTTGTTGGAGCATTATGCGCACCAGAGAGGCGCACACAGCCGAAGGACGCATTATGTGCGAGCAACGGTGCAGCTTCGAACACTACACTGGCTGCTCCGAGAGTTCACAAGAGCGAAAGGCAGCAAAAGAGAGCGGATAGACGACCAGGCGGTATTCAAAGGTGATATTTCCTGTGCTTCCACATCGCCACCCGCTAGAGAGAACATTTTGATTGTGATTGCATCTTCAAGAATGCTCTGTTAAAGTTTTCGTCAGGGACAAGAAATGAATAGTACTATAGTAACGGACACTCAAAATTTCAGAGCGAGTCTGAGTCCGACCTACAGTATACGCTGTAAGTAGTGGGTTGCCAGTTGCCCCTCGAGGGATGATTGGCGAATCTCTGGATCTGTCTGTGCCTGATCATGACTGAAACATGTCCGCTCACATCGCGATCTCGATCTCGAGTAAGTTACGAATAAGCGCACGCCGCCTGCATACAGTAGGAAGTTTCCGGTGAGATGAGTTTGCCCCGGGCCAGCATCACTCCTAATCTGAGACCAACTCGTCCCTCTCATTTGGGAGTTTCCGGAAAACCTGATGGCAGCATTACAACAATAATATTCAAGGCGGTGCTCACGGATGGCGATTGGGACTTTTGTGTATGAAAAAACACCGAGTCGTGATGACGGTGAACGTTATTATTACTGTATGTCGCCCCGCCACTCTGTTTTGCTCATTACCCGTCATCAAGGCTCCAAAAGGCCAAATCGTGTTGTTGTGCCTGTGCATCGTGGGAGGCATGCCAGCGGCAGCGGGAGTACTACTGCAGGAGTGCGGGGACAGGTTACCGTACTGCCTATTCTCTCAACGTCACTGCAGTCACGTGCTCGTCAGAAAACTACTCGGAATACTCTCGGACTCGGAAAGTCGGAATACCGAATACAGTTTCAGTTACGGCCACCCAACGTCGTCTGTATTATCCCGGCAGTGGTCGAAACCCAGACCCGATGGGGCGGAGTTCAGTGGGCTCGAGCTTGTCACTCTGGTTCTGTCGAAAATGAGTGAATTAGCATGTAATGTCCCGCAGCCGGAATAGACAGGTGCGTTATGTTTTACTGACCGTGACCGCAGGAAAGTTTATCGCACAGATAGATAGTACCCTGTTAACCCAAATCCAAGTTTCCAACACTTTTCTAGATTTCCTATGCAAAATCTTGAACCGGGCCTCCGAGTCAGTGCCATATTTTCCACACGATACTATGAGGCAAATCAGCTCCTGATTAGATCACAAATTTAGGCAGTTTCATCATGACCGTGACTGCGTGCATGGAAGCTTGGTTTATTGGTTTTGCCTGTCCAGCATCGTCGCGGCGTCGCGGCACTGGCAGCAGCAACACGTTCAACTTATATTCAATCTATATACCCGGGATGGTATGATTAAATTTCTTTCATCAGCACCTCCAAAATGTATATAAGTACGGTCGAGTCCACGACAACTGGCCTCAGGCTACCCCCAACAATAGGCCTATCCAGTCTTCACGCCTTCCAAGTTTTGCGCTCTTCAACTTTGCTATACAGTATCCACGCTAGCCTCTTGTAGGTACCGCGTTCTGTCCTTGCGTTGAGCCTTCTAACGATGCAACGCACTGCTACAGAAGAATGCGTACCTTCAACTTCACTTTGCTCGCGGTGTTCAGCTGCATTGCCGTGATAGGCGCGGCCCCACTCGGGAACCGTGTTCCTGCTGAGGCCACAATTGATCGTCGCCAAATGTATGTCGTTTAACAACAGCAAGTGCCAGTGAAAGGTTCTGACCAGATTGAAAAATCTCTCTCCAGCCATAAGGATACTACGAACACGGAGAGCGTGGCTAGGGGGGACTATGCTCCTACTGAGACCACAATTGATCGTCGCCAACTGTACGTCGTTTAACAACGGCAAATGTCAGTGAAAGGTTCTGACCAGATTGAAAAATCTTTTTCCAGCCATAAGGATACTAAGAATCCGGAGAGCGTGGCCAGGGGGGACGGTGCTCCTGTTGAGGACACAATTGATCGTCGCCAACTGTATGTCATTTAACAACTGCAAGTGCCAGTGACCAGATTGAAAAATCTTTTTCCAGCCATAAGGATACTAAGAGCCCGGAAAGCGTGGCTAGGGGGGACGGTGCTCCTGTTGAGGACACAATTGATCGTCGCCAACTGTATGTCATTTAACAACTGCAAGTGCCAGTCTGACCAGATTGAAAAATCTTTTTCCAGCCATAAGGATACTAAGAGCCCGGAAAGCGTGGCTAGGGGGCACGGTGCTCCTGTTGAGGACACAATTGATCGTCGCCAACTGTATGTCATTTAACAACTGCAAGTGCCAGTGACCAGATTGAAAAATCTTTTTCCAGCCATAAGGATACTAAGAGCCCGGAAAGCGTGGCTAGGGGGCACGGTGCTCCTGTTGAGGACACAATTGATCGTCGCCAACTGTATGTCATTTAACAACTGCAAATGTCAGTGAAAAGTTCTGACCAGATTGAAAAATCTTTTTCCAGCCATAAGGATGCTAAGAACCCGGAGAGCGTGGCTAGGGGAGACCGTGCTCCTGCTGAGGCCACAATTGATCGTCGCCAAATGTATGTCGTTTAACAATAGCAAGTGCCAGTGAAAGGTTTTGACAAATCTTTCTCCAGGAATAAGGATGCCAAGAACCCGGAAAGCGTGGCTAGGGGGGACCGTGATCCTGCTGAGGCGATTGATCGCGATTGATCGTACGTTATTTAACAACAGCAAATGCCAGTAAAACTTTGGTTCTGACTAGATTGAAAAAAATCTTCATCCAGCTCAAACTGCCGTACGTATCCTAAGAACCCGGACTGCGCGGCCCGTTCGTCCTAGAATTAATTAGGCCCTTTTGCCCACTTCCGTCAACACTTGCGTAGCGGTGACGCTTCTTGACAATGGTGACAATCACTCGCACGCTTACATTCCCTTCTTCTGTGCGACAGCTGTACGAACCCACTGTAATTAGCTGAGCATACCTGTCCTTTCTACCATGTGTGATGTAACTTGCCCTGTCTGTGTACCGTAAAGCCCCACCCTCTCTCTGCCCCCACGGCCGTCCATGAGTTTTGGCACTTTCAACGAGACTGCTCCTGCAAGACCTGATCCACGTCAAAGAAACCCCAGGTTCCCGAAGCTAGTTCGCAAGGCGTCCTTGGGTGTCACTACTATGATCGCCGCCTTCAGTTATCACCTAGTAGATAGACCACCACGCCTCGAGGTATCTATCGTCCACGACGGAGATCCTGATGGATCATGGATCCGAGTCAGCAGAGAGGATATTGAGTCCGCAGCTCCAGTGCTCCAGGCTACTGCTATGCATAATGGCGCAAAGTCGAATTTTGATACACGGTGAACTTTTTATGCGCAATTGCGGCATTTGGAACCCGCGACGGACGGACGACAAAGGCACTGGCAAGCACCCGCCGGCGAGCCGCCGCTCGTCCAACGTTCAACGGTTCAACCTTTGAATCAAGGACCATTGGACCAAAGAACGGGTATAGATTAAATAAAACATTAAACGTGGAATACATATATTAAATGGAGACCATAACTACACACATGTCGCATATCGGGGTTTGTTATTAGGGGTTAGCGGGAAGACCGTGCACGTGAGTGCAAGCAGGGGGAACACAACGTCGTCCGTCTCTTTACGTGGTCTCTACGCCGAATCCCCATCAACGACCTCTCTGTATGTCAAGCGAATTCACTCTCTGTATTGATCAGTCATAACAAAGTGTCATGATATAGGCCCCACTCGAAAGCTTCCCCGTTATCAGGTCTTCTCACCAGCGTGACCACACTCTAGCACCACGCCCGCTCCCCCGTAGCTCGTTGACCCCAATAGATTAAGATTTCGAAGGCGCGCTGATGGCAGACAATCTCGCACATCCCTATAATCGACGTGAGTCTCTTGTGGCGCACTGGCATCATCTCCCAACGACTGCTGGCTGATTCGAAGCGATGTAGGTCGAGTGTTAGCAATCGACGACCTCTCAGATGACGATCTCCTGGAAATATTCAATTTCTATGTATTCAATTGTCAACTTCTAGAATGCTGTAAGTGGTACATGTTCGGTATAAAAAGGACGATAGAGTCGTGGCAATCGCTGGTACACGTGTGTCGACGGTGGAGAGGTGTTGTTTTCCAATCGCCACGTCGCCTGAACCTGCACCTGCACCTGCATCTACAAATTTATTGTAAAGTCGCAATGAAGTCCCTCGATGTCTGGCCAGCCTTGCCTCTCCTCATTTGGGGCCCTGTCTCCCCAACGTCGGTGGACAATGCCATTGCTGCACTGGAGCACAGCGATCGCATAAGTCGAATCAGCCTCGAATTATATCCAAATTCGCAAAAACTTTGGACAGCAATGCAGGTGCCATTCCCGGAGCTCGCAGCTTTGCACCTGTCATTTCAACGCGTGTGGTGCGGACCAGTTCTTCCCGATTCATTCTTGGGTGGATCTGCGCCACGTCTGCGAAACCTCTGCTTGCGTGGCATTCCGTTTCCGGGATTACCGAAACTACTCATGTCTACCACCCACCTCGTCAATCTTTGCCTTATAAACATCCCTCATTCCGGGTACATTTCACCCGAGGCAATGGTTGCTTGCCTCTCCATGTTGACCAGCCTCGAAACACTCAAGATTGAATTTGAATTCGCTCAATCTTGTTCCGACCTCAAAATCCGACGTCCATTTCCGCCAGCTCGCGCTGTCCTCCCCACTCTCACGAAATTTCGGTTCAGAGGGCTGAACGAATACTTGGAGAAATTTGTGGCCCGGATCGATGTCCCTCGACTCTCATCGACAACGCTCTTCGATAATATTGACATCGATACCCCAGAACTCAATCGATTCATCGGTCGCATGCTAACACTCGGGGCATGTGATGAGGCGCATTTCGTCTTTCATAATCACTCATCTCTAGTCAGGCTTCGTCAATCTCACGCTGAGTCATCTGACCATAGAATAGTCGAAGTAAACATCATTGGCCCAGTTTCAGATCGGCAGCTTTCAACACTGGCGAAAATCTGTACCTTGTCGTTGAATCTCCTCTTAACAGTGGAGAACCTCTACATCAACGGGGATGTAAATTCAGCACACCATTGGGAGGATGATATCGAGAACACCAAATGGTTCGACGTTTTACTTCTATTTACAGCTGTGAAGAATCTCTACCTATCCGAGCCATTTTCGCGACGTATCGCGCGCGTTCTGCAAGGGCAATCTGGAAGAAGAACAATAAAAGTGTTGCCCGCTCTGAAAAATATTCTCTTGGAGGGGTTCAAGCCATCGGAACCTGTCCAGGAAGACATTGCGCGGTTCATTTCTGCGCGACAGCTCACCAATCACCCTGTCGCCATTTCTGTCTGGGATAGATTCTTGGTGCGGGACGAGTCGTAGGAGCTCGATGATTGATAGTTTTTTGGGTAGTTACTGCGAACACAACTACCCAAATAAGTGCTAAGTAGCAGGTGAAATGATATCAGCCCTACTTGCTTATGTTTTCTGCCATATGTGATTCTGTATGTCTGCAATTGCGGGCATTTTGGAGACGTACAGTATGCTCTGCTCGACTGGGTTATCAGTGCCCCGCAAGCGGTATCATCATACAGCACCCCGCTCAACTCAACTCAGCCTTTGAATCGAGGACCGAAGAACGGGTGTAGATTAAACAAAACGCTGAATGCATACATTAAATGGAGACCATAGCTAAACACATGCCGCGCACACAAGTATATGAGCTTAACTTGAAGATGAAATCACGTGAAAAAAAAAGAAAACAGTAGGTGTGTGTGTGTGTGGGGGGGTATAATAAGAACTCCAAGTCCATCAAGAAGGAAAGAAAGAAAAAGAAAAGCAAGCAATAAGTTTCGTCAAGAAGCCACTGGCACGGCAACGAAACCCGGGGTCTGAACGGCCTGAACCATCGGATTCCAGAAGAGGGGTGCCGGTGCCAGACTATTTGGGGGTACTACGAGCGCATCATGACTTGCCGCCGGATGGTGATACCCAGTAACGGGCCAAGCATGATGATGGTTGTTCATCGCCGGAGGAGGAGCCTGAGCCTGACGACACACGTACTGAGTCCACAGGCCATAGTGTATTCCAGAAAGCCCCATAAAGCGTGGGGCGATAGAGTTGACGCCTTGTTCGCCGGGCTTGCGCCTGCCATTGGCCCGCTTGCGTCGCTTACGCTTAGTACGCCTTCCTCCCTTCTCCGGGTACTCATTCCTCTCTCCCTCTCCCTTGGGCCCTTCTTCTCGGAAGTCGGACCTCGCAGGGCTCGATGATGTGTTGGTAGTAGAATGTGTCGGGGTAGACGGCGGGGTAGATGATAGCTCGCTAGTCTGAGATTCCTGCTGCTGCTCTGCCAGTGGCTCGGTTCCACTTTCTGGTAGGGGCGAGGGGTTGATATCGTCGCCCAGGCAGAAATGGCTCTCGTCAGAGGGAGACAGTCGTGGTGGTGGCAATTGTGTATCCGGCCCGCCTTCCTTTGTGGATCCTGTGCCAGTGGGTGGTTCTGCGGACTCGGACGGTGGCGGATCATGTTGGCAGCAGCACGAGGAGCGAGAAGTTACGACGGCGGGACTGCTAGTAGTACTAGTATGGAAACGGCGCTGGTGGTGGTTGTGGTGCTGCGGATGCGGATGCGGATCACTGGCCGGTGGTGCATTAGGGTCTCCCGAAAACGAGCAGAGCGAAACCGACGTGTCCGACGAGTACGAGAGCGGGCAGGTGCCGGCGAGGTTCGGCAGCGCGTAGATGAACGGCCCCGGCGCGTTCTGAAACGGGTTCTTCTGGCCCGACTGCATCCTTGGCCACGATGACATCAGCGATGATAGCCCAGCGCTGGCGAGCAATACCATGGGACCCGGTAATATGATATGTGCGGTATATCAATAAAATGTTGCGGGGGGTGGGACGGGGGGAATGCGGATGGAGGTGAAAGAAACAGAGAGGTGATAATTTGATTTGTCTGTCGGACTTGGATATCCGTCTGGCCCCAGCAGCAGCAACAAGTCGGTTGATCTTCAAAAAAGGGAGGACTGACAGAGGGAGGGAGGCACAGAGGACAGACCAAGTACGATAGAAAAAGATAAAAAAAGGAAAGAGAAGAAGGATGTGGTCGGTGGGTGTGTAGTAGCCTAACTCTCATCCTCCCCAACACCCAACCCAGTTATAAAGCAATCCCCTCCACCCAACTGTGTGTGGCACAGAAACAAGCGAGAGCGAAAAGCACACCCACAAGGATCCCGAAAAAGTTCTGCCACTAACATTTTTTTTGCCACTACAGCGAGCGCCGAGCATGGGGCGACGCGATCATCGATGCTAGTGGGACGATGCTAGTGGGACCCTGGGCCAAAGCGTGCACTGGCGTGCCTGCGTACATGCCAGTGGCCTATCCCCCCGCCCCGCCGCATGTGCCGCTCCCGCCGCACGCGCATGCACGAGCCTTTACACAAAAATGCTGTGTATGTGTGTCGGCCAAAGCTCAATGGCAGCGTCACTGGCTCTGGCTCTGGCTCTGGCTCTGTGTGCAAAGCAGGGGGAGATAGCGATCCGCGATCCGCGATCCGAGTTACGCAAGAGAAGAGGCAAGAAAACAGCCATAATCCCACTGGAAGACAAACACACATTGTGTGGAGTGTGGACTCAAGCGGGGGGAGGGGCTCGAGAACGGGAAAGTAGAAAGTGGTCGAGTTGGTGTTTGTTTCGGTGCGCGGCTGTCCCGTCGTGGTCGCGTGGTCGCTTGCTTTGCGGTAACCGCTGCCGTCATGGCCACTGCAAACTGCGTATGCGCAGTCGAAATCTTGTATCACATCCGGTTAAGGTAGGGGGACCACCGACGGACGCACAAAGAAGTGTGAGCACCGCACTTGCGCCGTCGCTTGTGGCTGGGTTAGAATCCACAATAACACGTGACTATTGTGGATGTGGCGAACCGTTGACGTCAAGTACTTCGGCGAGTAACTTAGCTTTAATGTCACCCTTTCAAGAACAAGGGACAAACTGGTCAAAAAATAGTATCTTATGACTTGCAATGGACACCTTATAAAGAGCCATATCTACACCGAACGACGAAACGATAAAACTACAATGCAAAAAAAAAAAAAAAAAAAAGCTAAACGAATTAAAGTCGAAGTGACCGGCGACATGAATCAAATAGAAGTGAATAACGGTGAACGGCGGACACCAGCAAGCAGTGACTCAGCACTGAAAAAATGGATCAACGCGGCAGCTGCCAGGCTACCCTCCTCTCGTCCCAGGCAATATCAGAATCCATCTGCTCCAAGGATCAGGCGCGTCCATACGCGGGTCGCCTTGACGCGCAGCCTCGTAAGAGTCGCTTGGTTGATGGTGGAGCTAAAAATATAGCGGAATAGGCGCGGTTCATCTGAGAAACAAACGCATCAGTCGGTGTAGGGAATCAAGGTGGTAAGACCAAGTGCAGTGCGACAGATACTTACCTGCATCAAATGGCTTCGCCTGTGCATGCGGTGAAACGGACGAAGTAGGATGAAGTGTAACAACTGATCCAGGCGTTTCACTAATGAACTTGCGGAATAAATGTGACGCCTTGAGTCCTTCATTACAGATAGGAGCTGGTGGCTCGAACTCCATGCCAAGGTCTAATTCCCCATACGTGGCACGAAGGTATTCGGAGACTTTAGGTGCATCAGACACCTGGAGAGAATTACGCAAGAATATCAGATGGGGGATCTTCGGATTTTAGTAACCATGATGACGCACTTCACCAAGCACGAGGCTGAAGACAAGCGAGCGCGAAGGTCGGTAGCCAGCACGAAGGAGTCCGTCGAGCGCGATCCTAATACGTAGAGATCATGTCGCGTTGGGAACAGGAAACAAGCGCAAGAAGGGGACTACTCACATCATGCCGACACCACTCTGGACGTCCGCCAACTCCGCCTTGTGCTCTACGTTATCATCACCGCACGATAAATCCTGTGAGGGTGCTTTTGCGTCTAACACCGCTGTAATAAAGTCAACTATACAACCCAACAGCTAAACAGAAACATCGGACATACCATCGCTGTTGGTGATGAGCACTGGTTTCAGGGCACTGTCTGTCCCCTGCCAATGCCAGACAACCGCAGACTCGGCAACATCTGTACGGGTGAGAGAAGGGTCCCTGAAATGGAAGGTGGGCGCTTGGTTATTGTTCCAAGACCATGCGAAAAGGTACGACCGCCCACGTACAAAAGAGGGAAAGTCCGGACGATAGAATCCCGCACATTGAGTTCCTGACATTCATCATCACGTAAACAATTGAATTTCTGGTCCCTAATGATTTCCCATCAGAGTCAGGGGCGGGGCACGCGGGAATGCGGGAATGGAGAAAAAAAAGTGGGACACGCGAACACACATTGTTACCAAGGCGGTGTTGTAGTACTCGTTGACCAGAGTCCTATGAGATTGTGTTTGAAAGGTGGATGAGAGGTGGTCAGCTATTGACACATGACGACCGGGAACGTCAGGCATCAGCCAACGACTGGCGGAATATCCCAAAAACGCGCTGGCGGTGAATGCCAAGGCGAAGAAGACGAGCAGTGAGAGGAGCATGGGCAATCCGTGGCGGATGCGTGCCCTGCCCTCGATCAAGGGCGTGGATTCATCGGAGGGGGGAGATTTCTTCTCGGAGGGTGATTCAAGGGTTTCCAAGGAGCCGACTGCTTCAAGATCGACATTTGCAAAAGAGTGAAGGATGGTTTCAAGGGTGTGGTAGGACGCTCCAGGGAGAGGACGCGAGGACATGGTATAAAGAGAATGTCGAGGAAAAGAAGGGATATGGTTATATTACCAAGGTGAGGTGACTTGAAGCGGTGGGGAAACGGGGGAGGGAGTGGAAGGGCGTTGGAAATATCAAGTGAGATGGAATGTGTGCTATATACTGCCTAGTGATTCGCTTGGCGCCGGTGAGACGTCTACGGCAACCGACGGCGAACTGCGAACCAATATCGAAGACATCCACGTGCTTCTCTAATGTTTCTGAGCTCTTGACTGTCATTGCATTCTCCAACGCGACTGAGCTTCTTCTCGGCAGCAACCCTTCATCACACATTATTTAAAAAAAATTGAATGTACATAGATGATTACAATACATTTGCATGATTGGGGTCCACCCCGGAATACGAGAAATACAGTTGTCCACAAAACGATGCGGCACCTGAGCATGTGCCACACAATGAGAAGAGAATCGTCTCAATCACGTCAAGACCCTCGTTCTACAGTTGGGACGTAAGCTCGTCGCCAAGTTAGAATAGTTTCGATATGCGCCACTCACTTTGTGACGACGGGGATGACGATGCGGTGGCGGCGGCAGCATTTGCTTCCTTATCTACGCTATCTGCATCTTTGATGTGCGGCGTGGACGGGCCAGGGATGCCGAGGAAGTGGGTGCCTTCGGATGACCTACGGCTGGGTGTGGTCGGAGAAGAAGACCGGGCAGCAGCAGGCGACTCGGAGGTGGAGGATTGGGCGTACGGAGACCCGTCGGACATCGAGCTGTTGCGGGAGGGGATGGAGAGTGGATGCAGGTAGACGGACATCTCAGTCGGGATAGCAAGTAGTAATAATGGGGATGAGAAATGGAAGCCGCGAAGCTTGGGTTTAACAGAAAGATGCAGAGCGGGTGTGATAGAGTCGAAGTCGATGGATGCTTTAGAGCACTCTTCGGGGGGAATGTTAGGCGGATCAGGTATGGAACTCAGCCCTTTTGTACCCCGGGAGCGGGACAACGCTCCACCGCCATAAACCACAAGAACTCGTGGTTGCATGCATCATCTGTAAGCGTGCGGAGAGGGCAGTGCACCAAGACAATGCCAATGATGGTTGGGCCCAGGTCTTCAATGATCATGAATAATCACAGGACGGCCGCATATAGGGTGCACACAGCACCAGGCCACTGCAACGCGACGGGAACTAACGCCAACCGTCAGATCCACTTGCGCCTCACACTCCGGCCAGTGCATCATTGGCGTGGCTATGTCACACGTTCATCGCTCAATTCCAGCCAAGTAAGGTCATAGGTGGGCGCCTTCCCAAATCCAGTTCATAACTGGATCACGTCGATGAGCTGTGTGCAATGGCCATGCCATTTACTACGAGTGCAGTCGTTCGTCTTCGCTTGCACCGGTGAGCTCGACGTGTGTGTGTGGAACGGAGCGGGGCAAGCGGTGCCACTCGGCAGACGGATAAGCCGGATCACGCCCGAATCGGGGTCAGAGCAGAGCCGCGGCAAGATCCGGTGGGCTGGGCAACCGCTACTAACCGTCCGATTGCCGGCCTTCTTGGTGAGCTCTTGCGACACACCACACACTCGAGACACAACACACCTGGCTCTTCTTTGTTCTGCATCTGCAACGCAAAACTGCATGTGGCTTTGTGTCGTGCTTTCGGAAATTGTGGCGTTTTTTTTCGCTTAGGCTCGGCTTCTCTCGTTCTCTTGGATTCTCGACCTCGCCGTGGAGCTCCCCAATGTGCATGCGCAGCACGCCAAGTCTCAAAGCATGACGACATGGTGGGCGCCACGGCAACTGTGGAAAAGAACCTTCGGCACACACACACACACACAATCTCTGCCCAATTATGCGTTTACCCCCCTAGCATTGAGCGTGCATCAGGAACCACGAATCCACGATCTTTCTCTCTGTGGCATTGTGGGCGAGCCACCTCTTTTGTGCCGCCCATCAGCATCACGTCCCCACACCACACATTCTCTGGCATTCCCACATCTTTAAAAGGGGCCATGTCAACGCATAGGTTAGACTTTTACGAAGCAATTTTGGCTCTTCCTACACGAGCGGTGAACCTTCCTTTCATATCTCAGAGGACTTCTTCCTGCGTCAAAGCAAAACAATGCCTTTCCAAGTGACTCCGCCTAGCTCCCATCTCCCATCGATGGCTGATCGCCGCTTGCCGTCCATGTCCATGCCACCAGGCCCCTATTCACACGCTTATCCTTATCATGTTCTACCCCCTCCACTCAATCTGCCTCTGCCTCCCGTCTCACAACTCTCACAACTCAATCCACCCCCTGGGAATCACCCTTCCACAAACTATTCCCATAAATATCTCCTTCCGTCCAACCCTGCTCCTCAAATCGGATCAAATGTTCAAGCCCACCCCGTCCATCCGTATGATCCGGCGACCTTTCGTGGAGCAGGGAGCAGCACCTCCAATGCCGCTTCTTCGTCGGCTCCGGCCCCGGCCGTTAACCTCAGCAGCCACGCATCGTCGTCATCGATCCACGGAGGCGATCGAATGGGGGGGAATGCGGAATCTGGCCAACTGTGGATCGATAGGCACCTTATCGATCTCGAAGTCTTCGCCCGAAACGACTCTGGCGAAGAAAAGGGCAAGGTATATTTAGGCATCTGGCTCGGCATCCGAGAGGGCGGATTGCGGGACAAACAAAACGTGCGTTTGTACATAGCCAAGATTCTCATGCCGTATGCCTGGTTCAAGGGAGACGAGACGATCGGCGAGGCGCTTCGCGCCCTCCACCGACTCGAGTACATCAATTTTGGACTGTTGGCCAAGAAACATTCCGAGAATGCAAAGTGGTTTTGGGATAGGATGATTGGTAATGTTAGCGTGCGGGATTATTGGATGGAAGAGGCGAGGAAGCAGCGTCAAAAGGAACAGGCGCAGGCGCACGCTCAAGCTCGAGCTCAGGCTCAGGCTCAAGCTCAAGCTCAAGCTCAAACTCAGGCTCAAGCGCAGCGTTGATGATGAAAGCTTTATGTTTTCAGGAGTAGTAGAAGTTGGAAAGCGAGTACAGTAACATACAAGTAGTTTACGACAATGTCCGATTATGATTGTGCAGCCTCATGTCAGAAATATACTCCTCTATGGCATGTGCCAACCTACCGTCTGAGTGAACGAGGCTAGTCAATAAGACCAGTACTGATTCTCTTCTAGTCCGCTTTTTTCTGGAAGAGGGACTCGGAAGCAGTGTTCCGTATAGTATAAAGACAGCACAGCGACAGCGAGGGTTTGATACGCCACACTCGCACGTCATGGTACTACAGTAGGCTAGTAACCACCCATCTAGTCCTAAACAAGTTCACCGCGTTCCCATGCAAGGACGCCCGCAAACAAGCAGTAGCATGAGTTAGATTACTCTCGGGGTAATGTTGCCGTGGGCGTGGGGACTACCCTCTTCTAACAATCTATCATGACAGATTTATGCATATGAAAATTTTTCCTCCGCATCGTGCATCTGGAAACATATTATGTCGGATTGTTCGGGCTGAAGCATGGAGAGTCTCAGTGTGTGTGTTTTTCAGACCCTTTCGGTTAGCACTGCCGCAGACACTTATTTGATAGATAGATAGAAGCCACTAGTAGCATTTAGCTAATTAGCATCCCACAGGGTTGTTTGCTTGTTTTCGTAACTTCCCAGCATGGAAGAAGCACATAAAAAAGAGGGTCTCTTTTCCAAAACCACAGCACTCTCGCCCCACAAGTGTGCTTATAGTTATAGTTCTAACCACTTTCTGAAACTTGAATGATCGGGTTCCAGAATTACCAATGGGGGCGGCGTTACTGTATTGTATGTCAGTCAACGCCAGTCAACGCCAGAGAATAGCACAACTTGGGGTTTTTCCGAGAACCAGGATTGAGGCCTCGGGTCGCATTTTTCACTGACAAAGACAGGTCAAGGAGATGGAAATGCGTCAGTCGAATTGAACAGAAAAAGGTTTTTTGGCCAAGAAAGAGTATGGGGACCCCATTTGGCATACTACAGTAGAGTAGAGTAGTGCTGTAGAATGCTTCCTCTTCTCAGACGAAGCGAAAGCGTGCTAGTAGGCTTGAGCACAGGCACTAAGGCCCAGGCCCAGGCAGAAGTGCAGGAACAAGCACAGGACTCGGAGTGACGGGGGCATGATAGCTGTTACAGCTAACGTCAAAACGATAGACCGCGCCCGAATAATCGAGACATGGCGGAATCTGAATCTGAGTGCCAAACCTTTCGCGAGCGCCGAATGCGTTCATCATGTCGGTGCAATGATTGAATAGTGGCGCTCTGCCCACCAATCAACAGGCTCGCATTTGGCACTCAGATTCAGATTCCGTCATGTCTCAATTATTTTGCGCGGTCTATCGTTTTGACGTTAGCTGTAACAGGTGTCGTATAATACATGTCATTCCTGTTTGAAATGAAGCTTCGGTGCTTTGAATTGAGGTCGATATCATGCTGCTGAAAAAAGCGGTGCTCGGAAAAGCTGTGTGTTGCCTAATTTGGGCGAAGCATGCGCGCGTGGTCTCTCCGAGTCCGAGTCGGCGCAGTATTAATATGCTGTCCTTTCCCTTTCCCCCCATAGATGTCAAACTCCCATAGACAGCCCCCCATGTGCATGTGCATCGACCCACTACGGGCGCAGCAGGGCCCGGCCAATCGTTCAGGCTGAACTAAATACAGCACCGGACCAAGCAAGGCCTGTACAGCCTTTTGCAGCAAGGATACAGTAAGCCCCGCACCAACTACAGTACGTACTGTATGACGCGTCGATGAATCAGTCGACATGCGCTTACAAGGACGCACATCCACATCCACCCGCAAAGCCATTTGGGCAAGTTGCCCGGGTGGGTGGATATATCTATTTGGTGTCGTGGTGTCGTGGGTTGTGGGATGTGGTGACTCGTTGCGTGGTCCCTACCTGTACTCATCGACCTTTCCCGTTCACACGCGGACTGTACTGTAAGTTGTATTATTACTATAATATGACAGCGAGCTTATACGACGTTGGTTCCGCCCGGAAGGATGTCCCACGTACTGTAGGAGACAGGTTGTGTGCCAGTGCCGCATGGAGTTTTGGGAATAGGTTATGGTATTTTTTCGTCAGTACGTCGCCTCAGTTCTGATTCATTTTATCTTGACTCGCCTTGAATGCCCATCAGCTTGTAAGACGTACAAGAACACATCTACGACGGTCTCCCCACATCTCTGTTCTGGTACAAAAAGGTTCTACTGAAAGGCCAAGCGGGAACCGCGCCTCTTACGCAAGACTTACATGAGCTTACCCGTGTTCCAACGGTATTCCAAACGTTTGCCGAAGACGCGTGCGCTGATATTGTAATCCCCTCAAGTCCATCTCTCTTCTACTCTGCCCCGCTCCCCGGTAGTACAATTATGACGAAACGGGAACAGTTCCACCTCATCAGATGTTGAAGGGGCCTGTGTGGGCTGTATGGCATTCCTCCCAAGCCTACAAGTACCGCAAACAGCAACCCTTTCCTATCGCTGTCCGCCATCTCGCCACCGCACACCTAGGCCGGGACAACTTCTCTCGTACAAAGTGACCCCTCGTCACGTTTGGAAAACGGCAGCCATCCCTTGGTAAACACTGGAGCCTTTAGTATTCTCTCGAGTAATAGAGGATGCTCTTATCCTTTAAGCAACGGAGCATAGCCATGTCCCTCACTTTGGCTTTGGCTTTGGCATTCTGTGCGCGCCTTGCCGCCGAACCTACCTGCTCGTGAGAACACCGTACCGCATTAGCGTTCAGAATTGGCGCCCCATATCTTTCGCCATAGCCCACAATTGACCTCCATTGCAAGTAGATAAGTAGCTATTCGTGTATTGTCACATACGGTGTTACAACGAGTGAATGAAAAGAAATAACACGATGGTATTTCGACAGGAAATTGTATACGTATACGGAAGTACTAAAAGCTACAAGGTGTCTCTACTCGGCTCCATGTTCTCGCAGTAATTCCACGACTTTGTCATGTCCATTCTCAGCGGCATACTGCAATGCGGTCTTGCCGTCCTTACGGTCCGCCTCTACATCAGCACCGTGCTCGAGCAGCAGGCGTACATTCTCCACCGTCCCATTGAACGAGGCCCAGTGCAACGGGGCTAAGCCGATCTGATTCTGCACATTTATATTTGCACCTTCCTCGAGCAGTAGTCGAAGGACAGAACCGCCTTTGGCATAACGACTTCTTGATGCCCAAAGTAACGGCGTCGACCCGCTCTCATCCTTAGCATGGATATCGGCGGGATCGTACTCGATTAATATCCGGACCACCTCGGAATTTCCAGAAATGGCCGCGGCATGTAATGGAGCGTTCTCAAAGACGCCCTGGACATGCAGGTTTGCACCGTTACGTCGGAGTAAATCTGCCGTCTGGAAGTGTTCTCCTGCCAATGCTGCCACTAGCGGTCGCAGATAGTAGCCCCCATCAGCATTCACATCCTGCGGATGCTTGGTAATGAGGTGCTCTACGAGATCGTGGAATCCACAGTGTGCCGCGTAATATAGGGGAGCCGCGGAGGATTTGTCGTACGGTGCGAACCAGTAAAAGGTTGCATCCTCATTGGGCGCGGTGTCTATATCGAATAGCGTGAGCCACACCTTAAAGTGCGGTTTGTTCGCGTCGAAGAGATACTCCATCCCTTTCTGTAAGCGTGACGTCACCACCTCGAATTGGGCATGAGTAGCCCAGTGCTCGGCAGCGTATCGAGCAAGCGGATGGTCCTCGGCTGTATGGCCTTCAACGTCGTCTTGTATTTGTAGTAAAATGCCTAGGCAAGCTTGCGCCAGGATCGTATGAGCAGGCTCCAAATCGATATAATAACTTGAGACTTCTCCACCTGCAGTAGCGAGGCGATCCGAGGTCAGGAATTCCTTGACGGAAAAATGCGAGAATTGTACGATCCGCGAGTCACCAGCTTTGACATGCGAGTCGTTATCGTCAGTTTCGACAATTGCAATCAGACTTGAGCACGCAGACAGAAGAGCTAGTTCTTTGTCCTCCCACCGCCAATCCGGTTTCAACCTCGGGATCCCTTCCGCGACATCGAAGTCAGCCGCGAGGACCTCCGCAAGTTCCGCCACACGAAGGGGCCGGATGGCAGCAACCAGGCATTGCAATACGCATTGAGCGAGGTGCTTATTCGGATTCTTGATTTCCTTCAGTATACGCTTATACGTCCCATCCAGAGATTCCGGCAATTCGCTGAGGATTGATCGGATACTTGTCGGAAAACAGTTACGTAGGACTTCCAACTGACAAAGTATCCAACGAAACCTGTCCAATGATTCAGACGAGAATTACGAACATAAATCAATTCACTTACATTCCGTCAGCTCGTTCAGAGAGCGTCTTAATAACGAATTCCTGATCCTCCGTCCTCCATCTCCGCATCCTTTGTTCCGAGCTGACGAAGAACGTAACATAGTCCTCAATGTCTTTCTTTTGTCCGCTCTGATCGTGAAGGCACACTCGGCGGGAGGTCAGAGGTTCGAGGACATCTCGTATGTCAACTTCTGGGCGACTTGTGACACATATATGAAGGTTTGGTATACAAAGGTCGACGAGCTCCTTCACAAGCTGAAGAACCCGCTCGCGTGATGTTGGAATCCCATAGACGTTGGAGCATTCATCAAGGGCATCCATTATCAGGTACGTTGGGCGCTGATCTGGAAGTTTGAGCATCTCTTTCAGGCATCGTGCCAGAGTGCCATCACCGGGCTGTTGCGCGCCATTGTCATGATCGGTATGAAGGCGTGATAGGATGTCGCAACGAAGATCAGAGCGCGAAGAAAGCTGGGTGAGAAGGGAGGTGACTAGGTCACGCCAGTGTTGTTTGTTGACGTCCCGAAAGTCGAAATAGAAAAATGCCATTGAGGCTTGACCGGCATTGCAAATGGCTTTGATATTTTGTATGATTGTAGAACTGGAAAATGACAAGACAAATTACATCAGATATCTTCGACAGAAAGTAAAGGGTCCACAGACCAAAGAATGGTCTTGCCTGAGCCAGCTGCACAAAAAGATGTTGTCAGGTGGTGTCGGGCAGGCAGCGGGAGAGGTGCGCACGTTTTCCATGGATCCAAAGAGGCGACCCAGAACCTGTTGATTTCCATTCGTTATAAAAGCTCCCCTGAAAGAACCAATTTGCAGTTCCCTCGTGATGAACATTACATGCAATGTTATGGCTGGTAGACGGATCTGGTGACGAGAGCCATCCACGTAGCTCCCGCCTTGATTGATTCCCTGTGAGGATTTTTTAGCATGTATGTCTAGCATCAATGCGGTTCAAAGATCACGAACGTTTCACTTGATCTACGTCGTCTGCCAAGTCATCGATTGCTTGTTGCATAACTACCGCGGCCTGTTTTACATCTAGGCGCGTTATGGGTTAGAATTTCTACGATGACAGATAGACGATGTATTGCACACCATCATTGACGGCCGCTACCTTGTCATCAACAGCCTTCACTCGATCGTCGACGCAGGCTACCCTATCGTCAACGTCGGCCACCCTATCATCGATGCCGGCCACTCTATTGTCGACAACAAGCACGTTATCCGCGATTCCCCCGACTCTATTATCATTCGTATTCGTGATCTTTAGGAGTTGCGCAGCAGCCATTCGAGCCTCCTCTTGTGTCAGCCTGTCTAGTCTCTTCAGCGCATCCTCAATATCATTATTTCCCATCAGTTTCTTTAGATATTTTTCTGAAAATGATTTTTGTCAGCGGGAACGTATTTGTAAACGAAAAGCTTACTTGTTCGGCCTTGCTTAATTTCTTTGGTTGTGATTCCAATGAAGTTGAGGACCTCGACCATTATTGCCGTGATTGTGTCCACCATTCCTTGATCTGGTGCCACTTTAGTGTATATGTCCAGACGTCGGAAAAATGCTTCAATGCGCTCGAACATCTCGAAAAGTGTGTCTTGGTCCGCGCAAACATCCTTAACTGTCTAAGAATCGTTCGTATTACGATGGACCGCACGAAGGTATTAAAAAGGGTACACACTTCAAAAAGGACACCAAATCCGACAAAGATTACCTTTGCAGGTGAGGATACCTGTCAAATAAATATGAGTGTAGATCTCGGACAAGTTCATATTTTAAAGCATACCAAGCCGACACGTTTTCCGAGTGTCTCTGAGAAGGCATGTAGGACGTTCACAGTTGGGTCCAGCCACTTGTTATTGCTGCGTTGAGACTGATTGAGCTCCTGGACTTGCTCTTGAAGCACGGTGAGAATGCTGCTAGCCGAATGGCAGGCTTCGAGCCGGTTAGCGAGTGGGTGCGTGAGAAGATCCTTCTTTGTGCGTTTTTTGTACGCTTTCAAGGCATTATCAAAAATGAGTTGGAAGTTGGACCGTGTGGAAATGGGGTGAGTGTGAGACATAAGGGGGAAGTGGGGAAGTGAGGAATCGTGGGGAGGATAGTAGAATCGTGGGTAAAGGGGAAAGAGAAGAACGACACGCAAAAACGTGCACATAGAATAGAAGCCATCATTATCTTATTTACACTTATTTGTCTAGCTTTTTTTCAGACTTTCCTGATATTACAGTACTTCCTTCGTATTCAAAGCCTCCGTTCCGCCTGTAATCATCATCGTTTTGTCGAATGCGTCTGTGTGATACTACCTGAGTGTCCGAGCCGACATTTAAACCATCGCAGGAATAGCTACGATGCCACGCCTTGAGCGTTTTATTCCTCTCCGTGCGCTAACGCAATCGAAAGCCTACCAAGTACTGTATGCATGCATCCCTGTGGGAAACTTTCTGGGCGACGATGTCTAATCGATAGTGAGGCTGTGCGCCTCACTCAGCCCTTTACCACCGCCATCCGCCATCTACCTGTCGTCTCCTTACTGCAGGCCGTTCCTCCTTGCTTAGCCATATTTCTTCCATTTTCGATATGAGTCAATCCTCCTCATCCTCTACTTTCCAGGTCCTCTTCAATGCGGCTCTCCAGGATTACAAACACAAAACGGGGACTAGCCTAATCGATAATCCGTTCGCCAAGCAACTCGAAACATGCAAATCTATCAGCTCTATCACCTCCATTCTTCAAGATCAAGCGCAGAGCTTTCAGGAATTCAGAGAGAACGGTGGAAAGCTTATGGATGCGCTCAATTCTTCAATTGACGTCCTGTGTGCACCTTCTATCAACTCCGCGCTCAACGGGGCAATCGGCCTAGTAGTATGTCTAATCCGTCGAAATAGCTTGTTCCTTATGGCCATTCTACAGCCATTCCCGCCTGCGAAAGCAGTATTCGCTGGCATCGGCATCCTGCTCACGGTATGTCTCTCTTCCTCCGATATCATCTGTATATCTCCCTGACATCTAATTCTTAGACCGCCAAAGAAATGCGTGCTAGCTACGACGCACTGGTCGATCTTTTCGCGTCCTTCGATAACTTCCTCAGCAGACTTAGTATTTATGCCGAGATCCCTATCACGCCAGCCTTGACAAACGTTCTCGTGAAGATAACCGTAGAACTGATCTCTACCCTCGCTCTTGCTACCAAGCAAGTCAAGCAAGGGCGATTTAGTGAGTTTGTCTTGGTTTGTTACGACGGTTGACTCAATGGCACAGAGAAATTTATGTGGAAGCTCCGAGGAGAGAAGGATATCGAGGCGACGATCCAGCGGTTGGATAGGCTCACGCTGGATGAGGGCCGGGCGACTGCCGCTCAAACCCTCGAAGTTGTCTACGGTCTTGTCCGGCATAGGAAGGCTATCATGGATGGTGAGGATTCTACCCATCCCGTTCTTCCTCCGTTTCCTGCTGAACGTTTATATCCTCAGACGCAGACGGGAATGAATGGGCGGCTAGTATCTCACGTGCTCTAGGTGTGTTTCGAGGTGGCTTGCGACAACAGCCGGATAGAATATCTGACTGGGTGATAGAATCTATGCAAGAAATCGTGAGTGAATTGAAGAAAGATCAACGTGGGTTGTTTCTCGTTCATGATGACCGCGTAGACAATACTGAGCATGAATTACAGGCGACAAGCTGCAGCGAAAAGTCCGGAAGTGGCTTTCACCTCCGGACCCCTGGAAGAATCATAACCTCGCACGTGGTTCTTGGCAAAGCGGAACGGGTACATGGTGGATTCAAGGTAACACTTACGCTGAATGGAAGGTTTCTGGTCCTAGTTCACTCTTATGGATTCATGGAAAACGTCAGTATTTCGTACCATGCCTTTTCTTCCCTCGAAACTGATACTTTTTTTACAGCGGGTGCGGGAAAGACCGTCATGTGGTACGGTAATCACTCAGTAGTTCGTGTTCGCATGCTTATGCTCTTGGCTAGTTCTGCAATCATAGAGGACATCCGTACCTTGCAGAAATCTGGGCTGGTATCACTCGCGTTCTTTTATTGCGACTTCAGGGAAGATCAAAAGAAGGACGTCCATGGGTTGCTCTCATCACTGCTTGTTCAACTTGGTAATCAGTCTGATATCTACTCCGCCACTCTTTCCGATTTCTATGTGGCCCATGGTCGTGGCACGCAACATGCAAGCGATGATGAACTACTAGAATGTCTCAAAGGCATATTGAAGCGCCCGGGACAGGCCACAGTCCATATCGTCGTCGATGGCCTGGACGAATGTTCGACGATCACTGGTATGCCCTCTCCTCGTGAGAATGTAGTCGCGCTTGTAAAGGAACTCGTCGCTCTACACCTTCCGAATCTGCGAATTTGTGTTACTAGCCGACCCGAGGCCGACATCTCATATGTCCTTCAGCCACTAGATTTCCGTTCTATTTCGCTCCACGAGGAGAATGGGCAAGTCAAGGACATTTCCAAATATATCAAGTCCGTCGTTGATAAGGACCCTAAAATGCAAAGATGGAATGCCAAAGCCAAAAAATTGGTCATCGATGTACTCACAAGGAAAGCTGATGGGATGTGAGTGGTTCATGTCGTCATTACCATCTGCCTCATTCACATACGTAACGTAGGTTTCGCTATGTCTTCTGTCAGCTCGCATACATCCGTCACTGCTTCCCCGAAGACATACAACGCGCTCTGGATGGCTTACCGGATACACTCGATGAGACATATGCACGCACATTGGAAGATTTTGGCGACCAAACCTGGAAACGTGCACACCGATTATTCCAGTGTGTCTCTGTGGCGGCCCGTCCACTGCATGTCGAGGAGCTCGCAGACATTCTTGCATTCGATTTCGAAGTAGAATCAACACCCACATTTCGGGCTGAACACCGCTCGGAAGACCCCGTATACGCTGTGCTGTCCACATGTACCAGTTTACTTGCCGTCGTCGACGTTGATGGTTCTCGAGTCGTCCAATTCGCGCATTTTTCAGTCAAGGAGTACTTGACGTCCGAACGGCTTGCCAATGCAAAGGACCCCATTTCCCGTTTCCACGTCTCCATGACACCGGCTCATACCATCATTGCGCAAGCCTGTCTGGGTATTCTACTACACCTTGACGAAAACATCACCAATGACAGCCTCAAGGACTTCCCTCTCGCCGAGTACGCTGCGAAGCATTGGGTCGACCATGCACGGTTAAAAAACGTGTGGTCAAAGGTGCAAGATGGGATGAAATGTCTGTTTGACCCGAGCAAAAGCCACCTTTCAGTCTCGGTCTGGATATACGATCCAATGAACTCCCTGCGTCCAGGGAGGCCATCGAAATTCCCTAAAAAGTCACCTTTGGGTTATGCTGCCTTCTATGGCATGCACGACATCGCGGCATTCCTGATCGTCGAACACTCACAGGACGTAGATTCTCGGAGCTCCGACAGCAAACGAACCCCGTTTCATATAGCATCAGGCCGCAGGCACATGGATGTCGCTCAGCTTCTTCTTGAGCATGGTGCGGATGCAGATGCCCGGGACGACGACGAATACACACCATTGCTTCGGGCGTCGCGAGAGGGAGATGTGGAACTTGCTCAGTTCCTTCTCAAACAAGGGGTCGATATAGAAGCACGGGATAAAAATGATTTTACCGCATTGGAGCGGGCCGCGAAGTCGGGAAATGTAGAGCTTGTTGGGGCCCTTCTGGAACACGGCGCGAATGTGGACGCACGGGACCGGGAAAGGCGTTCGCCGTTGTATTGGACATCGGATTGGGGAAAACCAGCAGTTGCTCAGCTGCTTCTCAGGGATGACGCAGACGTGACGGCCCTGTGCAAGAGTAACCAGACTCCACTACATCGAGCAGAAGAAGAAGAGGTTGCTCGACTTCTCCTCGAGCACGGTGCAAATGCGAACGCCCTGGACATCAAGAATCGGACACCGTTGCATGTTGTATCGGAACTCGGACGCGCGGGAGCTGCTCGGGTCCTTCTTGGGCACGGTGTAGACGCGAACGCCCGAGATGCCAACGACGCGACACCGTTACATCTGGCATCCAGCCCGAAGTACATGAACATGGTTGGGAGAAATCTCGACGTTGTACGGCTGCTGCTTCAGTTCGGCTCCGATATTCATGCACGGGATGACGAGGGTCAGACTCCATTCATGAGAGCGAGAGCAAAAAAGTATCACGAAATGATGGAGTTATTGTTGGAGCACGGACCGGAGGATCATAAGGTATGATGACGACGGACGAACCGGGGGACGTCGTGTAGGCTGCGAACGATTGTCATTACAGTAGGGCGTTTTACGTTGCAGTTCTTTGCCAGTTTTCTGGTCAGATCGCTTTTTGAAGCCGGCACCTTCGGTTGCCAAAATCGAGGGTCCTTTTTTTTTAACGTGCACCTCAGGGTACAGAACCCCACGAAGCACTTCCAATACAGTTTATTCTAATTATGTTACTGCTGGCGTACATCTGTACATGTACCGGCATAACTGCTCCCATGGTCCTAACCATCGTTGCGTAGCGCGAGAATAGGGGGGTGTTGAGCGTGGTGTGCTTGTGATCACACCAGGGACTGTTGAGGTGGCTTAGTGCGGCAGTGCGTGCGCTGATCGAGGCTTGAGATCTTGAGAGCTTGAGAGCTTGAGAGCTTGAGCACTGGTTGTTGTGCGCACTTGCTAGCGCCCTTGCGAGTTGCATGTGTATCGTGTGTATAGTCCGTTCCTAGACTATTGTGCGTGTGAGCGCTGCAAAATTGCCCGCGTGTGTATAAGAGAGTTGAATATGATGAGTGTGTCTGTATGATAAAGTGGGGGTGATTGAGGTCCGTTTTTTGAGATATGAAGGAGCTCCAGAGAGCATGGCTTTTTTCGCCTCTCCTCCTGGTTTGTCATCAGCTTAAATATTCAAATTGACATTTCGAGTAAATTTCGAGTAAATTATCGTAAATTATCAAAAGAATTTTTTATTGCAAACCTCTCCGACACCAGTCTCTCGTCGCACGCATAACTTGTGGCAAAGGTCAGTAACTCCAAGAAAAGCCAAAACAGCTAGAATGGGGCAGTAATCCGGCCCAGCCTGGGCCACGAGATCGTTGAACTTGCACACGGTCCTGCAGAGAGGAGAAACGGTTGAAAAAGGTCCGGGTACAATGCATGTTGTACTGTACTGTACTCGGCGAGTAACCTTATCATAGTGGCGCCGCCGCGGGTGCAGCGGGGTGCTCTCTTAGACTCTTCGCCGGAATCATTACGAAAAGAATCCACATCATTTCCTAGTATTACATGACCAAGGCCGAAGTCGATTTCTGCCTAAGAAGACAATGGCGCACAGTCCGTGATTCGTCCCCGAAGGCCGCTCACGTTAGACATCGCCAGCAACGATCCGCGTCACGGTCCTCGCCCTAGTCGTCACGTTCGTGGTCATTATCATTGTCGTCGTCACGGCTCCTCTCTGGACACTCTCAGTCGTCGAGATCGGCGGGCTCTTCACGACCTGCTGCTTCGCTGCCGGCGCCGAGCTCAGCCGCCAATAGGTGCTCACGTCGTTCCGTTCTTTCGTCAGAAAAAGCTACGGTGTGCGGTTCCCCAATAAGACAAAAAGGCAACAATTTAGAACTGAAAGCTTACAGGCGCTCCTGCATGGCTTCCCTTGAAGCTCAGGGCCATCTCGGAATGCGGAAGCTGGATACTAGTGAAACAGGCGATGAAAATGATATGCACCAGCTCAGGCTACTACGAGCTTTTACACTCACCGGACATACACGTCTCCTTTTTCATCATCGTCCTCGGCACCGTCCTCTGCATTCCTACTCTTATCGCCATTATGCGGCATCACTTCCACTTCCCAGCACGTCGGGAAGGTCTCTGTGACAACTTTCGCGGCCCCTTCCAGGTGCAGTCCCTTCAAGTCCGGAACAGCGAGGAACGAGTCGCTCCTGACGACGCTGCCGATGACAAAACCTGCACCGCAAGGACGGAACTCCCACTACAGTACGAAGTACGTGAACGTGAAGGCGTAGGTGATTTGCAATATTGTAAGACCGCGCCCCAACGCGCGCGGGCCCGTGGGGTCAGGTCGATCACGGCAACGCAATGATCAGCCGCGCAGGGAAGGGAAAAAAATTGGAACGAAAAGCTCTCGCCTGTTGGTTTTCTTGCCCATGAAATCCATATGCGATCAACGAGCGATTGTCCGCGCCGGATAGATCGAGTGTCATCCCCCAGCGGACGTCCGTAACGGTGTAACGGCCCTGCTCAAACTTCCGCATCGTCTTCTGTGCCGGCGGGATCGGAGTCTGGGATTGCGTTATCATCGAAGAGGGGAGGTTAGATTGTTATTCTTTCGAGAACGAAGCTCCAAGTGGGGACCCATGGTTGACTAATTAGGCATCTAGGGTAAGTAACATCCATACACCCAGCAATAAAATCCAGCTACCCAGTTCCACGTGATACGTCCTCAATATGGCAATAGTAGGCCGGCCGGGGGCGGCCCGCTAGCACCATACTTGAGTACAGCGGATCGCAATCGTTTGGATCTTTTGAGTCGTCATTTGAGTTTATTTGTTTTCGTGCGAAATGAGATTGGCCTCTGGATGAGGCTTGCTGGATGAGACTTAGCAATCAAAGTGATCACGTGCCAGACACGTGCGTCGCGCCACGCCGCGTCGATCATTTATATGGGATTTAAGAAGTTACATTGGCACTACCCGCTGACTTCGAGTGTTTGTTTCATGATACTGTAGGGGCTAGTGTGGTTGCGCAGTATCAATACTCGATGAAATAATTGCGATGTAGAGTCCAATTGCGTCTGGCGGAGCTCGACAAGGGTCAAGCGACGCTTCATGAATGCTGAGCAATCTAGTCACCTAAGCTACAAATGACAAAGCTGCAGCGCGCTCAGGATCTCACAGGGTTACCACACAATCAAGTAGCATTACACGCGGGAACATTAATACACACAGCAAGAGACACAGCAATGAGGACACAGGGGTATCGTAGATCTATGAGGGACGATAAGAGATGATGCGTAGTAGGTAAATGCATGTCCTTGCGAGGAATGTCGGGTATCGATCAATGCAACTTTGGTTTTCCAACGCGAACTCCGCCCAGCGAGAGTGACGCGACAGGGTAAGACGAATTAGTACAGGGAAACTGCCTGAGAAGAGGGATGCGAGCTCGAATGGCTTCGTAAAGCTCCTTCTCCCTGGAGAGGAAGCTAGAGGGCCCAAAGCGTTTATCTCCGATACGCCTGAGGGCCTGCAGGACGTATTGATCGGTGTATGCCGGGTTGATGTTCGTCGTCGAGACAATGCCTTTCGACTTGATCTCGGAACGTGCAACCTCCATCGGCACAGTGAGCACTTCGATGTGGATGACGCCCGCGAATGTGGCAGTGCGATTGAAAGAGGCTGGAGAGTGGTCGCATTCCGCCCATATTTCCTGCCACCCATTCACGGTCGTGCCTATGGTGCTGCATAGCACGCGGCCCTGAAATAATTCGTTGGCCGACAGGACAAGCACCCACTGCGTGGGGAAGCCGGTGGGATTGAAGATCGCAAGACCAACGTGGGAGATAATGCTGCCGACCATGATGCAGAAGACTATGGATAGATGGGGAGATGGATAGTGGATGGTATGTGAGTGTCAGTTGAGAATGAGTGGTTTGGCTGGGAGTAGCTGGTTTGCGTGAATAGACTCGGGGACGGAAGGATCATTTTATTTTATCGGAAGAGCTCAGAGACGCAATGTGGACTTGATCGAGGACAGAAATGTGGATTAGGACCTGTCGTCCACACTTGGTCCACACTCTTTCTTGTGGCTTGGACTTAGACGCCCAGCATTGTGGCGGTCACACAATGTCAACGAGAGCATCTCCCACAGCCAAAAAGATACGTAACCAAGGTAGCGAAGAAATCTGGAACAGAACGCGCATAGAGTCACTTATTGTGAGTGGGCTTCAACAAAATTTGCGAAAGAGATTCAATGCGGAAATGGTGATTGCGCGAGGAAAGAGCGACATTACAGTATTGGCCGAGAAACATGGTGTTGGACAGGAGCCATCGATCGCCTGAGTAGAGGGCATGCAGACGGGCTGGCTGGGAAAACCGAGTCAAGTCAAAAACTGTGGCAAAGCTCGATGGCGACTGAGTACCGAATGGCCGCTGTGGTTGTGGCCGTGGAAAGGAGGAAGACGCCGAAGACGCCGAGTCCACACGATCCAGGCGCTTTCAGCACGCAGGGCGCCAATACCTACGGTGATCGGGAGCGCCGGTGTTCCACCACAAAGGCCACTGAACAATGGCCGCCCGCCTTCAGTGCAGTATGGCATGCATAATCCGAGTCGTCGTCGTCGTCCGATTCCAGGTCCGACAACACAACAATAGTAGACCGGCCGGTGGCGGCCCGCTAGCACCACACTTGAGTAAAGCGGATCGCAATCGTTTGGATCTTTTGAGTCGTCATTTGAGTTCATTTGTTTTCGTGCGAAGTGAGATTGGCCTCAGGCTTGCTGGATGAGGCTTGCTGGATGGGAAGATGAGAAGGAAGAGGAAGCAAACAGAGTGGTGATCACGTGCCAGTGGCGTCACTAACACGTGCGTCGCGCCACGCCGCGTCAATCATTTCACCATCCACCACAAAGGTCCACACAATAAAGGCGTCGATTAACGGACACGTGAATGTCGTTCGCATGCTTATTGAACGTGGCTCAGACATGGCGGCCCAGAACATTTTCGAGGAGACTGTATTACCTATGCCATACGGTATGGAAAACTGGAAATTGCTCGCGTACTCATCAAGCGTGGCGCAGAAGTGCCAGTGATAGTCCAGAGCATACATGCTTACAATAGCAAACGTGACGGCCATTTCCCCCTCGCGTGCCCGCCCCTTTTGCTCTGTCTCACCTCTTTTCTCTCATGGACGATGCGTCTCACTGCGCTTACGGACATAGCTACATTGCCTGGAGCTTGTGGTACAATAACAGGTAAGTAGATAAATTGGTGCGCTCTATCATCTGGTGATCTGGTACGGCGAAGAGATATTCACCCTTGAATAGTGAATACAATTTCCACGTTTGCGCAACGCTTATCAAATCCGACTCATCGGGCAAAGCGACTTTTCTAATAGAATACAAAGGGCTTCTTTGACGCTGAAGGAGATTGTAAGAGCTTGAAGGAACATAACCCTGACATAATTTGCCAAGTTGGGGCTACACTAACGACGTATGCACGGCCAGCTCCGACTGCAGCCATGATGGTGATGATGACATGCTTCTTAATGTTAAACGGCCCAGGATTGAGCGGGATACCGAAGAAGGAAATATTTGGCAGATAGCGAGCCCAGGCCTACTCAACAACCGGGACCCAAAAGGGAGACTGAAATGCCGTGGGGAAAAGTTTTCACAAACCTGATTGATGCCGACGGAGGGGTATCTGAAAAAGAAGAACTGGTTCACGCAGGGAAGGAGAATAGCCCAAATAAGACCGACGGCCCAAGCACGGATGGTAGACGACGGCATCGTGGGATCATCTGTGTTGGCAACCGCAGAACGGACTTCTGGATCATGATATAGGGATTCATCCTCAAGCGGAGGGGCCGTTGGGTCAAAATTTGGGTCATCATTGTCATCGACAGTAATTTCCTGAGTGTGCCCGACCAGGTATGTCAGCTACTTTCTTCTTTCCAATCCAGTTGGAAGTAGATAGAAAAACATTACGGACCAGGGCATCACCTCGATGGTCCGTGGTATGGTTATCAATCTCGGTGGACCTCTTCTCTTCATCTGCCGGTGAGAGGGTGACGCACATGGAGCTGACTTGAGGGAGGTACTCTACAAGGCGTAGGCACAACTAGTAGTCTGGTCAGGTTCAACCCCGGCCGTGGGGGAACGTGGGGAGGGCGGGTGCGAAGGAACAGGGAGAATAAGATCGGAAATGGGTTACGGTAATGCTTATAGGCAAGGAAAAGCGAAGCCATACATTCACTACGGGATCCCCATATTGCTGTAACAGCCATTCGAGCGACTGGCAAATGCAGATACCCACACTGTCGACTAGTTGGTTGTTGTAGTCCCTTATTCGATCTATCCGGGGGTCTCACTTGCTAAAGTGCCAAACGAAACATCGGGCACAAGCCGCGTTGAAGCGCAGCGACTCCATTGAATTGAGGCATCCACGATCAAACCGGTCTCCTGACGTGGCGACGCCGAACATCCGTCGGGTAATATGACACTCCTACAAATATATTAGTTTTACGTGGTCAAATACTTCTCTTGTCCACCTCCCCTCGTTTACCACTTTGGCACATCGGATTATGACATTTGCGCGGGCTTCGACCTCTGTTCAGACACGATGGAATTCTCATCTCATGCTCGTCTTGTACATGAAACCGCATCGTCGAACTTGAGTTCAGCACAAAAATAAGGCTACATTCCAGTGGAGTACATGGCACAAGGATCCTATGCCACTTGACTGGTGTAACACGCGTACGAAATACTCATCGACACGCTATGGCACATCAGAACTGCCTCAACTTGAATGCGACCCCCGTATCCGAGTCGACGGCCATCAGTTTCGTAATATTTGTCCCGCTCGTCTTCGAGTTCTGGGATGAGCTTTCCGCGGTATTGCGGCTAGCAGATGCAATGTATATGCTTCGCACGGCGGTATGCAAAGAGACCGAGGATTGCCGTGGAGGTCGTACATGGGTCATTATTCCGTCTTCTTGGATTGCCTGGAGTGATTGGGCGAAGAGGCTTTGTGCCCGAGCAACGGCAACAATATATGCTTTCTTTAGTTTGAGGAGGTGATGATAGAGTGCTCATGGGGCATGATGAATTAGGTGATATGGATCGAGGGACTCTGAGTACTAAGGGTCGACTCAAAAGCCGAGCCTTTGTGACGATGACAGCGCCTGCTGTACGGAGCGTCGAGACAACCTATACAGTATGGGTGAGCCCGTAGTGTGTTTGTAAGTTATGGAGCCTCAGGCCTCAGGCCCCAGGGGTTGGTAAAAGGAAACATTCGGAGGTCCGAGTCAGACGAGTTGAAAGTTCGAAGTTCAACTTATCACGTGGTCGTGCGGCTTTCGGTTTATCTTTGCACTTGCACTTTTCAGTACATCGGGGCTGTCCCTTGCCGGCCGCAGTGATCTCGCACGTTTTCCATCTGGCGATCACCAATGCAGTACGCCATGGTTGCGTGTCGTTGGAGTGCCCGTCGTGCCTCGTGCTCATAACCTTTTCGGTGAGTGCGCGGCGCGCGCCTTGCTGACAACCACTGGCACCATCACAGGATACTGAGAGTGCGAGCAAGATTATGGTTATCTCTCCCATCAACACCACATCGCCCTCGGCGTTGAAAAGGTCAACCATCTCGTCTGCACTGTCACCGATGAGCTCGGCACATGTGGGCTCACTACCTCATTCCTCTTTTCCTGCCTTGCCCTCCGAGTCGATATCAGCTCGTCTCGTGATCACCGCCTTATCTTTTGACTTGTGTTCCGTATATATCCTGCGCCGGACGCGGGATGCACGTGGCACGAAGCGGCCGGTTTGCAGTGCCCCCTGAACTCGCGATGTGTCTTTGTTGGGCTCTTGCCCGTGTTTTACGTGTCTCTGGGGACAATGCCGTTCATGGCCTAATCTCATGGGATATACTAACGAACAAACAAAATGGATTTTCTCCCCCTCTGTCAGCCTTCTCCGACTCCCAGAAATCTCGCGAGCGTGTTAGTCCCACCAGTACGTGTGCCATCTTGTCATCGGTCACATGGCTTTGGTATTAAGGGGACTCGCACGAGCTTGCGACGTTCCGGGGAGCATTTTAGCCATCAGCGGGACCGTCTGAAGTGAGTTCTATTGACGAGTCGAGCAAGAAAATGTTGGAGGCAGAGCAAAAGAAAAAAATAGTGTGACGGACCTATAGCCAAATTAATGGTTTGGGACCTTCGGGACTCGCACCGTTGGGCACTCCGGGAAGTGCGGCAGCCCCAACTGCGAGCGCAAGAACGATGATGGGCAGGTTGACGACAGCGGTGAAATGCATAGTGGTAGCAGTGACAGATATGCAAGTGAATGTGTTTGCAGGGAATGAGGATTCTTTTTGAAAACGAAGACGAGTAAGAATTTTTGATGAGTGAGGTGATGAATCCGGAGTGTGTTGTTACTGTAATGAACAGTGAATTACACCGAGCTTTATATCTGCAGTGACCCCTAGGCGAGGATAGTACTACATTAATTTCTCTAATTTGTCTATTTAAAAATTGAGTAATCTCATTTCGTCTCCCTCCGTCTTCGATACTGTATATATGAGAAGCGAAAGACAAGCGGTGCGAATAGCATCGGCACGCCACATGAAATATCCATGCGCTGTGTTCAATTTTTGAATTACCACACCAGAAGCTCCGAGTCAGCCGCGGCGGTCAACCGCAGCTTCTTAGAATGAGAAAAAGGGAACCCATTGCCGTAGTCGACTAGGCTGGAAGCACGGTAGTAGAGGGAGGTCAGACTGAACTGGCTGGGCAAAGCTTCAAGTTGATGACGAGTGGCCATGGTTATGGAAAAGCAGAAGAGAACTGAGGGGAAGACCGAAGACGCCGTGCACGTGTCCACAATCCAGGCGCTTCGACTCCAACGATCAGGGCCAACTCGTATAACACCCGTACAGTGATCGGATGCGCCCGAGCGCAAATGTTAGGAAGGCCGTTGCCTAGCATAGTACTGTATACGTAGTCACCGTTGCATGATCGTGGTCGTGATCACGGTCGTGGTCCGATTCCGAGTCCAGGACTCCAGGCCCGGGCCGCTAATATGGGCCGGGACCGGTGGTTGTGGTCCGCTGCACAGTACCCAGAAGTGCACAGTCCGACTCTCACTGCATCGTGAACTGGCAGTGCTTCAAGAGCCGGAAGGTATTATTGATTTCCCGCCCCCCCTCCCTTTCCTTCTTCCCCAAGAGTCGCTCAGTTTCCATTTGAGAGCGTCATTGTCGCACGACCTTGAAGTGAATCCGACCTCAGCGTTGCTAGATGAAACAAATAGGACCAGGCTGCGGCAGCGGTCACGGTGCCAGTCCAAGTTAATTTCAACTTATTCACGTCACGATGACGATCAATATGAAAGAAAGGCTAGCGCTCGGCCAAATTTCACCCGTGTTCTTTTTTTTTTTTTTTTTTTTGGAAAGTGTTTTATTCTTAGTACTATGTACGGTAACTAATAATTGCTAGATAGCAGGAGATGGGAAGGCATCAGCCCTATCTAGCGTGCTAAAAGCCGGCCCGGAGGCTGAGTGAGGAAAAAAATGCAAAATTACGCATGTCCCCAGATGGGGGGACAGTGTGGGACTCAGTTCACGTCTCCTTCAGGTGCCAGAGGTCGTGTTCTTCTACCCACTAAAACCTCACGCTTGTGGTCCCAGTCGTTGGGAAGGTCTGAGAAGCATCATAGGATGGGTTCCCAGGTTTCTTTCACTCTGCAAAGAAGGACTGTTCGTCTTGTTTGATTAGATTACATTTGTGGTGTCGCTTGGCAAGACTCGGGAAATGAGTATGTGTTCCATGGATCATCTGTTTGGACTGGGGGTGCGGACATGGTGGTTGTGGTGTGTGTGTTTAGAAAGTTGGCAGTGAGCGTAGACAACAGCATTATGAATTTAGACTCCGATGGATTTAGAACTCAGCTTCCTTTCATACTCGCGTGGTTGTGGTCATCCTGTGGCATGCCTGAGGTTGTGGTTTGGGTTCGGCATTGAGCTCTGTGTTGCGATGAAGGGTGGAGCTGTTTTGCGTTGCTGCCAGTGGGTTGTCAGTGTGGTTTCATGCTCACTGTGCGGGGTCATGCGAGTCTTGCGGTCGGGTCGGCCCGGGTCTGATGGGTATTGCTATCGTCTTCATTCGATGGAACGCTTAGGGGGGCCATTGGTGAACGGCGGGGCGACAGAGGCTCTATCATTGTAGAGACCTGTTGTCATGTCCCCGACTATCTTTGCCTGCCCATGGATCAAGCCGTGGGAATCTCGCACCATGATGGCGGTTGCGGTTCATTTCACCCGTGTTCAGACGTTCAGGTCTGCAGTTTCCAGCTATGAATATACCGTACGCAAAGCTCGAGACTCTCATGGGCCCGGGATCGGAAGGATCGGATCCAACCAACCAGGGCGCCGGGAACCTCAGTGCCAAATTCAAAATAAACAGAATGCTTTCGAAGTCGAGAATTCCATATTTACATAGTGGCCTTCGGCCGTTCGGCGACATCAAGTCATTACACCCGGTGACGAATGGATTTATTATAACGAACAGAAGAGAAAATATCCGACACTCTTCCCCGTACATTCTTCCCATCCGAGTCCTCCCACTCTAATGAAGTAAACGGCTATTTGCCCCGCGTGAGCACCACCTACAGTATTGGAAACACAGTCACGGTGACATCGGACACACGACTTTTGGCAGTTAGAAATTTTTTCACTGACGCAGGGATTTCTCCACAAAACGGGAGCTTTTGACGTTCAGGGGTTTCTACCTGGTGCAGGTGCATTTGTATGGCCAGTATGGGGATGATCACCTATCGACAAGTTGAGCAAAAAAAGGGGGGAGGCGCAATGAAAATGAAAGTGAAAAGTGTGACGGACCTTTATGAAGTGGATACGGTGCCTTACGGATAGAAAGGTCCAAAGGAAGTGCCACAGCCTCAACTGCGAGCGCAAGAAGGGTGACCGGGAGATTGACGACGACAGAGATGCGCATAGTGGTTGTAGTAGTAGTGACAAGAATTGAATCCATGTGTGTTTGTACAGTATATATAGCAGGGAGAGACGATTTTATTTTGGAAACATATGGTGACAGTGGTAGAGCATGAGGCCCAGAGTATAAACGAACTCAACTGGTCGCTAGGAGGTAGTGTCACCGTAAACGACGGCACTGAGCTTCGTATCTATTCCAGGACACAGTAGTACACCCTCAATTTTCTCTTTCTCCTCTTTCCTAAGCGAAAACACTCTTTTCTCCGTTAGGCCACTGCAGACCCTCCCTCCGCCATATTTGATATACTGTATATCGGGGGTGGACGACAATGGTATCGGCACGTCTCATACAAGATCTATGACACGGTGTTCAAAGCCCAATCAGCTGCCAGCATCTCTGGGTCAGCGCGCAGCGCGTCCGCAACAAGGTTCTAGAACAGAACCAAGCAGCTGACTAGATCCCCTGTAGTGAAGACCCCTGTAGGAAAGGCGCTGAACTGGCCCAAGATGAAGACTGTACGAACATGTGGCCGTGACCATGGTCATGAAAATATATGAATTCGCCAGAGGACGGAAAGCCGGAGACGCCGACTCGGTTCGGAGTCAACAGCACGCCGAGCACTCCACAACGCCTGAGGGCTTATAAGAAGACTTGGGGCGCTTCAGCACTCAGGGCTCAGGATCAACTTGAAACCCGAATGATATGTGATCGGAAGCACTGACATCCCCGCCATAGAAGTTGCGTCCAACTTGGCACTGGATGCCCAAGGACCAAGACACTGCCCACGGATTATACAGGCCAGAGCAGCTCACTGCGGCAAGTGGGTGGCGACTCGGACTCGGACCACATGCCAGCTGCACGGACAATTTCATGGCCGCGTCACGACAACCATTCACTCAAATCATGGCTCTGCTCAAATCCGCTTCTTTCTCAGTAGTCCACGACACATCTTAAATTTCGCCAGTAAACTTACCGCACCCGGACTCAGAAAGCACAAGACTTTCGTTGTTTCCAACCAAACGCACGCGCGACTCGGACAAGGTCACCCACCGGCACCTAGGATTGCCACATGCATGTATGATCAGTCACACGACTTCCCAATTTGACATTACTGTAAGAGCACTCTCGACTCACGCAGGGGATTTGTTTTTTTTTACCACGGCCCGGCCTAAAACTCGCGACATTCAAGGGAGGGGGCGGGAGAGTGGCGAAGTGGGAAACCTTGGGCACATCTCGGAAGCGAGGTCGTTAAACAAAAATAAAAATAAAAAGCGTAAAGATGCAGTGGGAAAAAATAATTGACAGACTGACCTGGGTCCTGTCCGACAAGGACGACGGGCAGGTTGGGACGATGGGCGGGTGAGGCGCAACACGATTCCGCTTCCAGGCCCGAAGTGCGGACCGGACCGGACCGGACCGGACGACTAACACGACCGTGACATCGTTCGTCATCGCTACATCGTCATCGCAGCAAGCGTTGGGAAACATTTTTTTCCTACCCTTCCTTTTGCTACCCTCCAAGGCTCGCTCATACATACATAGAAAGCCATCATTTTTGAATTCGAATCGAATCGGGCGCATCAAGGAAGTCTGTCGCACGTGGCAGCGGCGCTTAGATAATTTCAAGTCCAACGTCACTGCGGCATCGCCAACAATGTCACTGACGCGACGCGACGACGATCATCCATGAATGACTCATTCCGAATTTCTCTCACAAGTCCACGGCAAACAAACAGTACTGCTCAGGTCTGAAGTTTCGCCAATGAATATGGGCGTAGCGTACCTGGAAGCTTCGAGTACAAGATTTTTCGTGGACTTTTCCAACCAACCAACCAACCAGACAAAACTGTCTTTAGATAATATGTCTTGGGGGGTATCTGTATTTCACACAGCAGTAGTGGTCTTTCTTAAAATACACCAATAGTATCAAATGATCTCACGAACAGAAGGGAAGAAAAGGTCCATTGATGTCTCCAAGTCCTTCCCCTCTCTCCCTTTCGGGCCTTTCCCCAGCTTCGAATGAACAAGGAACGAGAAACAGGCTTTATGTATACCGCGAGAATCGAAAAAGGAAGAGGTTAGTTAACACATGGAGCCTGATTCAGTCACAATTTGAAAGGACTCGACTCACGCAAGGAGCTTCCGGGGGGCGGTAACTTGGTTGCATTTCAAGCATCAATGTGATCACCTTCACTGGAAAGACCTTTATTGACGAATTAAACAACAAGAACAATGATAAAAAAGTTGTTAGAGTGGGTGGCGCAGCGGATTAAAAAAAAACAATGTGACGGACCGTCATCTACTTTGGCCAGTGCAAATTTCGGACCGGTAGTAGGAGATGCGGCGGCCCCAATTACCAGCGCGAGAAGGACGACGGGCAGGTTAATGATTGTGGTGAGGCGCATGGTGTGTTGTTGGTCTTAGTAGGGACAGTTATGTACGGGTGTGTCCGTGAGAGAGGGGAAGGGAGTGACAACTTGTTTTCTTTTGCAAACAAGAGGGAACGATAGGATGAAGTCCCGGGGGGTATTACAATAACGGGCTTGGTCGTTGTCGAACGTTAATCGAACACTGACCGTACTGACCACCGAGCTTTTATATATGTCTGCAACCCACCACTGGCAGGGGTCCTCGGAGGAGTAAATAGCCCACTCAAATTTCTTGATATTCAATATGAACTAGTCTTCTCCTTATTATTGCTCTCTTTCTCCCCTTTCGGTGCAGTGCTGTGGGACTCGGAGGGGAGGTGAGATGAGACACAGCGTCCGATGCCATGGCATCGGTATGCCGCCGCACGGCGCATGCAAATAACTTGAATACTGCACTGTACCTCTACCCAGATGCACAGTGTTAGACAAAATCACCTCACCTGCCCCAGGCTGCCCCTGTCCCCACCCCTACCAGTGGCGCCAGGCCAGGTAGTACTGTACTGTATCTCCGAGTCCAAGTCCGAGGTGAGTCCGACTCGGAGGCCCACTGTCACCAATTTCCCAATTTCCCCACACAGCGACAGCGAGGGTTTGATACGCCAAGAATGAGAACAAAGAAGAAGACCCAGACGATGAAAAATCACCGCGGACGGTGCCCATTCGTATTATCCCACTGGCAAAGCCAATATCCAGTATTGTACGCCGAAGACTCGAAGGGGGGAACTACTAGCACGTGACAATTTCAAGTCAAATGTCATCGCCAACGCCCGGCCAAGCTAAACCGTCACGTGTCACGCGTTACTGACCACGACGATCATCGATCATCCATGAGCGGCTCTGTCCGAATTTCACTCGCAAGTCCACGGCAAAAGTCCACGGCAAGCAAACACTGGGTGCTCAGGTCTAGATTTTCGCCAATGAATATGCTGTTACGTACCTCGGCTAGAAGCTCCAAGTATAAGATTAATATTTTTCGTGCAGTGGGCTTTTCCAACCAAGTGACCCAACCAACCGGCCAACTAGACAAAACTGTTTTTAGACAATATGATCTTGGGGGTATCTGTATTTCGCACAGCAGTAGTAGTGGTCTTTCTTAAAATACACCAATAGTATTATCAAATGATCTCACGAACAGACGGGAAGAAGGGACAAGAAACAGGCTTTATGTAGTATACCGCGAGAATGAATGCCGATTACTGTCAGGTTAGTTACCACGTGGATTCAGTCACAATTTGAAAGGGACTCGACTCACGCAAGGAGCTTTGCGACGTTCAGGGTCCGGGGGGCGGTAACTTGGTTGCCATTTCAAGTATCGGTGGAATCGGGGGATTCACCTTCAGAACATTTGTCGACGAGAGTTTAAACAACAACAACAATGATAAAAAGTTATTCGAGTGAGTGGCGCAGCGGATAAAAAAAAACAATTTGACGGACTGTCACTTATGGCCAGTGAAAATAAAGGAGATGCGGCGGCCCCAATTACGAGCGCGAGAAGGACGACAGGCAGGTTGATGATTGTGGTGAGGCGCATGGTGGTGTTGTTAGTCTTAGTAGGGACAGTTATGTACGAGTGTGTTCGTGAGAGAGGGGAAGGGAGTGACGACTTGTGTTTGCAAACAAGAGAGAACGATAGGTTAGGGTGGTGAAGTCCCGGGGGGGTATTACAATAACGAGCGAGCTTGGTCTTTGTCGAACGTCAATCGAACGCTGACCACCGAGCTTTTATATCTATATGCAACCCACCCCAAGGTGTCCTCGGGGTAAATAGCCCACTCAATTTCCTTAATATACAATATAAACTAACCTTCTAGGCTTCTCTTCATTATTGCTCTCTTTCTCCTCTTTCGATGCAGTGCTGTGGGACTCAGAGGGGAGGTGAGACACAAGCGGTGGGGTCCGAGTCCGATGGCATCGGTATGGCATGCCGCACGGCGCACTGGCATGCAAATAGCTTGAATACTGTATTGGACCTCTACCCAGCCCAGATGCACGGTGTTAGACAAAATCACCTGCCGGCGCCAGGTAGTAAGTATCTCCGAGTCCACGCCGTCCGAGGTGAGTCCGAGGCCCGGCCCACTGCCACCAATTGTCCAATTGCCCAATTTCTCAATTTCCCAGAACGAGAACAAAGAAGAAGACCCCCGACGACGAAAAAATCACAGCGGGTGGTCCCAGTCTGGCAGTCCCACTGACACTGGCAAAGCCAGCATCCAGTACGGCGTACGCCGCGTCGCCGTCGAAGACTCGAAGGGGGGTACTTCCGTACTCGCACTAGTACGTGCAGTGACGGCAGTTACCGTCACGTCCAAAGTCCTGTGCCAATGAATGGAGTTCCGCTCGATGATCATGAGGGAGAGTTCTGCTGAGCTGAGCGCCAAAGGTTCCACCGAGGCTGGCAAATAACTTACGCGGAGTGACATTTTTTTAATTTTTTTTATCGCGATCCTTTTCCCCGAAGTTTCGAAGGCGTTATGTATATAAATTTATAATGCGAGGTCGGGATGCAACTCGAGTAGTACTGCAAGCAGAAACAGAGAGAGAGCCTTTGAGATGAAAAATGGAGTTGAGTTGCGACTGCTAAAAAGAAAAAGCAGCGAACTCGGGAGGCCGAGAGACCGACGAGCACACGGGGTGGCGCTAGCGCTTTCAATTTCGCATCGGTTATCGGATATAGTGTGCGGGCGATACCTTAAACTATTGCTTCCTAGGCCCATCGGGTCGTATTATATTACTACAGACGCTGTGTCATTACTGTAATACTGCAAAAATAAGAATACAAGATTGCGTGACGAGGTATAATAATAAAAAAAGAAACGGCGAAGTAGTCCGATGCCACCCAAGTATGGTAAAAGTAGTACCGACGATCTCTATGATGAGCCTACTCTTACTAACTGTTTATTATCTCTAAGCTGAAGTGACGATGGGCTGGGTAGTACTGTCAAGTCCGAGTCGGTATTATGAGTTTCCCCGGGTGAGTACATTATAGACATGGGTATCCGCACTGGCATCTCCGCCGTTGTAGGATATGGTCGGTCAGAAAAGAGCACGCTCGCGTGCTGCTTGGTTATCGTGTGCGTCGGGGATTTTCGTAAAACGACAAAGATGATGATGACCGTCGGGTAGAGGCCCTGTCCGTGGCAAACGGCCAACCAACAGATCATTAAGAAATACGTTGGGCGGTGAAAGTGGGGTTTACGAACCGAGAGATATACAAGAGAGGCGTTCATTACGGCGAACCAGGGATCTGGTAATACCCGATATGTGGATATTACATAGAGCACCTGTGTGTCCCCCCCAACGGATGAGTTTCGAAAAAAAAATATAACGAAAAGGTGACGTGCCCAAATGCAACAATATACAAAGCCTGACTCGACCAGCATTGCAAGGACTTTTTCGACCCTGATGGCGGCGCTTCTCCTGCTGAGATAACTGAACAGCACGCCTCGTTTTCTCCTGTGCTCTCTCGTTGAGACAAAAATGGAGCAAACTCATGCTGCCTTGACAACTCACCACGCTTGAATCCCTATTAATAACGTTGATAGAAGGTTGGTCGCGAGCGTAGGTCCGATCATGATCGTAGCGCGGGCGTCACCCTCTTTCACACCAGTGCCTTCTTGAAGTGCTTGATCAGAAGACTTGAAAATAGTGTGCAGGTATAAGCCAAGTTCTACACCACTAGCAGCTGGAGAGACATAATTAGGAGGGAAAAAATGCTCGTGATTGATCACCAGAGGTGAGAGCTCACCAATAGTTCCGAGGACGAAGAATGCGAGGACCGCAAGGACCCTCCGATCATAATTCCACAGCACGGCCGCTCTCCACGCACAGACAAGGTCGGTGAGTAAAAACTAAAGGCGGACGCATAAATAAGATATATTAAGATGGATGTAACATTGGCACACTTACGACGAGATAGGTAATGGTCGCGCAGACAGCCACGACTACGTTGGTGCGGTGCGTAGACCATAGCGAACTATTCGACGAACTGAGCTCGCGCGCAAAGTTCTGGAAGGCGAGCGAGGTTTCGAGCACGAGCGCTATGAGACCGAGCGCGAACGTCACGGTGGACACCACGAGCATGAACAGGCGTGGGGTCGAGCGCAGCACGCCATCGTTGCGACTTCGTTTCGTACGCGATCCGTCAGTTTTTTTCCAACATCATTCGTTCACAAAGTCCGAATGGAAATGCTCACAGGAGAATGTAGAGCGACGTGCCATAGAGGACGATGTAGGCTCCTGAAAAGGTCGAGAGTTGGGTGGAGATGAGCCAAGATTGGCATTGGCACGATGGTGCGGTTTTTATTCGGGGGGGGGATACCGTTACTAACGTTTGGTCGCATTTTCCTGAGATCAGAGGGCTGCTCACCAAAGACGATCCCGACGAGGAGGTTGCTGTATGCCGTCGCCCTGTTCGTTTCGTATAGCTCGAACAAAAGGCCCGCTATCGCATCGGACATGATTCAAAGACGTGTTGTGGACAAGGAGGGGAGGACACGTCGAGGAATGGATGGGCGAGTTGCGCGACAAAAGCCTGCCTCGGGGAGGGGTGGATGATGGGCAGCAACGCAACAGAACGGAGGAAATAAAGCCGCGGAGGAGGACTTTATGGAGTGACTACGATACATGAGGTGGTGATAACCCGGCGGCCGGTCAGCTTACCCGAAAGGGATGCCCCGCGCGTTGCTCTCATCTCTTCTCACGGCGATCATCTTTCTCTTCCCACTCTTTCACTCTGGAATGTACTGTACAGTATGGGTCTCAATCACCCCCAAACACGCAGCCATCTGTTTTCTTTGATATCGCCGTCTCCGGTCGCTCATAGTTTCCGCAATATGGGAAAGCACACTCATTGGTTAGAAGCTTATATTATGGCATTGCATTTCAAGCGTGCCAAGCGCTCATATGAGAAAGTACCTCAGCCATGACCAATGCGAATAAGATTTGCTTCTCGGCGGGCCTTAGATCGTCTGACTTTGTTCCATAAATATTCCTACCGTTTGACGAGCACACATAAGGGCAACAAAGCTGGAGCGATTCGGCGTGACACTCACCGACCAGTTCCTCTCTAGTGCTGGTCACGTCCACCCAGCAATCCTCCTTGGGCGCACCCTCGGGACAGGTGAACAGGAACGCGTGGTAGGTCCCTGATTCGCACGCAAAGCTTGGTAACTGCTCCGTTGCATTGTACGTTGCCGTGAAACGGCCGACCTTCGCAATGCGACGAGGAAGGACATTGTACGACAACTTGGACAAATCAACCTCGGCGGTGTCCACGGCGAGGCTCCAAACATCGATTGTGGACCCGACATGTGCCATCTCCATCGCGCCGTCAGAGCCGTGCTGCTCAGGAATTCGTAGCACGAGGCTGCAGTTCTCCATCCCGTAATCCAACGCGCGGAACTGAACGAACGTCGAGATCTAATTCCGCGTTAGACGCCTGTGCTGTATGTAGAAGATCTCGCCCACGGAGGCGAATCCGGATGGGAGTACAGTAGAAAATGATATGATTCACCTCAGGGTCGACGAACAAACGTCGATCATTCCGCGGGACGCTGCCATAGGGCGCCAAAAACGACACGGGCCATTGTGGATAGACCCTGTCGGGTTCTCTGGAGGATACCTGTGCGAGCGCACGTGGCAGAGCTCGGATTGGTGGAAATTGAGAGCTAGTTTTCGTCCCGTTGCGGTAAAGCAGGTCAAAGTTGATATAGGTACTAGGGGTCTCAAGCTTTGCAGGGTCGAGCGGAAACAAGACGATCTTTGCGTAACGATAGCCGAGGGCGACAAAGAGGAGGCAATCCAAAACGGTACAGGCTGCGATGACGAAGAAGCCGAATCGCAGGAGTGCCTTGATCCCATTACTTATGGTTACTGGTACAGTAGGAGACAGTCAAATGTCTGTCGTGGGTCGCGATGAGGTTGAGTTGAACACACCAGATTCGGGGAGCTCGGGGCGCTCAGGAGCGCCGGTACCTCGCTTTGTGCTGGCTTGGGGCAGAGGCTGGTAATATCGACGCCACATGGCGAGAACGAGAATGCCAGTTCGGGGCTAACTTATAAGGGACAGAGAAAATTCCCCAAATTCCGCCATCACAATCGGTGCTGCGGTAAATGATATTCCGGGAAAAAGAGATTCCCGATGAGGGTCAGCGCCTCCAGATGGCGAATGCTCCGCAAAACGCCAGAGCACATGGCATGCCATCAAGAGGAAGAAGGAAATTACACGGACATGACAGGGACACGATCTAATCAAACTCGAGACTCGGCGTCGCTACAAAGCCACGTTGTAAAGATCAGAGAGAGAGAAAAAGGGCATCAAGGAAAGAGACGAGAACACTCACTGGGAATCCGACTATCCTTTAAAAAATTATACCACTCCAGCCATCTCTCCGTGTTGTAATCCCACGCCGTGTCGAAATCGCGACACACATGTCTCTGTCCCACCCGGTCCACGTCGAAATCGCGCCTCGCAAAGTCGCCCGGCTCGAGTGTGAGGTCCGGGTGGCACAGCGCCTGTTGGCGGAGGTAGTTCAGGCAGTGTTGGTGATGCGCAAATCGACCCGGCGGCGAGTCCTTGTCGGTGCGCCGCTCGGTGAGTTGCGCGTGAAAGTAGAGGAGGCAGTGTTCTTGATGGTAGAGCGACACCGCGAACGTGCGGTTGTCAGCACCGAGACGCGCCGCGCCGTCAAAGCCGAACCCGCGCTGGTACTCCCACTCGTCCTTGCCTCCTCCCGATCCCGCGACGTAATGCACACTCTCTTCCACAGCCATCTCTACCTTCTTCTCCAGCTTCAGGGGCGAAAAGGGGGGCCAGTCGTCGCCCAACATGCCTACACGCATCGTGGGGAACGGCCGTGATCAGTTTTCTTCTCGGGTTCTTTGTGAGCAGAAACGAAAAAAACAAACGGACTGACTGTATTCCTTCTTCATGACCCGAGTCTCGAACTGGACGTTCTTCACCACTGTGAACAATGTGTGCGTCATGAATATGGACGCGACGCTCAGAGCAGATACGAGGACGGCGAGTATGTTGGCCTGTACGCGGATCATCTGGGCGCGTACCATGCATAGCCTCCGCCAGACGAGTTCTTTTTTTCGTTCTCGGGCTGTCGGTGTTTACTGCTTTATCATTTCCTAACCCGGGTGGCAAAAATGGAGCAAATACACAAGGCTTCTCGACGCCCGGCCGACGATGAGGATCACCCCTCACGGCGTTTGTCCGTATTGTAAGTTATGACGTCCGATTCTGGGCTCTCGAAGACGGCCCACTCACTGGCAACTCACTGGCAACTCACGACGGGGGTCGTACGACTATTTCTCATCTCACGCCCTTATTGTCCTCGTACCCCAAAAAAGTCTTTCTAGGGTCTCGTCTGCATCCTTCCTCTCCGTAACTATCTGCATAACCCAACTCACTTGCGCTGCCATGTACCTCCTCCGCACACGGTACGTCTTTCTAGCCTCGCTATGCCTAATCATAAAGCTCGGCTGCATCGCCCTTCTCCTGGAACTGCAAGCGGCGGCCTCACCATCCTCTCGCCACTGTACGACCTTCCCATCCTTTTTGCAAATCCACACACTCACGCCGGACTCTGGATACATGCAAACTGAAAGCCTACGTCGGTTCCGACCATCCACGTACATGGGACATCGGATATCTCCCCCCGATCCGGATGAATATCGAGCCCACGAAACACTACCAACTCTCAGGCCCCAACGCCGACGCAGAATGGGCCGCGCTCGCCCCGCACAACGGGATCGTCCACCTAGGGCCAAATCGACAACCTTATGGCATCTCACTGTTCCACCAACTGCGCTGCCTCGATATAATCAGGCGTGACATGATGATCGCCCAGTCGCTTCCACCCGACTCGGAGGAGGATAATAGCAACAAGCTGCGTCGGCACTGCTTGAATTACATGCGACAGATGGTGCTTTGTCGTGCCGATCTCGCGTTGGATCCCGTCCTTGGAAGAGCACGCGAGGCACGCGTCCGCCCCGACACGAACCAGTGCGTAGATTGGAGGCGCGTGTATGAAGAGCTGGAAAAGAATCAACGAGAGTATGCGCAATGGTGGGCGACCGCTGAACACAACATCAGGTGCGGTGGCCATTTCCCCCCCCCCTCCCTCCTTTGCGAGAGCTCGCCGTGGTAACTAAACACAACGGGAAATCTAGGTCCCAGCGGTGAAACCCAAGAACAGTGCATGATTTGTATATGCGTGCGTTTAGGTGCCCCCTCCCCTCCCCACCCTACTTTCTCTCCCGAGATATAAAAGAATGGTAGAGATGGTCGTTTTTGATAGATTGCAGCAAAAATGGCAACGGAACGGTCTTTTTGAGCATGACTACGGTCACGGTAGCACGTCGCGAGGGCCATTCATTCCTCTGTTCAAAAAAAAACATTTTTCTTCTTCCTTTCGAAGAGAACATTCTTTCATGTCCAGATTCCATTCCCTCCTATCTGCGTTCTTACTACCGCGTGACGCGTGACCCTGAACGGTGATAATGCGACGGGGCCGAAAGGCTTAACAGCTTAGCTTGATCCCCAACAGCATGGCGTTCTAGCCAAAGGCATTAGTCATAGTTTGAGTTACTCGATTTAGGTCCAGGGACGTCGGTCATAATCGATTCGAAACCCGGCCGAGAGTGTCGTGCCAGAGCAACACGCGAGAACGGGTATCGTGGGAGCCATTACGTCAACACCCAGCACACATGAACGTCGATCCGAATTGTCTTGCTGGCTAACTTGACTCGACACGGTATTCAATGCGATGCACCACGTTCGCTGGTTTGCAAGCATCAGGGAAACACAGACGGTTACCGTATTGCGTACACAGGTACAGTCACCCTTGCTCCGAGTCGGGCCGTTCAAGAAGACCGTGACCTCATATAATCAATCGCACGAGTCGTCGTCCATCCATCAAAGAAGTGATCGGGTTTGAGGGACTGACTTTATCAAGAACGAATCAAGTTGTAATTGGGACTCAAGACGTTTTTCCAAGCCAGAATTCTCTCTCTCTCTCTCTCGGTTCACTTTATCAGCTATTGCTACTATCTAGCTAACTAGCTAATACGTGACCTCCCTTCTAGTCTTCTAGTCTAGTCACGGTACAGTAGTATCGCGTCAAACCAAAAAGAAACTTTACAATTGCAAGTTGTGATCAAATCACCGTGACGATCGGGGGAGAGGGGCGGTTCTAGTACTAGTACTGCACGTGTATGTCGGCTATCATCACCTTTCCCATCTATACCGACTCACTCACCAACCATTCCTGGATACTACCGAACAAACCCAGAGACGCACGAGGCCACGGGCCAAATTCCCACATACTTTTTCGGAATTCTCCCGTCCTCAAATGAAAATACGAATACGATACGTGCCCAAGTTGGCATCAGAATTATTATTATTATCCTCGACTTCTACCACGCACCCTTAGCCTGGCCGCCACCGCGCTCTCGCCTCGTATGATGGTGAGATTCAACATGGCACCCCGATCCTTGAATCAGAAGTCGAATGGATGCAGTAGCATTGAGAACCAAGATACACAGTAAAATTACTTCCAGTGATATAAATGCAGCCTGTCAGCGAGCGGTGGGTATGGGCTGAACCCTCTCATTGTGCACACTGCATGCAAAGCAGACTCTCTTTCATCACAAAAGACTTGAAAAGAGTCAGATATAAGTGTTAAAATGTCTTCCCAAGCACGTGACCTATCAAAAACCTGATTGGTTGTCGTCGATCACTGCATGACCAACACGTGACCAGAGTTTTTAGCACTTATCTGACTCTTTTGTGATAAAAGAGTCTGCTTTGCATGCAGTGGCACGTACAAAAGCCTATTCATACCCTCCTCGACCTCCTCAACCTCCACACTCACCGCGTCGACCCCCAGCTTGAACGCATCCACCACCTTCAGCGCATTAAGGCCCTTGATCCTCCTCTGCGTATGCAAATGCCACACAGTATACATCGCGAGCCCCCCGAACACAATCGACAGCCCAATCGCGATCCACCCCAGGTTGTACTCGTTCCCGAAGTGCCAGTGCAGTGACAGCGTGCGGACGTTACTGTAGCACTGGCTCGCGCCGGTGAGCGCGGGGTGGAAGTGCACGGAGATGGCGTAGGCGGTGTACGCTGTGAGCGCGCCCTTGAGTGCGTCCGCGAGCAGCGTCTGCAGCATCACGGGCGCAGGCACGGGGTAGCCCCCGGTCCCGAAGCCGAAGCCCTGCACCCAGTCGAGACGCGTACCGCTGAGACGCACGGCCTTCGCCATGCCCTGCACGGCAGCGTACACCGCGCGCCCGGTGGGCAGCGGGAGTGTCGTCGCGTTGTCGGCGCCAATAGTGGCGGAGACCCAGTTGAGCGTCTGCACATGCACGAGCCGCGGGACGGCAGTCCACGTGCAGCCCGCCATGCGGCCGGTTGCATCGACAGTGAGGAGGCCGCCGCCACCGGACCCATTGACGATGGCGTACAGTGCGCCCTGAGTCCCTGTGAGTTCGAACGTCGGGGCGCTGGTGATAAAGGCTTGCTGCGACGTGGATTCGGGGAGGGCACCAAATGTGCCGGAGCCGTTGGTGATGGTTGGGGCGGGGAGCACCTGCCCAGGGAACGCGGCGGACCAGAGCGCGGCGAGCGGGACCGTGTTCACGTCTTCTGGCATAACGCATTCCGCAACGATCTCCACGCCGGGCACCTCTTCCAACCCGTTGATCAGCCCACCTAGAGCGCCATAGCCAAAGTTGTCCTTGACAAAGGACCGGCCAGTGACTGCTGTGGTTGCGTTAGCAGCAACTTGGTCTGAGATAACAGGCTAATTATAAGTAGGTTCCATGGGTGCGCAAGTATCAGGTACACACCGTAGTAATTCCCAAATTGCAATCCTATCTGTTCCGCCACTTTGTCCAGTTCCGGCACCACTGTCAGGTTCGGATTCAGTGTCAACGATTTCGCATCGACACCGCAGGGCATTGGATCGTTGAACATAACATGCCCCCAACGTGTTTCTGCAGGGGGAAAGCTTGGTGCAGAAAGTTCGAGTGAACTCGCAGCATGACTTACGAGGCTGGAGAATTGCAACAAGAGACGCAGAATGGGCCGCCATCAAGCCGTAGACGAGCAGCCACATTGGCCACCAGCGTGGTCTAAACGACGGCCAGATGCTCCCCTGTGCGAACTCCTGTATCCATGCCCATTGGCGCAGCGTCAATCCTTGGTGCACAAGCAGAGCCGAGTACTCGTGGACCGTGTTCTTGACGGTAAACCGTAGATGGGACGTCGAGACGGTAGCGATGCCGGTGATAAAGACGTTCGTGATCGCCCGGTGGCGCTGCCCGTACTGCGATAAGTTCCAGGAGATGGGCACTCTGCCGGTCTGGAAGATGATGAGCGCAATCCCCCAGCAGAGAGTGATCAAGCCATTGAGGAACAGAAGGCCCAAACCCTTGTCGATACCCGGGCCAGTCGGAGTCGGTTTGCGGGGCGGTAGTTCATCGGACTGAGGCATGAGAGATTCACGCTCTTGCTCGTAGGACGAGTCCATCACGGACATCGAGGCGGGGGCGAGGCATCTACGCCATCACTCTAGGTCAGCTATATGACCTATCGTCGTGGATTGGAGAGCCTCTTTTCAAGACAGATACAGCCTACAGATTGGCGATCCACATTGAATTCAATGAATTGACGGGGAGAGGGGACATTAATAGTGGCATGTCGCCATTGACTTTGGTGCGTAGTCTTGCGCAGAAGAGGGTACCGTGACTAGTACTAGTCTAGTACTGCTGCGCCGGGATGATGGCGGATCGTGAGGCCCTCGTAGTTTTCACCCACGCGGTCACCATACAGTATTTGTAGTTGGTGGCGTATTTTCCACCAATTACTGTAGTGGCTTTAAGCTTTACGCCCCATCGTTTTTGGCATACTGTAATTAGCCCGTGAACAATGGTGATGTCCGAGTCGATAAGTAACGTGGTCGTCGTGGTGCACGGACCCTCCCATTTCACCATTCAAGAAGAGTGCACATGAGTTGGCGTGACTTAGTGTGACTTGGCCCAATTGGGTATGTTTGGCCGCATTGGACATTTTGGCAAATATGCCAAGACACGCCAACTCCGCGCCAACTCGCCCAGTGCCCCCCCAGTGCCCCGCAAGCCGTTCACCAAGTCCAATGCCATTCGGTCCAGGGACGTCGGTCATAATCGATTCGAAACCCGAGAGTGTCGTGCCAGAGCAACACGCGAGAACAGGTATCGTGGGAGCCATTACGTCAACACCCAGCACACATGAACGTGGTTTGCAAGCATCAGGGCAACACAGACGGTTACCGTATTGCGTACACAGGTACAGTCAGTACCTAGCGAGCGACCCTTGCTCCGAGTCGGGCCGTTCAAGAAGACCGTGACCTCATATAATCAATCGCACGAGTCGTCGTCCATCCACCCATCAAAGAAGTGATCGGGTTTGAGGGACTGACTTTATCAAGAACGAATCAAGTTGTAACTGGGACTCAAGACGTTTTTCCAAGCCAGAATTCTCTGTCTCTCTCTCTTGGTTCACTTTATCAGCTATTGCTACTATCTAGCTAACTAGCTAATACGTGACCTCCCTTCTAGTCTTCTAGTCCAGTCACGGTACTACAGTAGTACCGCGTCAAACCAAAAAGAAACTTTACAATTGTAAGTTGTGATCAAACCACCGTGACGATGAGGTTTTCCCATCAATTGCCACCGCGTATCATCATTCATCATTCATCTAGTCCCTATTACAGTATAACCTCTTCATAGAACAGAACTCGTTTTGTGATTCCGAAGAACAACACCCATCATGATCATGGGAAGCGGGGGAGATAGGGGGGCGGTCGCCGCCGCGGTTCTAGTACTAGTACGGCACGTGTATGTCGGCTATCACCTTTCCCATCTACTGTATACCGACTCACGCACCAACCATTCCTGGATACTACCGAACAAACCCAGAGACGCACGAGGCCACGGGCCAAATTCTCAGATTCTTTTTTGGGAATTCTCCCGTCCTCAAATGAAAATACGAATACGATACGTGCCCAAGTTGGCATCAGAATTATTATTATTATCCACGACTTCTACCACGCACCCTTAGCCTGGCCGCCACCGCGCTCTCGCCTCGTATGATGATCACTTGCCAGGGGGAGCCTGGGACCGCAATGCATATGAGACTGCTGAAGCCCAAGCCAAGTCGCTGCCGTTCTCCTATTCTTTTCTTGATATTCTCAAAGCAGCCCAGCTTGCTTGCATCCCTCTTCTCGGTCCGTCCGTCCGTCTTGTCGCTGTACTGTGCTGTCTGTATCATGCACAGTAACTTACTAGTACGGGTGGCAGTCTTTAGACGTGCCTGGTGCTTTGTGACAAATCCGGGCGACTTGCCAGTTTCGCGTCGATCAGGAATACTGTTATATAGGTGGGCGCTACTATGTGACCAATTCGCCGGACTGCATCAGCCTATGAGCTAAGTCCGTCCGTCTTTTTAATCGTCTGTCCCCAACCACGCATCTTACAATTGGCGTTCTCGCTTTTAAATAGTTTGGCATGTTTTAGCGTTCCAGAACTTAAAGGGATCCCACAGTACGCATCTCGTGCGTATTACAGTAGCTGTATTTTCCAGCGTCAAGAACGATCGGTTTCTCGTTTCGTCCGGTGTCTTCTTTTGATGGCAAAATCCTGTGTCCCCTGTCCCTGTTCCAATTGTCATGTATCAAGATTGTATTTTTGATTCGTCGATGGAAGGGGAGTCAGGGGGAAGGGAAATTGAAATAAACGAAATCTGACCCTGATTATTATTGTCTGTTTGTTTGTTTTTTCCCCCTGGCGATTACCTCTCTTCTGTTACCAACATGGGAATGAGGCTTAATGCATAATGAGGCGTCGTAACGAAACTGGGTCCTACTGTAGTCACCACCGGTTGACTGTGCATCGATGCACACAAAACAGTGCAGCTCAGTAGCATCAGTAATCCTGGGTCTCAGTTTCCAGAGGTTGCTCAACTTGAGCAACCATCGGAAACCAGCGAAAACCTGGAAACTTGGACACTTGGAAACGTAGATCCATTTTCCCGGAAACCTGACTAAGCGGTCCAGAATGGAAACCTAACCCCAACTCCCTTCGCGCGTTTTGCCATCCTCCGAGCAACACAACCACAGTGGAACCTTGCTGGAACACATAACTTCAACAACTGTGTAAGTAAGATAGGAATTAGACATAAAGGCATAATAATTGTCTGAGTATAGCAGTATGAGTTTCCTGGTTTCTGGGGTTTCAGGTTCTCAGAAACTCGAAAACCAGTGGAAACCAGTGGAAACCTGGAATTTAATTTCCTAATTTACTGATGTACAGACTATGTTGCTGTATTGCATTCAAGACCCCAATCCATAACTGAGTTAGAATAACTTTATTCAGAAATCGAAGGTTCTGGTGTTTTTCCGAGCTGCACAATTGACTCTCATTGCAAGTTAGTTAAGTTAGGGGTAGATGAGTAGCTAATGTAGCTATTCGTGTATTATTGCCACATACAGCGTTAACAATGAATGAACGAGAAGAAGTGACATGATGGTATTTCCTATCATCGACAAGAACGTATACGGAAGTAGTAAAAGCTTGTCAAGGTGTTTCTACTTGGCTCCATGTTCCCGCAGTAACTCCACGACTTCGTCACATCCACTGTCAGCCGCCCACTGCAATGCGGTCCGGCCGTAATTGTTCTTCGCCTCTACATCAGCACCGTGTTCGAGCAGCAGGCGCACAGCCTTCACAGCGCCTTTAGTCGAGACCACGTGCAACGGAGTCTCGCCGAACTTATTCTCCACATTTACATCTGCACCATGTTCTAGCAGTAATCGAAGGACAGAATCGTCTTTGGGATCACGACATCTTGATGCCAAAAGGAACGGCGTCGACCTGTAATGATCCCTAGCATTGATGTAGGCGGGATAGCACTCGATTAATATCCGGACCACCTCGAAACTTCCAGAACGGACTGCGACATGCAATGGACTTCTATCAGATTCGTCCCGGACATCCGGGATTGCGCCATTGTGACGGAGTAAATCTGCCGTCTGGAAGTGTTCTCCTGCCAATGCTGCCACTAGTGGTCGCTTGTAGTAGCCCCCATCAGCGTTCACATTCTGTGAATGCTTGGTAATGAGGTGCTCTACTAGATCGTGGAATCCACAGAGTGCTGCGTAATATAGGGGAGTCGCACGGGATTTGCGGTGTGATATGAACCAGAAAAAGGTTGCATCCTCGTTGCGTGGCCTGGTGTCTATATCGCCTAGCGTGATCCAGACCTTAAAATGTGGTTTGTTCGTGTCGAAGAGATATTCCATCCCTTTGTGTAAACGTGATGATACCTCCCCGAATTGGGCATGAGTAACCCAGTGCTCGGCAGCGTATCGAACCGGATGGTCCTTGCGTCTATGCCTATCAACGCCATCCTGTATTTGTAGTAAAACGCCCAGGCAAGCTTGCGCTAGGATCGTATGCGCAGGCCCTGAATCGATATGATAATTCGAGACCTCTCCACTTGCAGTAGCGAGGCGAGACGAGGTCAAGAATTCCTTGACGGAAAAATGTGAGAATTGCACAATCCGCAAATCACTAGATTCGACATGCGAGGCGCCATCGTTAGTTTTGACCTCCAAGTGGCTACGGCCAGCTTCGACATCGGAATCGCTATCACTAACTTCGACCTCCCAAGTGCGATCATTAGCTTCGGTATTTGAGTCGCTATCGCTAGCTTTGACGTCGCCAGCCTCGACAATAGCAATCAGACTCGAGCATGCGATTAGAAGTGCTTGTTCTTGGTCTTCCCACCGCCAACCTGGGTTCAGCCTCGGGATCCCTTCCGCATCGTCGAAGTCGACTGCGAGGACCTCCGCGAGCTCCGCAACACGAAGAGGCCGGGTGGCCACAACCAGGCATTGCAATACTCGTCGTGCGAGGTCCCTATTCGGCTTCTTGATCTCCTTCAGTATACGCTCATGTCTCGTCCAGGGATTCCGGCAATTCCCTGAGCGTTCGTCGGGCACTTGATGGAAGACAGTCACGTAGGACTTCCAACTGACAAAATATCCAGCGAAACCTGTCCAATGATTCAGATAGGAATTACGAACGTAAATCAATTCACTTACATTCCGTCAGCTCGTTCAGAGAGCGTCTCAATGACGAGTTCCTTATCCTCCTTCCTCCATCTCCGCATGATTGGTTCCGAGTTCGAGTAAACGACGGACCTAACATAGTCCTCAATGTCTTTCTTTTGTCCGTTCTGATCGTGAAGAGACACTCGGCGGGAGGTCAGGCTCGAGGACATCTCGTATGTCAACTTCTGGACGACTTGTGACGCATATATGAAGGTTTGGAATATGAAGGTCGACAAGTTCTTTCACAAGTTGAAGAACCCGTTTACGAGGTGTTGGAATCCCAGAGGCGTTGGAGCATTCATCAAGGGCGTCGATTATTAAATAGGTTGGGTGTTGGTCCGGCAGTGTGAGCATCTCTTTCAGACATCGTGTCAGAGTGCCATCACCAGGCTGTTGCGCGCCGTTGTCATGATCGGTATAAAGACGTGATAGGGTGTCACAACGAAGATCAGAGCGCGAAGAAAGCTGAGTGAGAAGGGAAGTGACTAGGTCACGCCAGTGTTGTTTGTTAACGTCCCGAAAGTCGAAATAGAAAAATGCCATTGAGGCTTGACCGGCATTGCAAATGGCTTTGATATGTTGTATGATTGTAGAACTGGAAAACGACAAGACAAATTACATCAGATATCTTCGACAGAAAGTAAAGGGTCCACATACCAAAGAATGGTCTTGCCTGAGCCAGCTGCACAAAAAGATATTGTCAGGTGGTGTCGGGCGGGCAGCGGGAGAGGTGCGCACGTTTTCCATGGATCCAAAGAGGCGACCCGGAACCTGTTGATTTCCATTCGTTATAAAAGCTCCCTCGAAAGAACCAATTTGCAGTTCCCTCGTGATGAACATTACATGCAATATTATGGTTGGTGGACGGATCTGGTGACGAGAGCCATCCACATAGCTCCTGCCTTAATTGGTTCCCTGTGAGGATTTTGAGCATGTATGTCTAGCCTCAAGGCGGTTCGAAGATCACGAACGTTTCACTTGATCTACGTTGTCTGCCAAGTCGTCGGTTGCTTGTTGCATAACTACCGCAGCCTGTTTAACATCTAGGCGCGTTATGGCTTAGAATTTCTACGATGACAGATAGAAGATGTATTGCGCACCATCATTGACGGCCGCTACCTTGTCATCAACAACCTTCACTCTATTGTCGACAACAAGCACGTTATCCGCAATTCCCCCGACTCTGTTATCGATCGTATTCGTGACCTTCAGGAGTTGCGCAGCAGCCATTCGAGCCTCCTCTTGTGTCAGCCTGTCTAGTCTCTTCAGCGCATCCTCAATATCATTATTTCCCATCAGTTTCTTTAGATATTTTTCTGAAAATGATTTTTGTCAGCGGGAACATATTAGTAAACGAAAAGCTTACTTGTTCGGCCTTGCTTAATTTCTTTGGTTGCAATTCCAATAAAATTGAGGACTTCGACCATTATTGCCGTGATTGTGTCCACCATTCCTTGATCTGTTGCCACTTCAGTGTATATCTCCAGACGTGGGAAAAATGCTTCTATGCGCTCGAAGATCTCGAAAAGAGCGTCTTGGTCCGCGCGAACGGCCTTAGCTCTCTGAGAATCACACGTATTACGATGGACCGCATGAAGGTATTAAGAAGGGTACACACTGAGAGGAGGACAGCAAATCCGATAAAGATCACCTTTGCAGGTGAGAATACCTTCAAACAAATATGAGAGTGCAGATCTCGGACAAGTTCATGTCCTAAAACATACCGAGCCGACACCTTCTCCAAGTGTCTCTGAGAAGGTATGCAGGACGTTTACGGTTGGGTCCAGCCACTTCGTATTGCTGCGTTGAGACCCATTGAACTCTTGGACTTGCTCTTAAAGCACGGTGAGAATGCTGCTGGGCGAATTGCAGGCCTGGAGCCGGCTAGCGAGTGGGTGGCTAAGAAGGTCCTTCTTCGTGCGCTTTTTGTATGCTTTCAATGCATTATCGAGAATTGGCTGGAAGTCGGAGGATGTACAAGTAGGGTGAGTATGAGACATAAGGGGATGAAGTGAGGAATTGAGAGAGGGATAGTAGGATCGTGGTTAATGGGGAAAGAGAAGAGCGACGAGTCGACGACACGTGCAGGCACAGCATATGTCCGATATATCGATAAGCGCCGTGATGATTATAACCCTCCAATCCGTGCGCGAGTGGCATGCAAGCGAGAACATAGGATACAAGGGATGAGCAAGTACGAGAAGCATGCTTAGGATCTCACTGTCTGCCAGTGCTCTTTCATTTTTACTCGTTTCAACGCTCAATCAGCATTCTGAAACCCAAGTCAGGCTTACGATATAGCAGTATAATATGACACGGCATCAAAAAGAAAAAGAAAAAGTGAATACTGTACATCAAATAAGATCGGTACATATTTCAGCTCATACAGACCGGCACTAGGAGGATCACCGAAGGGATTGATGTGACCAACTATGTGGCGGGTGAAGAAGTATTTCGGATGATGACGAAAGGGTAATGCACCCGGCATTTTTCGCTGCTTCATAGACCCTTTTCTTCGTCCAACGTACTCGAAAACATCGCAGATGGTACTTGCGTGTCCGAATCATTCACGTACTCACGGCGAGTGGCATACACCTGACGAGGCGTCTTGTGGCCCAGTCTATTCGAATCAAGTGACGGTGCATTTGCGAACTGCATTCCCGTCGAGTAAGTCGAGTAGTGGTCGACAGGGCTCTTCTGGATGCAGACAAGGATCACGATGAGCGTAGGATACGAACCCTGCGTAACAAAGCGAGAAAAAGCTTCAGTATCGATGGTACTCTAGTATTCTCCCACACAACTCACCGAGGCGAATAATAACACCGAGTCCATGACGATGAAGCCTGGCTCGGGGAATACCCGAAACGCCGAAACGAGATATAGGATCTGCGGGCAGTGTGGGTAGTAGGTCAGGCGTAAGTGCGTTCTACTAGTCTGCTCTGATACACACCCACAGACAGCAATAAACAAATCCAGACTCAATGAGGAGGGCGAAGACCTTTTCGACTCTCATAGAGACGCTTCCTTCACCCATATACTTCTTTATTGAAATACGATGCTGCCTATCATACAATTTGTCAGAAAATCGGTGGGCCTTCATGCGCGATGAACATACCAAGCCTTCCAAGCAATCAACCCGGTGGAGAGCAGGTTGGTTCCCAGTGTCGGACCAACCATGATGAGCGCGCGCTCCCCTAGTTTCACGCCACTTTCATCTTGAATACTGTGGTGGGAAGGGTTAAAGAGGGGCGCCAGGCTAAGGCCAAGATCACATCCGGCAGCAGCTGCCAACATTTACGCTTGATGAGTGGGGGATAAAGACGATGAGTTTATGCCTGACGCACCTATGGTACCCAGAATGAAGAGTAGAAGAATGGCAATCACTCGTTTATCCTTGTTCCAAAGAACGACTGCACGCCAGGCGCAGATAACGTCACTCAGTATATACTGTTTAGTTTTTAGTTAGCACATACAGGCGGCAACGTTCTACTAGCCGCACCATTATGCGAGTGACGGTCGCCCCGACAGCAATAATAATGTTGGTGTCAGTCGAGGACCATATGCCGCCACTTGTCGGGTCAAGGAACAATTTTATTTGCTGGAACCCAAGCGCTGTCTCCAGTACGAGAGCAATGAGGCCCAAAACGAACATGAAAGTCGAGACAGAGAACATGAAGATTCTGGGTGGAGAGGACAAGAAGCCAGGTTTGCCCCTGGGAGTATCGTCCTCAAGTCAGTTTCGCCTAGGTTGCTCTCATAAGCGTGGTTTCATATCTTACAGAAGGATGTGGACTGACACAACATAGAGGATGACGTAAATGCCTATGGTGGTAAACAGAAAATCCATGACCCCGAAGCAGCGAAAAAAGGGAACGGTAGTGATTGCGTACCGTAAACGATCCCCACAAAAAGATTGTCATACACTGCCGTTTTGTAGGCGAAGGAGTATGCGTTGGTGTCGGGAGGATCGCTGGACATGGTGGGGCAAATCACGGGGCGAACTTGAGCAGAGGGAGCGCAAAGCCCACTAAATGAAAAGCCGGGCAAGTACTACAACTCGGAGTCCAGGTCCGTCGCCTCGAATGGACCTTTAAGTACATGTGGGCTGTAATCTCCACGGATATCAATGCGTATGAAACAAAAGAGTCCGCTGTCAAAACGTACGCTTTGGGGTAGTCACGTTATCTATGGACGAGGGATATCTTGAATGGGGGGAGGTGTGGGTTGAGATCTCGACGGCCCGTTGGCATTCGCCAGCCCAACAAATCTAGCCATGTGGGGTCGGAGACATGTGGTACGAAAATGATACGCTCCTGGGCGATTCATGGAGTTTGTGCGCGTGGACTGTCAGTCATGTAACCCGCCATCACGTCTTGAAAATGGAAGGGCTACAGGTACGCCTCTTTGTTCGGGGATCGCATCACCAAATATTGCCTCGACAGGCGCACGTCTGTGATAGTGAGCGACGGCGGAGATGCGACGAACACTTGGCATATCGTATATACCGCGGCCTGGTCTGCGGTGCAGATCCAGGAGGGTATTTGTTAACTTGATATACAATGATATACAGTATGTGCAGTTTCACCAAAAGGAATTGATTGAAACCCCAAGTTTAAATCAAAAATCCGGATTTGCCATCAGTTGACCTGAGCAGCCGTATGACTCGCGGAGAGCGTGGAACCCTGAGTACTTGTGTCAACTGTACGTACTAGTATGAGAGATTGCACGTTCTCAAACAAATCGAAGAATACAATTTCCTGTTGTGAGCGTCGTAACCTGCCATCAGGTGGAGTAAGTGAACGCCGTCGCTCGTTATGCGGCGATAATAGAAACTCGGACACATACCTACTAATCCTCAAGGCGCCACGAATAAAGTAACGGAGACACCAAGAATGACAACAAGGCGATGGGGAATGCAGGCAATAACATCGGGGCCGCGTAAGCTATCATCAGGGATCACAAAATCGTCCTGAACGAGTCTTGTTCAACATACAAGAGGGGTGTACAGTGTGGCATGCATTAGAACATTACTCCCCTACAGAAGACAGCGTTGAAAGTTCTACTTTCATTCTGTGCAACGATGGTCGTAAGCTACGCCTGCACAACTTACCTGGTTATCCGAGTTAGCATGGATATGGCGAGCAATTTCAACTTTTAGCTGAACAATTAGTTCGGACCCCGCGTGCAAGGAAGAACCTTGACTATCGCGCTACCTCACTTGTGGTCTTGAGAAGTATGCTATACAACCCAGGACTTGTACTCGGTCAGTCCAAAGACTCTTGGCCATCATGGTCTATCAGCGTGTCAGTTAATGCGACTCTCCAGGAGAGACGCTACGAAGTCCAAGTGAATTTGCGTTAGGCCGCATGTCAGGGCGTATATCATGTTCGTTCACCATGTTCGAGGCGTTGAATGACAAAAAATACTCGAACGCCATCTATCCTTCCTCGCGGAGCTATCTTGCGCATGTGTCGAGGTTAGCGGAGTATCATTCCTTCAATCTCCTCGCGTGTTAAGGGCATGGAGGGGCAACACGCAGAGCATACCATGGATCGTCGGAACAGACACTCCCCTGTCGAAACCATGCTTGAGTTTTCGATATCGTGCAGAAGTGAAGACTCACCTCGCGCCCAAACGAGGCGGATTTTCTGCCCAAGTTCACGCATGTTGGTACAGTATACGATTTAATGCTCGCTTGTCGAGGATAGTCCCGACATGGGAGATCGGTGTCGCGACATTGACCGAAGTCTAGGGTTTTCTCATCAAAACTATCATAGATTGACCCATCGCCACGTTAGAGATTAAAAAATGTTCGCATAAGGGGAGAAAGCTTTGAAGGTCGTGTGAGAACTGTGCGACTCGGAGCATCAAAAAAACGGCAATAAAAACCCATGCCGGTGCCGGGCCGCTCACAGCGATATCACATGACTGCTTTGCCACGTGTACGCGACTGCGTGCGACTGCGGGTGTTTCCGAGTTCTGCTGGGCCACTGGCCCTGACTAGGCCTGACTCTAGGACACAAAGCCTCAGCATGTTCGATACGCAATATTTCTTCGTGGTTTCACTAACAAGCCCGTCCGCTTTATCCGAGTCTTGGCCCTCAAATCTCACGGTGGATACCCCTGTGCTTACCTCAAGAGGTTGAGAGAAGCGCTGATTACATTCGAGGTCAGCACGCTTTGTGTACTAGAAGAGAATTACTGAAGTCTTATGGAAGGAAGTCTGAGGTTTCAGTCTACGCGCTTATCCTACTTACTTTTCGTTTATGAATTCCCATGAGCAAAAAGGGTAAAAGTACTTAGTTCCAAGATAGTATCGAAGTGCCGGTGGCACACAAGAATCAGCGAGCCCGGCTTGTGCAGTGGCCGTCACTCCAACAGCTTCTGTGTCGCACGCTCAAAGTCATTGGCATCATCGTTACCGAGGTGACTTTCCGGTCGCGCGGCCGCGCCGAACTGTCGACGCTGTCTTCCCCACACAGGGGCTAATCCTTGTTGAGCAATTGAAATAGAGCTCATTGATGACACCGTTGAACTCCGCCAGCTAGCCGGCCGCACGTAAACCGCATTCACACCGATCACGGGTGATCCAAACCGGCCTTTCAGCGCGATTGTCTCTTTTTTCAAACTGCCAAATTCGCGGACCAGAAGGGTGGTGGGACTTAAACTCGCTGCAAGACCCAGGGAACCTGACTGGTATCAGAATTATATGTGACGGAGCCACTCATCTGGCTGTATTGGGCTCCAAACGTCCCAAGATCTTCATTCTCCGCAATGAAGAGTGCATTGAAGACATACTCATGGTCAGCAGGGTGAGTGAAACAACAAAACTAGAACCGTTTCGACTTCAGATGATCGTCATGATGTCTTACCGGAGCCTTTCTCCAGGTGGTGTCTTTTTTTTCTTCCCACAATATATAGACTACACTTCAGTTGTGGAGAACATCTGAAACTGTTACGCCTCGCGATCGATCTTGCGGCAAATTCCCGTCGGTAAAAATATCTTCCATCCATTGATTGATCCGCAAGCTACCATGAGACTTTGGGCCCTAGTAGCGGCCAAAGATTTCGGTCGAGGTCTTGAAATTTTGTTGACTGCACTGCAATAACTCGATGGTTGCCTCCGCTTAGCGAAAGAAGGTACAGTACACGAATTGAATCTAGGGTTCCCAATGCGGCTTATAGCCAATAGCCGCATCTCTGTTCTTCTCCAACTCGACGCGCCGACCTCGACGAGTCCTGGCGAACACATCTTCCCAACGCCTGGTGCCCCTCATCGAATGGACGGGTGACCCTCACCGCATCATTCACGGGCACGGCATATCCTACAAACGAGACCTTCCAGCTGAGCTAGCTACCGCGCGGAATGATGATAAGCACAAGACATATTGATGTGTTGTCCCAGCAAACTTTGTTGACCGAATCTCTGGCGTTCTCTCCCTCTCCGCTCAAAGCGGTTGCTATTCGTGGAGCTACCCCAAAGCCATCTTTTCTCCCGCTCCAGTCAGTCAGGCTGATTTCAGCCAAATTTCATTGCTTTCAAGTCGAGGCTCATGCATAGGAAGAAAGGAGCAAAGTACTTTACAGAGGTGAATCTTTACCACTCCACCCGAGCCCACGTTTGGAAGTTGATCGATGGCGTCGAGGATTCCGATCAAGTGGCATTCTGTTTGTCCGAAAATTTTCTGATATGTGTGGAGCACATAGGGTGCCCGACGGCCATCAGTCCAATTTTAAGCGCTGAATTCCTGCTAAACTGCTGTGGGTAATCCATCTCCGGTACCGCAGGAGCGATCAAGCCACCAACCGGACCATATTCATAAACATTCTCTGGGGCCCTTACTCCCGGATCCAGCGGTTCATGGCGTCGTTGTCTGTGCTGTGAAGTTCCTCGGGCTTAGTAGAGTGGCCAATATCGGCAAGGAAGGCAGTGCGTCTATGTTCAAGTACGGAGGATAGGAAATAGAGGCTCCAAAATTACCGGCCCCAGTACCCACGCAGGAGAGCACCCTACAGATCATATATGTTGTCGCCTCATGTGAGCGTGCCACACCCTGGTTGACGCGTACTAATGGGGTTACAAATCAGAGCTGACTTGAGTCGTATCCCAACGACGTTGCTTTGATGGAAGATTCCCCTACTGTCGATCTGACTCGCTTACTTGTGCTCGGACCTGTTCCGGTTAAGGCTTATCTACTAGTAACTGCATCCAGTCTCAGGTGAACCGGTATACCAGCGCCACGCCTATTCGGATGATGCTCGCGGGCGCAGGGCTATGGCTCAGGTGACCCAAGTCGTCATTGTTGCCGTTTCAAGAATTGTCTATTCACGCACTGGCACTACCTCGTAAGCGAATGTCGGGAAAAAGGGTGCAGTAAGCTATACGCAATACAATGTCTTGCATATTTTGACAACCGGTCATGGATATGCGGCCCCTTTCTTTCCTTGGCCATGATCTAAATTCAATTTAATGCTATTCTAGCTCAGACGGCCAGCGTAATTGTTGCAATGAGGACTGTAGGGACCCGTGGTCACATGACACTGCCACGGCCAGCCACTGGTTTTCATTCCCAGATGTTGAACTGCCCGTTGATGGCAAGGTGTGTGTGCTACAGTAGTGGAGCAGTAGTAGGGTTCGAGGGTCCGAGGGTCCGAGACCATCACGCTGCCTCGTATTTTTGTTCCGACCTCGTTCCGAACTTATGGGCCTTAGGACCTACTATAAACGAGCTCTTGCCTTGCAGCCTTGCGGAGCGCCGCCGACGGAGATTCCTCGCCCAACATGCGGATTCCGTGTTGCTTTTTCGATCGAACCTTGTCCCAAATAACTTCATATTTATCGAGCCCTACATTATTTCTAGTGTTTCACCCGGGTTTCCTGTCGAGCAGCTCGCTGTGTTCATCCAGAGGATAGTCGCCTCGATTGAGGGCGAGGGGATGTTGCGGATCTTGAATCAGCCTACCCGTGGGTAACGTTGAATGACTTCCCACTCCGAGTCCTTGTATGGCCTCGTGAATTCCGCCCCCTTGCCTCGCCTTCATACCAACTTTGCACACTGGCACGTGATGTTACTCGGTTTGAAATTCGCTAGACCAGCGTCTCCCACCACCTTTTCACTTCATGTCACTTATACGCCTAGACATATGAGTGTGCGCGGGACCACTGTTTGCACCCGCATCATAGCTTTCGAGTCCCTATTCAGGCATATAAACTTTCATGTATAGTGTTTCTCAAGCGTTCTTCACAATTGCCACGTTGAAACTTCATATCACCTTGGGCATGCAGTCTCCGCCGCATTCCCCCCACTTTGATGGTCGATTTCACTGGCGGGGTTTCAGTTCGATGTCTCGTGTGCTTATTCCTTCTCTCTGTGTCTCTGCGTTAAATAGCCCTGGAAGAATGGCTTTCCTCGTCCGCAAACCCTGGTTTGTGAACACCCCTCCCGAGCGTTCTTCGTTTCGCATCCCAACTTCGACAAAGATACAATCTCGACTGGTTCTTCTCTGACTGAAGAATCATCCGCGGACTCTGCTAGCCATCTTTAACTCTGCAAGAACGCCCGTTCTTCTAATCCCTCGAGAGGTGCGTCACCCCTGTCACTGTGGTGGTCCAGACACAACTTACCCAACCTGCAGGGCACAACCAACTCCCCAAACTCGTTAACTGTTTCAAAACTACAACTAATCACATGTCTAACATCTCGCCTCTCACCGATGTTGGGAATGACGACCGTGGCGCTACTGAGGTGGTCAAGTATCTCCTCCAGGCCGCAGGACGCGATATCGTGTCCTTCCAGCGCAACACACATGTCTCCTACATGGTGGCAGAACGCGCACGGGATATTGTCAAGGCCATTAACGAGTGTATCATCAAAGTGGAGAATAGTAACAGTGCAACAGGGGACTGGGAGAGCTATGACAAGTTTTCGGAGGCCATCGGGCCGTTGGAGGAGTAAGTTAATCATCGTGTCTGCTAGTGGGTCGTGCGCTTCTGACATGATAATCGTCGCCCAGAATGTTGTTTGAACTACTCACCTTCGCAGATGATGAGAAAGGACAATACTTAGCTAAAACCAGTTCCACCAGTGAATGCGTCTCATCAGCTGTACAGTGGGCCAATAAGAGGAAAGAAATATCCGAATTTTCGAACAAACTCGACACGACTCCAGAGCTTGTAGTATGTGGATCGCGTCTTATGCTATGATGCAGATACTTACTAAAATTCAGAAACTTTTGGATGTGCCAAATATCCAAAATCGGAAAAGCGATCATCGGGAGGCACAATTCCATGATGACAAAACACTTCTCGAAGAGATGAGGACGAAAATCAAACCCATTCTCTCCCAAGATTCGAATGTGTATGCTTTCAATGCGTCGCGGACTTTTTTGTTATCGACCTTGTTCACAGATTTCCCACCTACGTACATAACATTGAAACTTCTTTGGACGAGTTGTGGAACGAAGTCATCAATGGCTCTCCTCAAACTCCAGCGGTAAGTGCACATCCATACAAGTCTGTTCTTGTATTGACATATTGGGGGCAGTGGCTTGTGGTCCTCACAATTCAAACAAGTATGCTCATCGAGGGTGTAGTGGAGATAGTGAAGGCGGTGGCCACTGATATCGGAATTCGGAACCACCTAAAGTCAAAGCCTGTTTGGGAGGCTGCTTCGGCGTATGTGTCCCCTTTTTTAACGTTTCTGGAACTATTTCGAGCTTGACGTTGCTTAGGCTTATAAATGTCTTAAACGATAATAAGACGCAGCAGGACTCACCCACCGATGCCAACAAGAAATATGAGGCCTTCGTTGATATTCTTGTGGTCCGTCTCTTCTCGGCTCCCTTGAACATATTTCTTACATACCACCACAGGGGTCTATCGATATCAAACTGCCAGGAGATTATGTGAAACTCATGAAGAAAGTCGGCCACATTCGCAGGCCGTTCCAGGCCCAGGCAATCACCGTTGTTAAGCTCTGCCACATTTTGGCCGTCAAATTCAGTGCCATCGGAGAATCTGCTGTCACTATCGAGAACTATAATGCTCTTGAGGCGTACGTTTTACTCCTGAGAGCCGAGACAAATCGTTTCTGATCTGGATATCTTCACCAGGGCGTGCAACAAAACTTTAGTCGCACTAGAAGATGCTACCACGGCTACCCAGGCTGTTACCGAGCTTAAATCTTTCGACATGTCGAACTTCGAAACTCACGATACGGTCAAATTATTTGGTGCTGCAGAAGTGCTTATCAAAGAATGTTTCAAATCTCTCAACGTGAGTCTTGTTCAATACACGATGCACGTACATGGCGTCAAACATTTCCCACACAGCTTAGCACGGAATGGACCCAGAAGCAGTCGGACCTATCTACTGCAGTCACGAAGGATAAGGAACGTCTGACGAAGTTGCAGGAAGTACTTAGCAAAGTAAGCATACGATCGCACACCAGCCAAACTTCAAATGCTGATAAGAAACTACAGGGCCCCAGCAGCGCGCCTGCGAAGGTCAAGGTCACGGTCACAATATATGAGAAATCGCAAGATGGAACGGAGCAGCAAGTGGACACCACCTCCGGTGCGCTGTTCCCCTATTTATTGAAACGTGGACGCTGACATAATATCGCCTCTAGTTGAGGGGGAAGAAATGATGCGCCTGTCTGCGTTGCGCTGGAGTGTTGCTGGAGTGCTCGAGCCGGAGGCAAAGAAGCGCGCGGCGCGCACTGCTGGCACTTTCTTCAAACAGTCAGGAAGTCAATGGTCAAAGATAACTGCAGCGCACTCCACGCTCAAGGACATTGCAGGTGGCGGATCGGAGGTGACCTTGAAGCTTCTCGTTGCTTGATGTGGGTTTATTTGTACGGATACCTTTATATTCTCTCTTCGTGGTAGTTGGCATGAGTGACTGCTTGTAGTGACGTTCAAACTCTTTGTAATACGTTGTATGTTAGCTAAACCGTAATCGCATCCCGAGAACCCTAATGCAATCCAAAATGAATATTCCATTATCCCAGATGCGAACTTGAAAATCTTCACTACCATAGTGTGGCGTGGCTGAGTGTCGCGTGAGTGAATCCGGGAAGGACAGAGGTATAAGAACTAGAATAAAGAGTACAAGTGAACTACCAACCCTCTCCGAGTCAGTGAGAGAGCAAGACGCTGTGACGGCTCGGCGCTTCCGTTTGGCTACTGGCTCGGTTCGGCGTCCGGGGTCCTCGAGTGGAAGAGAGAAGAGGAAAGGGAAACTTGGGAAAGCACGCAAAAGGGAAGAAAGGTGAGTCACCAAGAGGAAACCGAACTGAAACTGGCATCTGCATGTCTGACCCCAGAATGTTACAGGAAGCATAAAATAACAAGCATGGTCAAGAAACGTACACACTTGCAAGCCAAGATTGCGCCGTAGTCGGCATCCTCTAGAATCTTTCCTCGGGAAGGGCGAATAGGTTCAGAGAGACCAGCATGCAATTTCTCAGAATGACCGTATCGCCTGACCTTTATAGGCCAACCGTGCCCCAGTGGGGCTGGGGAACTTTAATGTCTCCGAATCGATCCGAGTGGTCATTCTTACCTAACGAACTGGCCCTCTTCTGGCGTATCCGAGTCACTTGCAGCATGCCAGTGGTTGTGTAACCGAGATCGCCGCGCGAGTTGGGTAAGACGGCTCCTTGGATTGGTGGAGATGAGAGCTGCATTACATTTGGCGGAGATTTATCGCCGTTTCAGCCCAGATACTGATGGGATTACGGTGACCGGGAGAGTTGATTCCGTGGGAGTAGTAGTAGGGAATCGGAAGTTGGACGCCGCGCGCTGTGCTAACATTCGGCCCGACAGGACGGCCTCAGACCCTCGGGCTGGCGGACTCCAGGCGGAGTGAGGGGATCAGGGGTGTGTGCGACGGGAGGAGCGCGAAGCTCGGTAGACTGGTAGAGGGGAGAGCGCATATGCGCCTCTTTACTGTATACGATCGAGACCGCTTACTGTTACTGTCACGGTATCATGTCAGTGGGGTGACCGGTGACCAAGAAAGGAAGTCCACGTGATGACTTGAAGGTCACTTGTTGGCGCCCAGATTTGGTCAATGCGTCACCCTTATTATTCTCCACCCAAATGCCCAAATGTCGCAATCTCGTGTACGGCCACGGACGAGTGGATATTAACAAAGAATGTCGAAGGGGTTGTAAAAACTCTCAAAACTGGGGGAGGACACTGTTATTGGGTGGTCGGTGACGCTTGTGCTCCTTGTTGTGCTCCATCGAAGAAACAGAGTTGGTCCTCGCCCGAGAACACCTTCGGCACTTACTGAGATGGCTAGGTCCCACCGTCCCAAACACGGGAGGTCGCTCAAAGTGATAGAGTGCTGATACGCGAGGACGCTGATTTGCGAGGAACTCGAGTTAGTGGTCTCCAAAAATAGCCGACATATGATGTTTGAATTTCAATTACACTTGAGACACGTAACGCTTCTCTGCTACTAGGCGACGAACAACTCGCTCTGTTGACTGGAAATGTGTTACTTCTTGATCTGGAGTGTAATGGCGGGGAACCCACCTGGCCAGGTTGGTCAACTTCTCTGACTGTTTCCGAGGTTGCGCATGTTTGACAGGTTTCGACCTGCTACTGTATGGTCCTATCAAGACTTGCGGCTGTCATGCCACTGGAGACCTTGAAAACCAGAGTACTGCCCTCTCCACCCATCTCTACTGATTGTTCCGAAAGGGTTATATCCCGCTGGAGACTTACCTATGATTATTCACAGCTACAAGATTCTTGGACTGGCCGCTCCGTCCTACGTATCCTCTATTGTAGTCTTATTGTCCACGGAAGCGCCAGCCAAGAGGAACGTGAATTTGTGGAGGATGTGTCCACAGCCCGGTTCTGATCCGGTGAGGACCTTTGTACTGTCCGTGTTGTTCAGACGATCCCAAGGTTCATCCTACCTCGCACCACTGCCTGGCACGTCCGGATCATTGACTTGCACCAGCCACCAGGGAAGGACCCCCTCGACCAGCAACTTGAAAGATGAACACTGACGGGCATAACGTGGCCGTATGTGGAAAAATCCGGTGCCTCCCTCTTAGTACTAAAAGAATAGCATTTCAAAGGTCGACTTACTGTAACGGGGCAAGTCAAACATGTATATAAGATACTGTAGTCTCACGTGTTGGCCACCATGGATACGACAAACCCTGACCCTGACCCTGCGCTTGTGCCTGTTCTTTGTTCAACGGAGACTGTTGTAGCTGATTGTAGTATACTGTAAGCGTGCACAATTCCCTGGGGAGTTATTGCTACTCCGTTGGTTCCGGAACTCAAACTATCGAGTCTATTGTCTAATTAGGCACCTACCCAGCCTCGTTTTTGTATAGCAAGTGACTGTCGCTGTTCACAATCCCCAATTGTCTTTCACAATTATCTCGGCTTGCGAATCGCACGTGATCATCATCGGGTCATCCATGTCTTTAACTTCTACACGTCCTCGCAAGGTATAAAAGGAGAACATGAATGAACCTCTCAGCATCAGAACAGTTTCATCGCATCTGTCAAACCACACACCACATAATCACACCAATGGATTTCTTCGCTGAGCTCTTCACCATCACCTCCACCTCCCCCGAAGCCGAGGCCGGGCCCATCCCATCCGCCCCCGTTGATGCTGCAGGCGATGGCTGCATTGTTGCATAGATGGTCTCGCTTTTGACGACCATTGCGCGATATTCACCTAACGCCAATCTTATCGCTTTCGGTAAGCGCTGTCGTCCAAACATCCCTTGCTTCAAGTACCTCTTGTTAATCTTTGTACCCAGCCCATTCATCCCTCGCGCCACACCACGCCATTCCAAATTTCCAATCCAACTTTTGTTCACCTCGTGTTCCCCCCTCTGCCCTCGTTGTGGAGGTTAATGGTCAACACGCCCTTTTTTATACTGTTATCTGACATCGCTTGTACCACTGCTTGTAATTCTTACCCAACCCTTTTTCGTTTTGATAGGAAGTAGTCTATTACAGCCAAGCAGAGTGTAGATGTAGTCATTACATAATAGCATGGTTTATTCGTCAGTATATGCGTGCATGGTCGGAGCAACTAGAAAGGTCACTTGTTGGCATGGTCAAAGTCACCTCCGAGTCGACCATCACAAAAAATGACAAAACTTTTGCAATGGGTAGGTAGCTCATGTATGCTTGCATGTATGCGTATGCAAGGGTAGTAGGCGAAGCCATGTCTTGCAATTCAAGATCATCACCACGACGCCATCCTTGTGGATCATTGAAAAGAAATGCACATACAGCTGTACAGGTATCAATTGAAGGAGCTTGGCAGCTTTGTGCATTTTTAGTGATGACATAACTTCATACTGGTGATCCCTCTTAGCAACATCTGACACTCCGAGGCCCCCACCAGAAAACATATCCATCCACCTACATATCCACACCGTACCACACCGTGACCACCAATGGATTTCTTCGCTTCACTATTCGCCATCACCTCTAACGTCGCTGAGTCAGAACCCACCCTTGACACCTAGTATTGGTGATGAAGAATATCGCCACATTGCCGTGGCGGCGAAATTGATGCTTGAGAGCCTAATTGCGCACCGTGACTGCCAGCGTAGTGGCAACCCCGTGAGCACACCTTTCCCACTCCCACTGTTTTGCTGAAGAGTACTCGAGCCGGACTCGGAGGCAAAGAAGCGCGCGGTGCGCACTGCTGGCAATTTCTTCAAACAGTCAGGAGATCAATGGTCAAAGATAACTACAGCGCACTCCACGCTCAAGGACATTGCAGGTGGCGGATCGGAAGTGACTTTGAAGCTTGTCGTTGCATGATGTGGGTTTATTTGTACTACGGATACGGGATACCTCCATTAGGCTCCATATTCTTCGTAATAGTTGGGCCGCCGGCATGAGTGACTGCTCGTAGTACGTTCAACCTCTTAAGTTATATGTTAGCTAAATGTGATCGCATCTCGATAACCCTAATGCAATCCAAATGAATATTCCATTATCCCGGATGCGAGTTTGAGAATCTCTATAACCAAAGTTTACTGAGCATCACGTGGACTGAAATCACGTGGATTGAGCTCATAGTCGCGCGCTTCGCAGGACAAATGGACAATGGAAAAACCCTGCCCACTAATACTACAACCCTATCACTAGGGAAACGCTCGAATTGAATCAATCCTTCCTATTTTCTCTCTTTAATTCCTCGCACTGTGATCCGGACTTCGGCTCTTCGAGGTCCTTATCGCGTCTTCCAGCGGACCAGCTCGCATATAGTCGCTCAGTGGCATGTCCGAGTTCGGTTCGGAGTCCGATGGCTACACCTATTCCTCTCCCTCCCCAGCAACTCGCAGGAATGGTCCTTTCCTTGACGCAACAATCATGCTTTCTGATGACGCCGATTCAGGGAAAAGTTCGGATCAAGAGGACGCTGCTCTTTCTCGGTCCACTCAGTCTGACGATCCGTCTGGAGAGCCTGTCCCTACCACGAGTACCCCAGACCTTTCATTTGTGGCATCCAGCTCTCCTTTCCTGTTTTCTACCACAGAATCGCCCTCTTCGCATACCACGGGTCGTGACCGTCTTCAATGTGGAAATGTTGCTTCCCTCTCTACCTCCTTTGTTCGCCGGCTGGATCACCTCTTGCAAGAGGCTGCAAACCAGCAGCGCCCGTCTATAACTAGTTATAATATACGCATACAGCCCTATTCCCCTGAAGGAGTTCCTGGTCCAAAGTCTCCAATGGTGTCAATAGCTCACGACGAGGGCCTTGAGTCGGCACATGGTCAACGAGAGTCTTATTGCCGCTTCTCGCCTTTGCCTTCACAGAAATCTCCGAGATCTTTATCGCTAATTGCTGGTACTTCCGACGATAACACGCTAGCTACTGTAGCTAGCGATGCTGGTATCAATCTTAGGCGAAACAAACGAAAGGCAAAAGCCATGATTCACGAGGATTCTGAAGCTCCATCAACGTGTTTTTTTCATGATGGAAACCCTTCTGATTCTTACCTGTCTGCATCAGATGGTGCCCACCCTGCGCGTTCACGTGGTTGCTATCTGCCTTCGACGAAAAGGAAGTGTCTGTCTTTGGATACGCAGTCATCTTTAGTGTCTCCTTGTGCCGGCTCTTCTGCTCTTTCAGCTCCAGATTTGGTACTTTCAAAGTCATCGTCAGTCCAGAAGCAGCAAGACTTTGAGGCCAACACAACATACGATGCAACTGAACGCCCGGCGGTGCAGTTTTATCACTAACAATACCCGCCTCCATCTCATTCATTATCATAGGACGTTACGTTATCCCACTCTTGCACCTCATCTGCGGCAGGATCCGTTTTAGCCTATCCACCCACTCAACCAGTCACACCGGTTCCAGATCTTTCTCCTGTTCCTAGCCCCGTCCCTCTCCTCGGACCGCAAGCATTTTTACGAGTTGATATCCCGCGCGTCTTCCTAAGCAGTGATGATGCAGCTGAGGCTCGACTCATGTCTCTACTAAGGAAGGAGACACTCCACTGGCGGGGAGAAGGGCAGGGCGCCTTTTTGACCCAGAAGTTCACCTCTCCGAATACACTCGTTAAGGAAATTATTGCATGGATACTCACGGTATATAGCTTTCTAATCTCCGTTTACTGTCCCTACGCTTACTTGAAATGCAGGTCGAGCCCCCATTGGGCTCTCCAACAGCCTCGTCGATTAGGGGAAGAGCGCATTCTTATGATCTGCATGAACAACTGACCGTCCACCATGATTCGCGATTTCTTGCAGCACTTATCTTTTCTTTATTTTCCTTCGTTCCAACTAGAGGTGACTCAAAGACCCCTCTGAAGCTAGATCAGTCAGAGACAAGACACTTCCAAGAGCTGGAAGTATATGAAGACAAAGTTATCTGGGACTATGCTGTCGCGGCGATCGCGCTCGCTGTGAAGGTCTAAGGAGTCACATTTCACCTCTGCCTCGCCCTTTAAAAAGCTGTTTTGCATAGATGCATCGCGACAGCCATGCTCCCTTGAAGCCGATCTTTGGGAATCATTTCTTGGCCCTAGCGTGCCACGAAATGAGCCTTGAAGATCTTGAGGTATGTAGGCTAGGGAGAGGGTTCACTGACCGCTCCCTGACGTCTTTCAGTGGGCCCAGCGCGACATACTTCTATATTTCTCGTATAACCTTTCCATGCCAACTCCCCAAGTGTTCCTTGACGAGTTGCCCCTCGCGCTTCCTACGCTACGGCATGCGTTGGAATCTGGGCATGAGTGGGAAGACGTTCTCAGCGAAACGTGGAACCAGCTCATCGCTGCTGCGCGCTGTACGTGCTATCCCTTGGCATCGAATGATTGTCCCGTTTAGATCTAGTAGGGCCGAGTATGCTGCGTTTTCCTGTGTCGTTGCTCACGACCACGGCCCTTATCGAGGCTATCAAGCGAGTTATCCGTCGCCGATTGTCTCCTACGAGGTCGAACGTCCCAGTTGACAACCTGAAGTCTACTTCTGACTGCCCGACGAAGCATGCGGCGCTTGGAATGGCCCCGCGTGGTAACATTCTGGGGCGTGAATCCTCGGATGTCGAGCTGGGTGTACTGCGCGCAACGAGCGCCGTATCCGAAGACATCCGTAAAGTCCTGGGTCTTTCGACGGTAACAATATCGTATATTCTGGTTGTCTTTTACACCCTGATGTAAGTTTATCTCAGGAGAAGATTGATGAGTGTGAGAAATGGCTCGAACTGGTGCGAGTCGCCTCAGAAAAGCCAGTTCGCTCGAAGTACTTTCCAGAGGTATCCTAGTCCTTCATCAAACTTGAAAGCAGGCTTCTCAGCAAAAGTAACAAAATCATGGGCTAGAACAACTACGTTTCTTGTCTGTGCTCTGGCTCTCTGCGTAGACACTGGCTACGGGTATAATCCACCCATTTTCCTGAACACATTTGGGTACTCTTATGATAACATCGCATTGCATGTCGAGTCGAAATACCCAATCAAATTTCATCCCATACCCTACTCATATAGGTTTGGCGTGGTCCGTCGCTAGATGGAAAACGTTCGACCCGTCTGATTTGTTTCGATGTACGTAAAGTCTCTGCCAATTCTAGTCGCTTTTAGCTGCATGAGACTCGTTTCAAGTTCACAGAGCAGCGCCGATATACTTCGTTACAAATCCAACTGTCTGAAATAGTATGGATGCACGGGCAGCACGGCTAGATATTGAGAAATGCACCTATTCGATGGCAAGAGAAAGTCAGGTACTGACCTCGTTCGAGCGTTGCTTTCTCAGTGGGATAGTGGGATAGTGGCGCTGAAGAAGAGGGCTGTTCTATATGGGCGCTTCTGACTAAAAGTTCCCTTCCACTGTCATCTAGTAGTGACTAATGATCGGTCCGCAGCAGCACTCTCAGGGATAATAAATAGACCATTCACAGGGGCAAATGGAGTCACAGCATGGTCGTTGTCCTTCTCACCACCGTTGCTGTTGGTGTCCTCGTCTATAGGCGAATCAAAAGGCGCCGTGCGCGAAAACGGGTGCGGACATTCTCTTCTCGATGCTACTAGTACCCCAATAGCTTATGTTGTATCTGCCTGTAACACGTTTTCTAGGCTATCAAATTAGCCGCCGTAGGTCGTACTGTCCGCAGTCCAGTGGCAGTGGACGCGGCAGAGGAGAGTCTCCCGGAGGATGAAGTGATCATCATCGGGAGGGACTCGGAATCTACTAGCGCTCCATCTAGCCCCCCACCGTATTCAACGCCATCTCCTCACCCATATGAGCCCACGGAAGGCCATCCTCATCTCACGGTCCCCGGATGTATGTGTGAAATGTTACTTCGTGGGCGCATGTTTACACACCCATCCATCAGTCGAGTATCGCGGGGCATACGTCAGAGACAAGCCTCCACCGTATAGCGCAACTGTCCTCCAGGTCCAAAATTCATGATCCCTCTACCGGTAGAGTATAAGCACGTACTGTACTACCACATATAATTCCGACCTCATGTTTGTGTCTCCAAGTGATCGCTGTGCGATCGGAATCGCGAAGGGTTCGGTGACGGATTCTGGGATAGGCCCAGGAGAAGTTTAAAAGAGCACAGTCTCTTTCGAATATAACCACGCAAAAAATCGAATCCAGATATGGAGCCTGAAGTTCGCAAGCAATGTGCCGTGGGAACCACGTGAGATTACGGCGTGAGAATGGAGAGGGCCAGCACGCACCAACTGCACCCGATTTTTGATCCATGCAATGAAACTACATCATCTGATCGCACCAAGGAGTGTTAGCCGAAGGACTTGGAGATCCGGCCCGCCGTGACTACGTCCGTGTTTCGAACTCTGCACTGTGATTGAGCGTCAAGGGTCCGTCCCTTCGGTACGGCGGCACAATACCCATGCCAGTGACCATCTTTGCTGAAATTTACATGAGTAGATAAAGATAAATATTAAAAAGTCGCGCGTAACTCTGGGTTTCGACTGGGACGTACTTACCAAAGTGCCAGTCGGAGTGCAGTAGTCAAAACCACGAGAATGAACACGACGTCTAGAACAAATGAAAGGGGCTAACATTTGGAGAAAGTGAAGTGTTAGCCAGTTACACAAGTGAAGGAAAGGGCAACACGCACTAACTTATTCGTCAAAGCGAGCAAAAAACGCGGGATTTGCCGACGTGGGGATTTGCCAAAATGAAACTTGCCAGCGGCTGCTAGAGGCAATGCACAAATGCCACCTCGCGGCAAAGGCACTTCAAATGAGAGCACATGTTATGATTGGTCGATAACATGTCAGGTAGTGGGCTGTAGCGCCCACTGATAACGTCGGTTCTCGCCGGCCATACATTCCAGTGCGTAGACACTTAAGATCTCAACACATTGTCCGTGCTGATACTTGCCATTTTCCTGCCACCTCCACACGCCCTAGTTTTTCAACAATGAGCTTTATCTTTGGGTATGCGCCTCGGGCTTCATGTGACCCTTAGCGACCCAGTCCACACCTTGAAGCAGATGATTGAGGAGACGGATGGAATGCCGACTGGTGCGTGTGCATTCTTTATGTGAAGACCCTTCATTGAATTATTTGTACGGTTTCCAGCACGGCAAGAGCTTAAACACCAAGACTCAGAACTCCAAGATGTTGATAGTCTTGAGTCTTATCTGATTTCCAACAATAGCATCATACAACTTTCGAGCCACACACTTTTCGTTAAAACGTTGACAGGCGAAACCCTGTCTTTCTATATCGACTTTGATGCACCTGTTTTACAACTGCAAGAGATGGTGTACGACAAGCAACGCACACCAGTCGGTAGGAAATCACCATTAGCCAACGGTACTTTTGTTAACTACATCCTACTATAGACAAGCAGCGCCTACTTTTTGCAGGGAAGCAACTTAACTGTCTTCGATCGCTATCATCCTATGGAATTGGCAAGGATTCCGTCATTTATCTTGTGCTTAGTTTGCGCGGCGGTGGGTATACTATGGCATACGCTGTGGCCCTACACAGCTGGCTGGGAAATATGAGCGGCGCGTAAGGTTTCATGTCTCTGAATGTAACATATCATCATTTAATTAACCATCGCGAAACCCGTTCAGCACCAGGGAATCAAAGGGTTAGAATTGGCTCATGGACAGGTGGTCGTCATTACCAGCGAGTTCTCCGTTGACTGGTATCTCGGCCGTGTACCAAACGGAACGGAATCGCGTCTTTTCCCTCGTGGTCATGTGCGCATTATCAAGTGCGGTGTTTCATTCTCAATCAATGCGCTTTCTGTGCCACTGTGGCCTTAACATCATTTTATTTACTCAGCAATGTAGTACCTAGGCGCCACTATGGCGAACGGCCACTTTTAAGGAACATCTTTGATCCGCTTGACTTTATCTTGCAACTTGTCTTGACCGACCAGTCTCGCTAGGTGGCTCCCACGCCGAATCGGCTCCTCTATACTCACACCTCGCCCGCACAATGATGATGCCGACGAAGTCGCAAAACTAAACTAAACTTTACTCCACCACCGAGAGATACCACAGAACGCCCATTACCGATGTTCAACTATCCTGAAGCAGCCCCAATACGTTTCGATCAAAAATGGATTGAGATTACCCTTCAATATGAACGGCTGGTCAAGCCAGGCGAGCAACCCCGAATCAAAGCCGGGTTTAAAACGTCCAGCCGCCGTCGTATAGCTGCTGTTCACCTCCGTATCATTGCCCATGACAATGTTGTGGTAGACGTTCAGCCCCGGTCGCGGGAGATCGGTCCTGAACGGAAATCGGAGGTTGTAACTACCAAGGACTACGAAAAGAAGCGGCAATGGAGGGCCGGCGGGGGTTTTCATCATATGGGTGGGGTCACGCTCGAGGGAGGTGGCGAGAATACGGGCTCCTATTCAATAACAGAGTCGGGTACCCGTTCATCGACGGCAACGATCATTGGCCAATCTATGCGCACGTTAACGGATGATACTGCTGACTGGAACCTCAAGGAGGCGAAGACTTCATATGGTGGGGATGGTATAAAAGGTTATGATGAGGGCGACGGTCTTAGTTTCTCTTTACTTGAAATGCCTTACAAGTTCTCGTATGAATGTTGGGTTACTTTGGTGGGTTCAGATGGGAGCGAGCGAAATTATTACAAGAATTCGTTTGGGTTCTGGGGAAAATACGAATTCCGGCAGTACGGTGACTAGGTATTGTGTTCCAATCTCATTGTTTCTCCGTGTATATGATAGTTGTAGTCTATCATTACTCCTCTTGATTTGCTCGACCATACCATTCAATTGTGTCACTGTTGCGATCTACAGTATGTGTGATGCACCAGAGCTGGAGATGGAAGAATATTTGCCTGACGTTAGTGATCATGCGTCCGTGCCTTAGATGAAAAGAAAGCGATGATCAGTGTGGAAAGAGTGTGGAAAGACGGGGAAAGGGGTGACTGAAAGAGACCGTAGTATGTCATAATAGTCATCCTCAGCATCGCGCGGCGAGACTCAGTGAATGCGGAATTGCGACAGTCGAGGGAAGTTCTGCGCTGAGCGCTGAGCTTTCGTTTGGACCGACGCGAGACCGAATGGCGCGGAAAGACTGTGACGATGACGCTCGAATCGAATCCGTCTTTTCATGCTCGGTGGTTCCACGGACCGTAATGGCCCGCCGGAGAAGGGCTATAAACTTGACCCGTCCTCATCACCGCTGTAAGCGTCGCACCACAAAGCACTGTATGGAAGTATGCAAGGCTTTCGTTCGTGCGTAAAATCTAGACCGATTCCAGATTGTGGGCGCTCATGACTTAATGCCAGTGCCAGTGCGCCCAAGGCGGCTGGCGGTGAACAGTGAACTTTCAGAATTCAGAGTTTCAGTCACAGGTTACTTGGGGAAGTTGGGGAGGTACGTATCTAGGCGTGTCGAATTTTCCCAACTACGGGCGCTGTGATTAAGGTCGTTTAAGATGCGCGCCTTGCACATCAGGCTTGGCTTGCTGGCCATCATGCATCACGACAATCGTTGTCGATATCTCGATCGCACGCGGTTTGAACGTGGACAGCGCCAAGACCCTTCAATGGTCACGTGCTGCTCGCGGTGACCGTCTTTGATTGGCTAAATTGGGCAGTACCACTCAACTTTTCGCCCCTTACATGCACAACGTGTATCCAATGCCGCGCAGCGCATTGAATATCAAGAGCCATATCCAGGATACTGAACATGTGCATCACGCAGACACCAGAGCCAAGCAGCGAACAATGCAACATGCGACCACCTCGTGTTGGAATGTCCGGCTCCATGTACCGCCATATTATCACCAATCACACCTTTTGACTCACAACATGAAGGATACACGCTGTCTACACCCTGCAGTCCCCTCACAAATCAAGCGGGTCGCTGGGATACACGCGCAAGGCGCCGGTAATCACAACACAAAAGCGTTGCTGCTCCTTGACGGTAGCACCCCAATTCCACTCACACTTCACTACCGCTACCACCACCACCACCACCACCACCACCCCTACTTGAAGTAAAATGGGTAACGCACCAAGCTCCTCCCGTAGTTCGACGCCTCCGCCAGAGCCGCCCCGACCACCGCGTGTACCCCCGCGGGCTCATTCCCCCCCTCCGCGCGACTCACTCGCACTTATGCGAGGGCAGTCGCTCACCTCCATGGCCCAACCCATAACGGCCCCTTCGCTTTCGCACCATGCGCCTCTCCCCGCGCTTCCCGCGCCAAAGCCGGAGTTATCCGCTCAGAAGGAGTTCCTTCCAGAATTGGATGTCGGCGAGGCCATGCCCGGTGACCTAGAAGAGCCAACTGAGGATCTATCGTCCGTCCTCAATGACTGGTCCGCTGCTCGAGCGGCCATGGAACGGGCGATCGGTCCTCTTCGCGAGCGTGTGGAGGAGATTGGGAGAGAAACTAGGGAACGTTTCCAGGAGCGGCGTGCCGTAGAGGAAGAGGTTCCGGTACTGCATGAACGAAAGATGACGATATATGAAGACGCAGAGTCTGGTCCTCTAGACGGGCTACGCTTCCCACCAGGGCTGGAGCGCGGGGTGGGTGAGACGGAGGTCTCCGCCATCTCCCATTCTCCGGAGCCAACTACGGAAACCCTCGTGGAGGAGCCGGATCAGGTAACGGAGTCACTAGCAGAAGGATCCCCAGAGAAGGTCGTCGCGAAGCTAGAGGCGCATGAGTTCCCGGAAGTTGACTCCATCTCACGGGAGGAGCTGGGCACTGTGAACAGTGTGAAGGAACTTGACGTTGTTCCCGAGGAGCCGGTCGTCGGTCCGGAACCTTCTCAAGTCTCTTCTGAAGAATCAGAGCAGGAAGCTATGGCCTTCGACGAAGCCCAGCCTGCCCAGCCTTCCCAGGAGGTGGCGCCGATCCTCCAGGAAACGCCGCTCGTCTCCGAGGAGCATCCAATGGACCAGGCACCCGCACCTCTCATTCCTTCAGATCGCCTCTCTTCGATCGAAGAAGCTTCCGATACGCAGTCCGAGCACATTTCCTCCTCCCTCGAGTTCCCACGTCCCTACACCCCGCATCCCATCTTCGACGATCCTCGTGTAACATCGCCTGTCCCATTCCCCGTGACTAACGAGCACGAAGACCAAGGGTACGGAACTCAAGAGGACGAGGACCGCACCGCGCAAGTCTCGCAGCGTGCTCCAGGTAAGCACGTACACTGGGGAAGTGTCGAAGCGCAGCCCGCGTACGAGCGTCTGCAAGACGAAGAAGACCAGGCCCCGGAGGAGCACTCGCCACCGTTCTCCCGGCTGTTACTCCCGGCGCCGTCGGTGACGGAGCCACAGCCGGATGCGCGCCCAGAGCGCGCTGCCAGGCTCGCGGCGCGCCGGGCTATACCCCCACCGCTCGAGAAGCCAATGCGGAAATTCGTAAAGGGCGTTTATACTGTGACGGATGTCCGCTGGGGCATGGCACTCGATCTATCCAACGGAGACAATCGGTCGCCGATTGCGTTTGGGTCGCATGGGTGGGAGAATCAGCAGGTGAGCAATTGACTTTCGGGCCCGGGCCGAAAACCCGGGAGTTGGCAGGTGAAGACAGCTCACACGCATCGTATCATATAGTGGGAGTTCCGTCCTTGCGGCTCCGGTTTCATCATCAAGAGTGTCAGTAGCGGCTCGTTCCTCGTTCTTGAGGACCTGCAAGGACTTCAAGAAACAAGCGTGGAAGTTGTCACCGGGGACTTCCCCACGTGCTGGGAAATGGAAGTGATGGATAACGGCAGCGCGGACGATGGCGAAGATGAAAACGAAGATGTGTATACACGGTATGTGGAGGTTGTAGTGTTCTGCTGAGCAAGGGAGGACCTGACTTCATCGCGATATTTTAGAATCCGGCTACCGCGCTCTGAGATGGCCTTGGGCTTCAAGGGAGGCTACGCAGGAGCACAGGTACGTATTTTCTCATGTACTTGTCCCCGCACCGTTTCTGAGAGGGGGATAAAACAAAACAACAGCTTTACCTGACAAAAGACGCGAACAACATGAGCACGTATTGGAGGTTGCGCATGCCGCGGCGCGAGCAGGTCGTGAAGAACCCGCCGCTGACGACCACTGAGACCATCCGGCAAGGTGGAGTGACGAGTTTGATAACGACCACGAGCGTGACGACGACGACGACGAGAACCGTAACGCAGATCGTTACGGGCGACGCATGAGGGATGCACTGGCATGTGCCATGGGTTTTTACATGTTTAAACTGTCTGTGACGGCGATGATCACGAACCACGATTACGAGACACGGCGATTTACGACGCTTCGCAGACCATTTACGATTCTGACTTTCAGTTTTTTTCACGCATTACCACATCGATGACCTCCGTATTGTAACATGTTTTTTGGAGCTTGAGGCTCTGAACAAAAACGATAATGATATTGGACCTTGGCTGTAGCTAGATTGATAGGCTGAGGTGCTGAGAAAGACTGCGAGGGGTGAAAACCCCTATTGCATTCTCGTGGCATCGGATCAAATGCCGCTCTCAAAGCCCAAACCTTTTTGCACATAGTAATTTATCAACCCCTATGAGAGGAACCTGGAGACATCTTCCATCCCCTGATGACCCTGCTTCTCCGTGACGCCGAGATCAAGCGATGACGTAGTTCACACATCGCGCATCCATAACATAAAACACATCCATAAATATTCCACCCATCGCCGTACTTCCGAACTTCACATCAACTCCCATCATGAGCGAATCCAAGAGCGAACCTTTGAAGCCAGGACAAGATGTTTCGTGCGTACAGTACTCACCGGGGCTGTTACGGATATGCATAGGCTGAATTTGCGAACTGTCAGATGGAAATGGGGAACCAGTAATGTCACGGGGAAAGTTGACGAAGTCGTACATGACGGTCAAGCCCAGGTCCAGAGCAACAAGGTGCGCTCATACTCGTTTGTGCACATATTAGAGATTATGCTAATACCGCCCGTGTTTGTCCTAAGGGCAACACTATCACACGCTACGCCCGCGAGGGAGACCCAGCAGTAAAGATTGTCCGTAAAGGGGTGAGCCGATGCTGGAATTCCTTTTGAAGCGCGAACTGAATCAAGTGCAGAACGACGTTGTCAAACTCGCCCACGAGTTGAATGAAGTGAAGTCTGGCGAGCTAGAGTGAGCGTGCCAGTGACACCTATCCCAAACACTTTCCTGGGTTCATTATAGTGTACCATGTGACGACCAAAGCAAGCAGATCACGTAGATGGCGGTTCAGATTGTTCAGTACATTCAGTTGCTGCCGCTGGCCTCAGTGTATTCAAGTTGGTAGTCCCAACTTGAACTCCTAACGTGTGCAGGTGTAGATTTGGCTCGATATCGTATCTCCCATACAATGGCGCGAATGGCTGTGTACCCTTAAAAAGGATACACACTGAGGGATATGAATTTGCACTGCCCGGCCACTGACACCATCAATCAGTCGGGTACTGTAGTTCCTGAGGCCTCATGTTGTGCCTACTAAAGTCATACAGTAACTCGTGCTGTGCTAGTAGTACGCTTTTCGAGTCCGAAAGGTCAAATTCCAGGAGTACTGGTAGGGGTGGTGCTAGAACTTACCCGGTTCATAGATTTGTTGGTGTCATCCAGACTCATCCTCCTTTGCGCTCGTACTTCTTGCCAGTTCTTGGGTGTCGAACTTGGCATTCTCCACTGAACATGTGTCCTGTCATTCTAGGCATTATGGTGGCGCACACAGGTCAACATTGATCAGAAAGGAAGAGGCTTTCGAACAGCCACGCCACTGGGAATTGGTACAGCACAGTACAGTGCCTAGGCGAACATGGCTTTCGGAATTGTGATCCGATTACGGCAACCAGTTCTCACACTGCCGTCACGGTGATCGCGGAGTCGACGCCGCCATCACAGTTAGAATACTCCACCACCATGGAAAACCCACGGGACATAGCAACTGAAGAGCAAGATGTTGAACTTCAAGTCGGCGATACGGTGATAGTTGCGTTCAAGTTGGCCAGCGGCCCAGCGGCGAGCCACTGGCACTCACTGGACAACCCAAGTGTTACGATACGGGATAGGCTTGCCCTACCCAGCTTTTTTCTGTTCTGGAGAGGCTATTCCACCATGATAATTACTAAAGTATGGTTTATTGTTGCTTACAAACCCCATGTAGTTGTGGTTCCTGTTCCGCAAACACCGACATATTGAAGAGATTGCGCAGCCCCGCGCCCGCGCCCACCCCCTTGGACCCGGGTCATTTCTTTGATTCCGAGTCCCCCTTGTGCGCGCCTGCGCGCCATTCACCCTCAGGTCGAAACTGGAGCCACTGCTCCATTCAAATATACCCGCCTTTTTGGCCATGACAGGCACCGCACCTTGACATGCACCCCCCACGTTTTCCCCCCGACACACACAGATTCTGTATGTGCCCCGCCTGTGGATGTGCCTCCATCCATCAGGCGTTGTTCATCGTATTTTTTTTGGAGAATCTGTGCTTTCCTGGGCTTGTCCCACTGGCAAGCCACGACCTCATGTTCGCAGCGAGGCAAATATCTCTTGCTCGTTGAAAAACCCTTCGAGGAGGGATACTTCGATCTTCAATCGACCTTCATCCTTCCAAGACGTACTATGTCTCCCGTCCAAGAACCAGTTTGTACTACCGACTATCCGCGGACTCGCATCGATGCAGCTCTCATCCGGGCTGAGTTCCTGCATCCCGATTCCTTCTATCCTGGCACTTTTCTTGAAGAAGAGGATGCCGCAATGCGAAAGAGGGCGGAAGACGTCTCGCAGTACAAGCTTCCGACGTACCAGGCAGCGGCAGTCGTGGTACGTATGGTATATTCCGATCCTACAGTACATGTGATGCTGATACAAATTTTCTCCACGCAGTCTACTGTCCTTGCCGGAGTAGAATCCCAACTTCTAGTCTTCTTTAAATCATCTCCCGTCTTTACACAGCAACCCGTGCCGGTCATACTACAGTATCTCCTCGTTCTCACCTACATCGCTCTGATCTTCAGCGTGAGCACCACCATCAGCTCCCTCATCCTCACGAGAACCTTTGGGAACGTTCCCATGCTCTCCGGGCGCTTGCAGGAGAAGATCAGTAGCGTGGCCCTACCCACGTCCGAATATTACCCCGTTCGAAAAAGATCTAGTGATGATATCGCTCCATGGGGATGGAGGTTGCTCGAGTGCCACTGTACGTGTGACGAATCACGGGCTCCGGCGGCAGAAACGCTTACTTTTTCATTGCCACTGGCAGGGCTATTCACGTTGGTCGTTTCCGTGCTGTGTCTCCCAGCCCAGATCCTCTTATATGTATGGACGCAAGAAAAGATCGTCATCAGAGCCGCCGTCTCAGTGGCGGGTGTGTTTGCGATGCTTCCCATACTGCATTTCTTACCCATTCCTCGGAGAGGCATGGGAGCCCAAGGGAAGGGCAACTTGGCGCCTCTCCCTCGTCATAGCAGTTGGGATGGTCCTAATTGCAATCTGCTGCCTGCCCCTACACCCCTTCCACCAGCAATTTATACCGTGCGCTCTGCATACAAAACGAGTTATTGAAATATTGTATCACATCATCCCTATCAACTGCGAATCTGACCACTGGCATGGTCACCATCTACCGCATGTCGCTATTACTAACTTTAACACATTCATACGCATACCTCGCTTGTTCTCATATGCTGGCCTTCTGTATCCAAGCCAGGAGTGTATAGTTATAAGCATCACGATTCAGTACGATATGTAGCACGTTACATTCCGCCTACTCTCATCCCCTTCCTGTAATGACCCACGACTTTTAATCAACCTAGGAATATCCTATTGGAATACGAGAAATTTTGTAATGTTCATCGCAATACTTTCGATTAGCGTTATATTTTGCACGGCCAAAGTTCAATGACGTTCCTGGATCGCCCGGGCTTACTGCAGATCGGCGGTGGCAATGCAGCCCGACATGCCTTCGAATGGAATATACTGTAGAAATGACACAATCACCGAGCCCGGCCGTGCATTTCCCCAACCAGCAATGTGCCACTGTGCCTACTGGCAGTGCACCAGCATTGCTCAGCTCGAAGGCTGCCAGGTTCTATGCCGCGTTCGCCCTTTCTCTCTCCCCGCCGGTCCTTATTACCGTGACGTTGTCCTCGGTTTCATTTCTTCAGAAATTTCCTAATGCGAAATCAGGATGAATCAGATGGTCTGTCGGAAGCTCGGGGGCTCAGCCTTCCATTCAGGAACCGAATGCACAGGACTTGCCGGCGATTCAAAATCGTCGTACCGGGGTCCACGGCCACACGGCAGGATATGGCGTGCCACTGCTCATGCTTCTGCAAAGCGAATCGGGATCCTTGGGAGTTCAATTCCATTCATCGGCGCGTAATCATCGAAATCAGCTGAGGGGCCATCGACACAAACCGTGGCCAATGGGACACCTAGGAGCCCGTAACTAGAAAGCTATGGCCTAATCTGTATCTGCGATGAACCATATTTGAGGGCGGGCGCGTACCATACAGATCGTGCCTTTCTTGAACACAGGCCATAGCCAGTTTTAAATTCGCTAATGAGAAGGGGGTCCCGTCCTAAAAAAACTTGCCTTGGCATGAAAGTCCAGACCATCGTATCCATGTCCCAATGGCATGTAATTGGCTTTAGGTTACCTTCTAAACATCTTGAGTAAAAGGAGGGAAGGTCTTGACAGAAGTAGCTTCTCTCAGGCTACCGATAAAAACAAGCCAATGTTTTGTCTGACAGCATAACATAGAAAAAGGGACGTGGCACAGCCGGAAACGACGAAATTCTTAGGACAAGAGAACGAGAGAACGATCGCACAAGAAGCACCAGTAGAAACCTACCCCTGTGTTCAAACCAGAATACGATGGTGGTATTCCGATTTAAACACAGGAGCTGGTGTGGTGCAGACGATCGGGGTTTTAAATTCAGGCGCCGAACGTTGGTCATGACAAAGATTTTTCACGGCGACTGCCATAAGGCAGGTCAGGTGGACCACCAAGTTCTTGCCTATCACCTTGCTCGTGGCTCTGCAAGACCGCCTTCAGAACTGTTAGCGCATTTACACCTAATCGGTCCTGTCTGTGTTACGCCGACACGCTGCGGAAATCAAAGGATGTACAGCAAGGGAAAAACCATTTATCAATGCACGACATGGCGCTTCAACCCATTGAATATCGTGGATGGTTCCAGATCCAGACAAAACCCTTGCGAGGTGGATAGCGTGGCTGCGCTCTCTCTCTGGACTCTAGCGGCAGATCATGTATATAATCTTGCCACCAGATATTTGCAATCCAGTTTTCCCACCTGGTGACTCAGATTTCTTCTTCTGCGTGCTTCCTTCTCTCCTCTCTCTTCTACTTACTCGAGGATCCCGGGCGCCGAACCGAGCTAGACGCCAAACCGAGCCGCCGAGCCGTCACGCGTGCCCTGCCTGCCCTCTTGCTAGATGCAGCTTTGTTCTCATCATTCTTTGACTTGACCTGAGGCTCTAGACGCCAAACCGAGCCGCGGAGCCATCACGCGCGTCTCGCCCTCCGGTCGATTGCTGACTCTTTCCCCCATTTTAGTTCTTTTTATCTCTGTCCTCCCGGGCTCACTCGCGTGACCCGACCGCGCTACACCCTAATACCTTACAAATGTGGCATTGTATGGACTTGCATGGTACGTGATTCTACCCTAAAACACCGAATACCAAAGGCGTCCCGAGCCATGCAACGTGACTGGAACAATGGAAGGTGAGTGACTCGTTTTCTATGCAATCAAAGAGCCTAGAAAAGAACTCTGGGATCGGCAACTTCGTGGCTGTCTAGAGGAGCAAGCTGAAAACTCAGAGAACCACATTGGGAGGACATGGAGATGAGCATGCCGTTGCATAGTGCCTTCGGGGACAAATGCGCTAATGAAAAGGCATGAAGCCATATTGCTTTGGTACGCCATTTCCTATTATTGCCATTCATTGGAGACCGAGGATGAGGAACGTAAAAAATGGCAGGACTGTCAAACAGAAATGTCAGTTGTGAATACAATTATTCAATCTCAACGCTGAGCGCTGAGCGCCAAGTTGCATCCTTTCGAAGTTACACACATTGAATGAGTACCTTTTGGGAAGGACTGAGCCGTCCCAGTACATCCATCAGTCATCCATCCACAACCGAGCGAAGGTATCATCCTGCCAGCCAATGGCTGCAAATGAATTATTTCAAATTTTATTTCAAATATATTATCAGCTCGTAATCAGTGTAGGCGGGCCACGAGTACGACTACAACGTGTTCTGTGACACATTCAATTCTGGTCATTTCTCTGGCTTCTGGAAAATGAGCGGAGCGCTTGAGGTACGATCAGTGATGTATACGCACCGGAGCATGCGTCCACCCTCAAAAATGTTACTTATTGACCCGCATTCGGTCGACTTCTTCGAGCGGTCAGTCTGCTTAATGTCCTCTACTCCTGCCTTGAATAACACGCCTAGGTTCGACCCGCTTTCATTTCTCAGGTATGTGAAGAATGTTGGCAGGCCGTACCGAAAGCGCTCCGTGGAATTGATTTCCATCTCCCGAACTTTCGCTCAAGCGCAAGAGCAAGAGCAAAGTTTCCGCGCATACGATGACCAGAGAAGGTAATGCTCTAGACCATGCCTACCTCGAGCCCCGTTAATCTGTTTCTGAAGCCTGCTGCAAGTCGTTGACGATGCTCTGAGTTCCGCTACTAAGGCGCGAAAGAAGACATTGAAGGACGTTGACGAGAATTTCAAAAAGGCAATTGAGGCATTGAGCGCTTATGAAAAGAGACACCACCCCAACGTCAAGCCACCTGTCGCCGAAAGGATGAAGACAGCGGAGGAAATAGATACGTCCTCATTGAAGTTTTTGAACAAGTTGAAGGAGGATTGGCGTGTAAGAGTAGAGTTTGCACTTTTGATTCGTGGCTATATTTGTTATATTGATGTTGATTCATAGGCGCCGATGAAGGAGCCGACGATGACAGTCGAGTTTATCCTCTGCAAATCCCTTCCTGACGAGAATCCCACCATTGTAAAACGTGAGCGCCTACTTATCAAGGTCGCTCGTGCCTGACCCTAGTGCGCCAGAGGTACTCTGTCAAAGCTCGGATGTGAAAGAAATTCTGTGGAACTTCAGCCGGGACGAGAAGAAGCTTCTGACCCTCAGACAGCACCCTCATTTCTATAAAAAATTACCAGAGAAATACTGGGGTGGGTTCCAAACAGACCCAACCGAGACGTTTTACCGCCACCAGATCAGTGTTCTCACAGATAACCCGGGCCAGGCAGGCCGGGTGTATCTTGAAATCCCTAAGAGAAAACGGGTTTTCAGCAACGTCTGGGACGCAAGGGATGCCATCATTTTCAAAGGTTCTTAGCCTCCTTTTGTTCTTTCTCTCTCTTTAACACCTTGTCAGATATCTTTGGAAGGCTCGAGGGTGAAAGCATCGTCGGTTCGGTCATTCGAGATACACCCAACCTATGGTGTTTTGAAGAACCTCCGCGGTCTTGGTCTCACATCTCCCAACATTCGCTTTCGACTACTTCGACTACTATGAACAGCACACCATCTACCATGACTCCGAGATCAACAACTTCCCCAGCAGGAGAACTAGTAGAGGACTGGAAGGAACCAATTCGCCGGATGGCGAGCTGCTCCCTAGATATGAATATCCGGATCTCACCTATTTTGCCTGCCGACTTCAGCCACAACTATCCAGTGGCACAGGATCCAACGCTCCCTTTCCCAACGCCATCGTTTGACTCGAATCCCATTGTCGGCAATCCACCAATCGACATTCCTCAATCTCGACTGCCCATAGAGATACAAATACCTGAACCATCTACAAGACCTTTGTCGTACAAGACAGTACGATCTAAACCTCTCTCCCAATCCCCGGTAGCAGAGCTATCGTCAAGATCGCCAACACCTCCATCTCCGGAAGCGCCCCCTGTATCACCCTCTCATCTAACGTCCACACAAGCACCCCGCACCCCAGTTCTATTGCCAATGCCGCCGCCACCACCCTCATTTCCAATGCCCATCTCATTGCCGCCACCCGGACCAGCTATACCGACTCTGACAAGATATCCGGAATCTCAGGAGGGCCAATTAACCGACTCTGACCCTGAAGATGAAGGTCGCTCGGACGACTCGGATGCTTCTACTGTCATTCCGACATCTCAGACTCGAAAGAAGAAGAAACGGAACTGGTACCAAAGAATCGTTGACCGTGTGTTCCGTCGCGGGTCGTCGCAATAAGCCAATGCTTCTATGCCGAATCTCCCTAGTTATGGCGTTTCCCAATGATCGCCTTAGCAGCATCCATAGTCAACGTCGTCCACTCGATCTCCAGCTTCCACGCACACAAGCTCTTGTGTCATGCATGTCGTATACAGTAATCTTCTTTGGGTATGTCTACTGGGATGATAATATCATGGAGGGTGGAGAGTCAGGATCTGACGACGCAGATTAGGTTGGAAGTCAGAAACGAGTGTTAGTTACGATTCATGCAATGTACTACTGTACTCGGGTACTTGGCAGGCAGGTTACCCATCAGATTCGACGGAGTCGCTCCGTAGCTAATCCGGGTAATCGAGAGTAATGAAAAAGAAAACTAGAGTCCGCTTACGGTAAGTAATATCGTTAGGAAAGGAAGAATGCCTCGTCACTTGGGGAAAGAGCTAAAGTCCTTAATGCGACATGATACCAGGCGGCCAGAGGTATCCCATCCTTCAAAATGGCAGTGGCCCTTCCTCAGACTGAGCCGGTCAGATTCTTCAGCTCCACATCCGTGCTTCCACACCGCAGTTGGAGAGGTGCTTGCAGCAGCACTAGATCGAGTACGAAACACGAGTCAACGATGAGATTAGTGTGAAAAGCGTGGCTGCGCAACACGAATTGCACAGCCAGCAAGTCGTCCATTGGTATGCTGGCACCCAGGCCTCTACCTGTCATTGCATGGCTACTCTTGCACGTCTTCTGTAATGAGCAACCTAGCAGTCCATCTCTGAGCAGTACAGCCCTGAGTCGGATGTTGTGACTGGCTCCTTCTGTCTGTTGGCCCCTGCCGGGACTACAGCACCAGCAATTTCAGAAACTGCTATTCTGGAGGGCTTTGGACGACATGAGGTGCGCTGGTGGAGGGGAAAGAAGGAAACGTTTGATGCAAGGGACTCAGATCAAATGCTACGCCTGAAGTCGCGAAATTTGGGTAGGACAGCAGCCGTGGTATTCAAAGAAGGCTAGTCAATGCCTGCAGCGCAGGCGCGACACATTCCTCGCTAACATTAATGAAATGCTGTTCGCCGCCGTTGAATCAGACCACGTGGGACTTCATGCTGATTGCATATGATCTGGGCTGTCCCGCCAAGTAGCACTGTAGCCCTTTAGGCGTACGTCCGAGCTGCCAGCGGGGGGCCGATAATGATGATAATTGGGAAAGGAACCTTCCGAGATCGAGAACGAAATGGAACGATCCTATGCACCCTGAAAAACCGCGATTAATGATACATGGGAGGCAGTGCGGCATGCTTCATTACGCTTGCAGGTGTCGGAGTTCAGGACACCCCAAATAGAGCAGTTCGGCGAGTAATTTCATCTCGTGCCCTGACACGAAGTTTTGTTTCCCCCCATGGTCGGCACTCCACACTGTCCACAGAAGACAGGGAAGTGGAGCAAGCGGAGAAATAAATACCCAATGGAGAGTATACTGATTTGTCTGATGCTCCAATACTGAGGGAACGTTGTGCTATGAGAGGTTTAAAGCATTGTTGCGGAGTACTGTACCGCACGGCGCATGGAAGAGAGACGGAACAGAGCGAGGCAGCCCTAACTGAATTAGTAAAGTTACGTAATGGGTTGGCGCTCGGGCCTATCCCGGGCCGGCCTTGGACGTCCGGGCCTCTTGCCTCCGATCACAACTTAAAGCATAGTAATGTCAACGTTGCCTGTGCACGCCCCGAGCACAGGCTCATGCTATTCCGCGGCACCCCAGACATTGACGAGAATCGCGTCGGAAACTCGTTGAGATCATTCACGCAGCAACCATCACTAAAGTTGCCACATTCAAGTTCACCGTGCACCAGGTCGTCCACGGTCCACCGCCACATCAGATCCAAGCTGAGGCAATACACTGGCTGTGCAGAGGCTATGAAGTGCCCTCTGTAGAATGTACGGTACATACTGTGCAGCCCTGCGTGTGTCAGGCAGTCAGCATCGGCACGATCGCATATTTCCTCGGAGTCTAGGACTGGGCAAGGGAGGGTCAGTCCTACATATTACTGCGTTGCCAACCAGCGAACCTAAGGACCGACTTCCACCTTTAACTGCCAATGGGTATTCCTATCATCGTAGAAGAGCGATTCGACACCCTTTCTTTCTCTAAACAGATCAAGAACATCGGCAGGGCGTACCAAAGACAAGCCATAGAGCTCGTTAATCTATGCCGTATGTTCGCGGAGACATTCCCACCCGAAAAGCGCCATAATGCCATGCCAAAATTGTGAGTGTCTCTCTACCTGCTATGATTGCGGCGACTTATGATTGCTTAGGACGATGTTAGCCATCTTTGAGGCTCTACGACTGGCAGAAGTAGCAGGGAAGAAGGTGACGGACAAGGCATCCACCGCCTTCCAAGACGCCAAGGTGAAATTACTTCGATATAGAGCGATAGTACATCCAGGGTAAGTCACCACGCGCCAATCATCCGTCATCACTGGCACTTGCTGAACTAAAGACAGATCACGGTCCATGGATGCCACGATCGTCGAAAGAATGACCCGAGCAAAAGAGAAAGATGAACGGTCTCTGGGACTTTTCAATCAGCTTCTGGAAAGGCGAGGCCCAAATGTAAGGATATGGTCGTGTCAAAAGGCTTTCATTCGTGTTGACTCTATCATTGTCCAGGAAACGTCGACGTTTCCCAACGCGAATGCACGGATACGCATGGGACACACAGATCTACGGGTACATACAAAAGCGCAGGTGCGTGAAGGATTATCATTTCTACTTATCCATTATCTCATCCATGACAAGGTCGCATGTTCAAGTACCACGGTTGCTCCCACTGGGACATCCCACGCACCTTCCGCCTCCGCGTTGACACACGTGCCTTCCCTGACATGTGTCAAGGCTGAGGAAGGACAATGCTCATCAATAGACCACCGATACACTCCAAGTTCCCCTCACACTCTGATACACCGCGCCTCACTGGCTTCTATATCTCGAAAGCGGCCGACAGCTGGTTCCTGCTCGACCACCACCACCACACCCGTTCCTCCAGCGCCTGGTGCGTCTGGGTCTCTGGAGGCCCGCACACACAGATCATCAAGTAGTACTGTTACCCCCGCCATTCAACAATCCTCCCTTGAATTTGCTGGTCCATGTGGCATTCAACCACCTATCGACCAGAAGCGACCGGAAAACGTGTCGTTGCCCCCAAGCGGTATTCCGCCGCATTTGCTCGTACCTCCATCTTCGCATTCTCCCCCCCAAGCTACTCGTACAGACCCACCCCCGAACGCCATCGATGTCGCACCGATGGTCATCTCTGAACGTCAGAAAGGGACCACTCAGCGCTCTTCAAACTCATTACCCCGGTCTGAGGAAAAGAAAGTATTACCCATACATAATCAAACTAAAATCAAAAGGCCGACCAGGGCCAGCGTAACTCAAAAGCCATCTACGAAATTCGTGCCATTCTCTCTTACTCCAAGCCAACGCGGGTCGCCGGAGACACGACGTGAAGCGCCCAGTCGCTTAATGATGCCAGGAGCATTCCCCGGAATGTCGCTGGACGACGTGGAGATGTCCTCATGGGTTCTGGTTAGCCCTGTTGGCGCAGACTGCCAAGTGGAAGCTTCAAAGAGAAGCTGGTTTAAGCGAATGTTCTCCCGATTTGGTTAGCCTATGGACTTATATACCTTTCTATGGTACCCCTATGATACCCTTATGATACCCCTCCACGCCCTGGTTGGCGTTTATAATCCTCACCTCACCATGTCCTTACTCTATGGAAATATGATTAATCGATAAACGGAGTTCGAGATCGAATGATCCCTCGGCGTTTTCATGGAAGCTTCACGCCGTCTGTAAGGCGGTGACGGCATCACATCCCCAGAAATCTTATTAGAAGTGAAGATATACTGTACGCAAAGAGCATGCGTTGGCCTGCCGTGCGGCCGCGTATCGGGCCTTCAAACGCAAGCGCTGAAATGTCGGCCACTATAAGCATAACACACCGCGTCGTGTGCTAAACCACACGCAAAGTAGGACTTCTATCCAGGTGACTGCAGTGAGGTATGGTCAAGTGGCGGTGGTATTATTCCAACTTCAGTTATTGTCTGCCCGCATTGTTCATGACTCTGCCAGACCGTCTTTTAAGTTCATCAATTACCCTCAGAGTGCACCAACCGCATGTCCGGTCTCGTTCTGCTGCGGTGGCGTGCGGTAGCGCCCAGCGATCCCATCCTTACAGCCTCCGCGCTTGATGTACGGGCAACAATCTGACCCCCAACCTGAGAAATGGACACGGCGGAAGCCTTGGTAAAACAACAGGAAAGCCTCGTTGGTAGGGTGTGCCAGGGCATGCAACTGATAGAAAGTTAGGGGTTTGTGAAACAGAGCGGCTTACTGGAGTTTTTGAGTTACGCATGTGGAGTGGCGCAGGTGCATGTGTTGGCCTTGCGGAGTATTTGATTTCAGCACAAACTGGCTACGAGTCTCTTTCTACTGCGCAGAACGGGCCACACGCTCCATTCCGCCTTCAAGACGATCAAAGAGCAAAGACGAGAGTATTGAGATCGGTAGCTTCGTTGTCCGGCCTGGAAGAACAGAGAGCCCAAAAGAAGCGACTTGAGACGTCACGGAGACGGAGTCAATGTGGACCTGGACCTCATCCTCTGACGATGTCATTCGTTGGAGACGGATCATAAGCACTACCGCCATAGGGGGATCTTTCACATTTCCCGCGCCCATATTGTAGACGCCCACATTGATTGTCCGTATAGCTTATCAACGGGATTCTCGTCTAGTGTATTATATTCCCGTTTCCCAGCAACGGTGGCTAGTCCAATGCCGTTAATGTCCTCGATGCGGCCACGTTGGAATGCAGCTGAGCAGCTCAGATCTCTAGCGTCTTAATCAATTTTCGATGCTGATGATAGCGAACACTAGGGATCTTTGGAGTGAGGGATAACCCGCGGGCGAAGTAGCGATGCAGTATGCAGAGAGAACGTGATAAGGGCGACGAGAAACTTCTCGCACCTCTGTTAGATACTCTGTCCATATCCATTCGCTGGGACCGAGACTTGAGTGAGCAAAGTGTCGAGCCGTGAGAAGTGCCATAAAGCACTCATCATGTTGGCCACACCTTTCATTGATGAAATAGCATGGATACGTATCCGGTATCATAACGGCGTGCCGGGCAATGAAACTCAGGCTGATCGAGCCTGAGGGAAGTCGCGCGTCCCATGATAAGGGGCATGCTTCTGGTCTACTCTGCCAGTAGGTAGACTCGAAAGAAACACTTTGAATACGTTTGGATAAACGCAATAGTGGTTGGCAGCCTCAAACAGTGGTTCATGTTGAAAATGGGTTGAAAATACGGACCTCCAGCGTGATGTAGAGGGCGGATAACCCCGAACTTGAAACGCCGCCATGAAAAATCCGCGATATCCAAAACGGGATCCATTTCACACGCATACAGTACCACGACGTGCCATGAAGCCAGGTGAACCCGTCTACTCTGGTCATCTGAATGGGTCCCTGGAAGACCAATGTACCCCGTAGAACGATCGGTAGTCTCTGGGTGACATGCATTCAGCGTGTGTCTTCTTCGAAAGATTCTACTTATTCTCGATGTAGAACCCGGGTCAACTGGCAGTCGACCTTCTCTGAACAGTCACCTTCGTCTACTCAATGCACGCCACTCAATGCACTCCCATCAGTGTGGATAAACCCACTGTCTTTGACAATTTGGCATTTGTCAAGTATGTGAAGGATATCGGCAGACAATATAGAAAGCAGGCTACGAAGTTGGTCTCAATCAGTCGAACTTTCGCGCAAGCTCAAGAACACACCCGTAGTTCGTATGATGAGCTAAGAAGGTGATACTCTCAGACTATGTTTATCCTAGGCCCTGTTCATCTGTTTTGAAAGTGTGCTACAAGTCGTTGATGATGCGCTGAGTTCTGCCACTGAGGCGCGAAAGAAGACATCGAACGACACGGACGCGAAATTCAAGAAGGCAATTGACGCGTTGAGCGATTATGGAAAGAAATACCATCCCAGGGAGGTGGTCACCGATATGATGGCGGAAGCAGAGGCGAAGGATAAATCGTCTTCGACAATTTTGAAGAGGCTGAAGGAGACATTGCGTGTAAGAAAATATCTCGACCTTTGCTTCGCCACATACTAACACTGGTTCTTAGCCGTTGAAGGAGGAACCGACGAAGGTAGTCGAGTTTCTTCTCCACAAGTCCCTTCCTGATGAAAATCCCACCATTGTAAAACGTGAGCGCGACTTTTCAATGTAGCTTATGGTACCTAACCTCATACCAGAGGTGCTCAGTCAAAGCTCAGATACGAAAGAAATTTTGTGGAATTTCAGCCGTTTCAAGGATGGAAGACGGTTGACCCTCAAAGACAACCCCCACTTCTACGAAGTGCTCCCTACATCAGCAGAGAAATACGAGGGTCAATTCCGAACCGATCCAGTCGAGACCTTTCAGCAGGCGAAGATCAGTGTTCTCACTGACAATCCGTGCCTGACGGGTCGGTTGTTTCTTGAAACCGCTGAAGAGAAACGGGTTTTTGGCAATGTCTGGGTCCCGAAGAAAGCCATTATTTTCAAAGGTTCGTACCATTGTATCCCTTTTCTCGCCCTCCCCTCTGACATCTTGTTAGACGTCAATGGAAAACTTGAAGGCGAAAGCATCGTCGGAAAAGCTATCCAAAAGACTCTCAACCTATGGTGTTTTGAAGAGCCTCCTCTGTCTAATGCTTCTTGGTCGTCGCTCTCTAATCGAAGTAGCCCATCGCCCACCATGTCTGCGTCGCCGACGGCTTCGCCAACAGGATCGTTGATAGAAGATTGGAGGGAACCGATTCTCCGGATGTTGCGCTCCCAGGACGTCAACATCAAAGTTCGCATTTCAGATAAGCCGCCTACAAACGCCAGCCTCAGCTACTTACCTCCCTCTTCCCCAATCCCATCGTCTGTGCCCAACAGCAGTGATGACAGTTTGTCGTCACCCAAAGTCTCCCAACTCCAACGTTCAATAACACCTTTGGGGTCTACAGGACCTCCAAGGGCTCCAGCACCTTCATCTCCAGCGTCACCGTCCATACTACCCTCTCAGCCGACATCCCCGCCTCTCCCGAACTCTGCACCTCCGGTCTCTATGTTACCCTTGCCACCGACGAGACCAGCTCTGGCTCCCTTAACTGCATGTCCGCTCTCCGACACATCTTTGCAAGAGGAATCGCGGGGGGGAGGCGCCCGTTTAGAAGGCACAATTTCACCACCAGTGTCTAATACGGGGGTTCCCCCTTCGGGTCTGAGAGTGACCATCGCCTCTCCATTGCAGAAAATAAGCAATCATCCCGCAGCAACCAATGTGGCTGAGGTTGCCAGACATGTTCCCAGCCAATTCCCCGGCCCCAGCCTTGCGCATGACGTGGCCACAGTCGTTCCTCCTGACATCGGAGCCCCACCTCCGCTAGATCAGGCCCAGTCCGGTGCTCCAACACCTCAGGTTTCGGCACCTGAGGCTCAGACGCGGAAGATAAACTGGTTCCAAAAATACATTTGGGATTATAAGTAATTTTCTATGCAGGTCATTCGCGCCAAGCGAGCGAATCACGGTCCTTCTCTACTAATAATCGCCTTTCACTTTCCATGGTTAGCATCGGCGACTGGATCGCCTGCTGTTGCATCGATAGTTTAACCTGGCACATGCGAGGTACGGGTGGTATAAATATACTTTATCGTGTATGTATGGCAGGGGGCTAGTGATATCGTGGAGGTTGAATAGGATGGGATGGATTGGGTTGGGTAAGGTGTATGAGAAGGTGCTGGTCGTATATCATACTGTATGTGTACTGAGGACGGACTTTCTCGGTGAATCACGTGCTCGGCCCCGGACCTGCCCGTTTTCGAACCTGCTTGCCGTGACTTGCTTCTCAACTCCATCTTCAGTTAACATTTCCTGTGCATATCCCGAGAACGGGCTCAGACTATGATCCCACTCCGCGACAACCCAGAAGTAGACGGGAGTTTCTCAGAGAATTTATTGAGATTGTTAATGAAGCAACCATCACGATCCACCAGTCGTTCACGGTCCACCGTCGCGGCTTTTGCCAATCAGATCCGAGCTGACGCAGCACCAAGGCTCTCTGGGGAATATACACCATGGTACTGTGCAATCCTGCTTGTGTCAGACTGTTAGCATTGGCATGATCACTCTTTTCTAGGGCTGGGCAAGAGAGGGGTCAGCCAAGGTGTTTGCCAAGTATCTAACATGCGAACCCAATAACCTACTGCGACTGCCAATGAGGCTCTCTATCACCATAGAAGGAGTGCCCACTTTGACATCTTTTCTCTTGCTAAATATCCGATCAAGAGCACGGCGGCCTGGGGGCTCTTCACCAACCACCGCACCGAGCAACAGGAAAGCGTCACACCTCAGACCCACCCCGTCGCACAGCCACCGTCCCGCATACCCGCCCAACCACCAGTACAGCCCCTAGCCCACCCCAGTCACGCTCATCCCATCCGCCCAGCCCGCCCATTACAGTCCACTGCCTATTCGCCCGACCCACCATCCGCCATCGACCAAGATTCATCCCTCCACCGACGCCGCCCCTGACCGTTCCCATTCCATCCACCCACTCACCCACATCCTTACACCCCGTACCCCGTACCCCTCTAACCTAATCCGCTCCATCTCCCTCCCTCTCTCTCCCCTCCGCCTCCCCACCCTCCTCAAACCCATATACAACTCTCCCTGTAACGCAAGACGCGCGCGCAAGTTCGATGCGCCCGCAACAACAACAGACAAGGATTGGACGACATACAGGCGACCTCAAAGGCGCAAGCAAGCGCGCACACACACAACGAAGCCCTGTCCGGATAAAGGCTTCTGCAATTCGCTTCTCGCTCCCCTCTCGTCTCCTGGCGTGGCTCATAACCCACGCTCGAAACCACCCCTTCTCTCGCGCTACGCAACGTTGGCCCAGGCCATGGGAGCAGTTACGCGTCTAGCAAACATCAAATAGATCCATTATACAGTAGAGTAAATTGTAAAGTCAGTGCTACGTGGGGTTCTGTACCCCGAGGTGCACGTTAATGGAATCGAAAAAAAAAAAAAAAAAAAAAAAAACAGGAAAGCGTGTCGTTGCCCTCAAGCAGTATGCCGCCGCATGTGACTGGCCAATACAGTGCCTCCCTCACCATAATGACCATCCCCTTTACGCGTATCAACCCATCCTCGGACTTCATCAATGTCATCAATGTCGCAGCGATGGACGGCCCTGATCGTCGGAATGGGTCTACTCAGCACCAGTCTTCAAATCATTACCCTAGCCTGGAGTAAAGAGGTATCACCTTTGTCAAAAGGTCGATCGGGGCTAGTATTCCCCAAAGCCATCTACGAAATTCGCGTATTTTCTCCAAGCCCACCGCAGAGAAGTGCTAGAGACCGGTAGAGCTTCGTCGCGAGTCTTGGTTAGCCCAGTTAGCCCAGTGTTCTATCATACCGCACTCCCACCACCCGCGAGTTCGACAAATCTACCAACCCCCCAACGATAACCAACAAAACGCCCCGCGCGCCATCCGAGCCGTCCACCTTCAGGCCGCTGCTCGTGCTAACACATCAATTGATTTGCATTCCAAATTCATTCCCTGCCCCTGCTCGCGGTGGCGATCGTCCTCCGGGCCTGTACCCTGGTCGACGTATTAATCCTCACTCACCGGTCATCCGTGAATAAAACGGAGTTTCAAATCATGATCCCTCCGCCACGTTGTCACAAGCAGAGATCCACGCCATCTGTAAGGTCATAGCGGCATCACATCGCCGGAAATCATAAAAGTGAAGAGATACGCAAAGCGCATGGTGCGTTGTCCTGTCGTTCAGCTGCGCAAATGATCGGGCTCTTAAATGCGACCGCTGAAATGTCGGCCATAACGCATCGCCTCGTGTGCCAATCACTTAATCATACCCAATGTAGGACTTGGTGGCCTCAGCGAGGCGGCTCAGGTGATCATGATGCTTTATCCCCAACTTCGGGTCCAGCGCCTGCAAGATCATACTCTGAGCCGATTAATAACCCCGGAAAATACCTACCGCATGTTCCGCCCTGTCCCTGCTGAGTGGTTGTAATATGGGCTCAACGGTCCCAACCCCTACAGTCTCGGCGCTTACTTTATAGGCGACTCCAACTGGAAAAGAAATGCTGCAGAAGCCTCGGTAGAACAACTGAAAATCCAGATTGGCATACCAACTGCTCTGATTCACACTAATGCCCCCAGCGAGCTATAATGCCCAAAGTTGCCGACCTTGGTTTTGCTGGGAAACACTAGTAGCTGCTGAGAGCCTGAGTCACTAGCCCGCTAGTCACGAGCCTGGAGGTCGGGGACCATCTGAGTCAAGGTCGTCACCGATCGATGTCACGTCGATGACGGAGTATATGCACGCGTACGCATATCTATCCTGGTGTGAGTTTTCAACGCCACCAATGCCCTCCACCATCAGTAATACAGTACCGTTGTAAGGGACACTCCCGTTTTCCGTGTTCATATGCGGCCCGGTCAGATGCTGTTGATACTTCGGTGTGGCCGCCACGTTGGAATGCAACTCAGCTTTCGGCGTCTAATCAGTTTCCGACCTAGCACGGCTGATAGGATCAATAAGATCTACTAGAGACAATCCCACGGGCGAAGAAGCGATACGGCATGTTCTCGTGAATTTACTACCGGCCAGACGTACATACGATTTCATCCTGAAACTGCCGTTACCTTGCGAGAAAGACGTTCATTCCTGATCGTGATGTGATCATTGACGGAATGAAATTTGTAGCTTTTCGAGCCATGAGAAGTGCCATGAAGGCCTATCGTGTTGGCCACACCTTTCATTATCAACAGGATATGTATGTCACCTGAGCATTCGAGAGAGATCGGGTGTTCTAAGGCTTCGGCAACCACGGAAACATCCGAAGTTGGATCCGTTTCCCACGTGGTCAGGACCCATAACCCCGTCTAGTACTCTGGCCATCTCCACTCTGGCCATCTCCAACTCCGATGGACCACAGCAGAACGATCAGTAGTCTCAGGATGACATGCATCCGACGTGTTTCTCCCTTGAAAGGTTCTACTTAAACTCGATTGATCCCCAAGGTCGAGTCAACTTCAAGTTCTTCTGAGCAGCCACTTCGTTTTCTACTTCATGCATACCACTCCTCCCAATCACTCCAGTGCTCCTGACCGGCCGCATGGAGTTGACAAACGGTCATTTCTCAAGTACGTAAAGTATATTGGCAGGGCGTACAGAAGACGGGCTGTGGAACTAGTGCGCATCTGTCGAACTTTCATGCAAGCGCAAAACCAAAACCAAGCTCCCGATTCATATTATGACCTGAGAAGGTAATGCTCTCAGATCATGCCTATTTTAAACCCTATTCATCTGTTTTGAAAGACCGTTACAACTCGTTGACGATGCGCTGATGTCCGCCACTGAGGCGAAAAGGGGGACATCCGAGAAGGCGAACAAGGCGTTTGACGACGCAGTCAGTGAATTGGTTGAGTATGGAAAGAAAAAACATCCCACGGAGAATGTCGCCGGAAGGATCAAGGAGGCGGAGGAAGCGGATAAGTCATCATTGAAGGTTTTGAATATACTGAGGGAGAAGTTTCATGTAAGAGAGGAACTTATAACTTTGCTTCATCACACACTTATGCTGATCTTTAGCCGCTGGAGGAGCGACCGACGACGATAGTCAATTTTCTTATCCACAAGTCCCTCCCAGATAAAAGACCCACTGTTGTAACACGTGAGCGCAGACTCGTCACTTTCGCTTATGGTCTCTGAACTGTATCTGAACCTTACACCAGAGGCGCTCTGTAGTGAGTCGAACCAGAATGAAATTCTGTGGAACTTCAGCCGATACGAGGATGGAAGACGTTTGACTCTCAAGCAGAACCCTCACTTCTACAAAGTGCTCCCTACATCACCAGAGAGTTATGGGGATAAATTCATAACGGAGCCGACCGACACTTACCTGCATGAGAAGATTAACGTTCTCACTGATAACTTGGGCCAGGCAGGCCGGGTATTTCTCAAAACCGCTAAGAAGACTTGCGCTTTTGGGAACGTCTGGGTTCCAAAGGATGCTATTATATTCAAAGGTTCATGGCTTTCCTTTTTAATCCCTTTTCTCACCTTCTGACATCTTCTCAGGCGTCTGTGGGACGCTTGAGGGAGAAAGCAGGGTCGGAAAGGCCATCCAAGACACACCCAACTTATGGTGTTTTACGGAACCTCCGCCGTCTCCCACCTCTCGATCGTCGCCTTCATCGAATCGGAGTAGCCCATCGCCAACCACGACCGCAACACCGACGACTTCCTCAACAGGGTTGCTATTAACGGACTGGAGGGATCCGATTCGTCAAATGTTGCGCTCCCCGGATGTCAACATTCGCATTTCGACTAAACCGCCTATCAACTCCATCCCTGGTTCCCCAGTTCCCTCTTCCCCGATCCCACAATCTGGCCTCAGTAGCAGAGTCGGTAGCCTACCGCCCGCCGACACTCCCCAATCCCGATCGCCCATCTCTGAACTACATCGGGTAGTGTTGTCGCCAAGATCACCAGCACATCCGTCCCCAGAACCACCCGAAAAGTTATCCTCTCACCCCACGGCCGTACCAGCACATAGTACCAGAGCTCCATTGCCCACGCCCCTCCTTCCACAACCGACCTCAGTGGCATCACCATCAACCAGCTCAGTCACACCGGCTCGAAAAACACTTCCACTCTCTGACACACATCCAAGAGGGGTATCTAGGGAGGACGGCACCTTTTTAGGAGACAAAATTCCATCACAACCGCTTATTGCCGGAGTCACCGTCACGCCTCACGCTCCAAGCCACGAGGCTAAGGTTGCCGGACACGTTCCCAGCCAACGCCCTGACCCCAGCTATCAGCACAAGGTTGCTACTAGGGTTGTTACTCCTGGCCCACTTCCGCAGCAGGATGTGCCGACCACCGTTCCGATAGTGAAGGTTCCGGCACCTGAGGCTCAGAAACGGAAGAAAAACTGGTTCCAAAGACACGTTTATGATTATGCGAATTAACTTGGCTACGCAGGTTGTTCGCGCTTAGCGAGTGAACCGTGCCAGTCATGGGGCTTCTCCACTAATCACTTTGAACTCTTCGTGGTTAGCATCGGCAGCCGCTACACCGTGCATCATGGTTTGTGAGAGGTACCAGTGGTGTGATTATACCCTATCGTGACGGGGAGGCTGGCGATACTGTATTGTAGAAGGGGAATCGTGATATGACTTGAACTAGGTTTGGAGTAAATGATGCTGGTAGTTTACTAGTTTATAATTCATGTCCAGTACTGTAGTACTTGATGAGAATGCAGCGGCGCTCAGCCCGGGCCGGATTCACTGGCAGGCAAGGCACTTGCCTCTCATCAACGTTTCCTAGGCATGCCCCAAGCAAATGTTCAGGCTACAGTATTCCACGACAACCAAAAGTTGATGAAAGTCGCACAGAGAACTCGTTTAGGTTATTCACTAACGATCATCATCAATGTAGCCACAATTTCACAGTCCATCGTCACAGCTTCCAGCTTTGCCGATCCGATCCGAGTCCAGCTTGCTTGAAGGCCAAGCTGAGATAGTGCCGAGGCTAAGTACGGCCCTCTGGAGAATATTTTCTAGTGCTGCGTTTCCAACCAAGGATCGACTCGATCGACTCGACTTCGACTGCCAATGGGGGGATCTCTATCTAATAGTATCTATCATCGTAGAAGAACGATTCGACGTTCCTTCTCTCGCCCGGTAGATCAAGAATGTCGGCAGATCAGAGTGCACCTAAAACAACAAATAGTGGAGGCATCTTCTGGGAAATTGAAAAGGCCCTGGTGTCCGGGCGTCCCATACCTCGCTCAAGTTGTGAGCGTCTTTCTTTCTGCTATGATCGCCGAAATATACAGAACCAAACTGAAATCAGAAGGCCGACCGGGACCATTTGGGATAAATGAACTGCGAAAATCACGTCAAGCTCCCACACCCGTGTTGAAATCGAGCTCGCGCGCTCTAGCCCTTTCGGGCCTTAGTTTTGTTTAGATACCCTTCCATTTATTTAGTGACAGTTAACATTCCTTAGAGTAGTATTTAACCCTTGTAATTATCGCGGGAAACCCGCACGCGTTTGCCCACTCCCAATCCCGCTCGTTTCCCTCGCACGCGCCCCGGTTTTTCCAACAACCCGGGGTCACTTGAGACCCAGAGAGAATTTGCTTAATGTCGCTAGGAGTAGGAGCCCGGCCAGCGTTAGTCGTCCGGTCCGGTCCGGTCCGCACTTCGGGAACCGAATCGCCGCATCGCCGTATTTCTATTTCTAGGCTTACTACTACTGTGCAGTGTTGCGCCTCACCGGGGCTCCTTGAACCGCAACCGCCATCATGGTGCGAGATTCCCACGGCTTGATCCGTGGGCAAGGATAATCGGGGACGCGACAACAGGAGGCCTCTGCAATGACAGAGTCTCTGTCGCCCCGACTACATTCACCAATGGCCCCCCTAAACGTTCTATTGAACAACAACTAGATGATGATAGTAATCACCACCCCCCATCCGGGCCACTGGCCGCCCCACTAGGACTGACAAGATAATAACCTCCGACCAGCCCCACCTGCTGGCTGCTCAGGCTGTGACCTGCACAGTGAGCACGTAAACCACCTCGGAAACCACCTCGATGACGCAACAACCCATTAACAATCTCGTCAGCCCCGACCTCGAAAACATAGAGCTCAATGCTGAGCCTAAACTCCACAACCCCAAACGTGCCACAGGATGGCCCACAACCACGCGAGCATGAAAGGAAGCTGAGTCTGAAAGATGTGAACTTTGAATGAATTTGAACCCCTACGCTATTGTCCCCTTTGAGTCATCTAAGATAAGAATGCGTTGCAGAGTAATCAATGCACAACTCACCGAAGACCAGATAATGGATCCTCCGAACCTGAACCAAACAATTCCTATACAAAGCCATGCATGGCACCCAGAAAATCGGCACGTGAACAACGTGAGTTCTGCACGACATGCGGGAGCACAGAATCCATGGACCACATACTCGTTTCCTGCCAAGCAACGCCAAGAAGTGAAATCTGGTCCCTAGCAGAGGACCTCTGGCCGCATACTCAATATCCATGGCTGGAATCCAACCTAGGAATCATTCTCGGATGCGGCACCCTCTCACTCCCGAATGAAGAACACCAAGGTGATCTAAACGAAAGAGAAATCATAAGCCAACGAGCCAAAAGGAGAGGTGCAAAATGCCTCCTCCAGATCCTAATATCCGAAGCCGCTCACCTCATCTGGGTCATGAGATGTGAAAGAGTGATCCAAGACCCACCACACATACACACTAACAGAGAAATCAAAACACGATGGCTCAAAATGATTAACACACGACTCACCGAAGATAAGATAATGGCCACCAGAATTAAAAGAGACGAACAGTCCCTCCGCAAAGTCAAAGAAACCTGGGAACCCGTCCTGCGACACTTCTCAGACATCCCCAACGATTGGGTCCACAAGCGTGAGGTTTTAGTGGGTAGAAGAACACGATCCCCGGCACCAGAAGGAAACGTGAACTGAGTCCCACACTGTCCCCCCACCCGGGGACGTGCGTAATTTTTGCATTTCTCCCTCACTCGGCCTCCGGGCCGGCTTTCAGCGGCTAGGTAGGGCTGACGCCTTCCCGTCTCCTGCTATCTAGCATCTATTCTTAGATACTGTGTACGTAGTACTAAGAATACACGCTTTCCAAAAAAAAAAAAAAAAAAAAAAAAGTGTTGCGCCTCACCGCCATCGTCAGCCAATCTGCCTGCCCGTCGCCCCCGTAATTGGGGCTGTCGCCACTCCCGCGAGCGTCGGACGGGACCCCTCTTACAGTAATGTCAAATTGGGAAGTCGTGTGGCTGATCGTGCTTGTGACTCGTGGCAATCATAGGTGGGTACAACTTCTATGGCGGGGATGTCGGCGCTTCCGATCACATATCATTCGGGTTTGGTCCTGAGGCTTGAGTGCTGAAGCGTTCCAAGTCTTCTTATAAGCCCCCAAGCGTTGTGGAGTGCTTGGCGTACTGTTGACTCAGAACCGAGTCGGTGTCTCTGGCTGTCCGTCCTCTGGCGAATTCATATCTTTTCATGATCATGGTCAAGGCCGCATGTTCGTACATTTCTCATCCAAGGGGCCAGTTCAGTGCCTTCACTACTGGGGTCTTCACTACAGGGGACCTAGTCAGCTTCTTGGTCCTGTATTCTCGTTCAAGAACCTTGTTGCGGACCCGCCGCGTGCTGACCCAGAGATCCTGGCGGCTGGTTGGACCTTGAACCCCGTGTCATAGATCTTGTATGAGACGTGCCGATACCATTGGTGCCGAGTGTCGCCCACCCCCGATATACAATACATCAAATATGGCGGAGGGAGGGTCTGAAGTGACCTAACGGAGAAAAGAGTGTTTTCGCTTCAGAAAGAGGGGAAAGAGAAAATTGAGGGTGTACTACAGTTCTGTGTCCTGGAATAGATACGTAGCTCAGTGCCGTCGTTTACGGTGACACTACCTCCAAGCGACCAGTTGAGTTCGTTTATACTCTGGGCGGCGGCCTCATGCGCTACATATGTTTCCAAAATAAAATCTTCTCTCTCTGCTATATATACTGTACAAACACACATGGATTCAGTTCTTGTCACTACTACAACCACTATGCGCATCACCGTCGTCGTCAATCTGCAGGTCATCCTTCTTGCGCTCGCAGTTGGGGCTGTGGCACTTCCATCCCCTGATGCCACCTTAAAAACGCTACCACTTTATAAAGGTCCGTCACACTTTTCATTTTCATTTTCATTGAGCCTCCCCCCTTTTTTGCTCAACTTGTCGATAGGTGATGATCCCCACACTGGCCATACTGCTAGTGCACCTGCACCAAGTAGCACCCCCTGAATGTCAAAAGCTCTCGTTTCGTGGAGAAATTCCCTGCGTCAGTGAAATTTTTCCTAAATGCCAAAGTCGTGTGTCCGATGTCACCGTGACTGTAGTTCCCATAGGTGGTGCTCACACGGGGCAAATAGCCATTTACTTCATTAGACTAGGAGGACTCGGATGGGAAGAATGTACGGGGAAGAATATCGGATATTTTCTATTCTGTTCGTTATAATAAATCCATTCGTCACCGGGTGTAGTATTTGATGTCGCCGAGGCTACTATGTAAATATGGAATTCTCGACTTCGAAAGCATTCCGTTTATTTTGAATTTGGCACTGGTTTTCCCTGGACCAGGGCCCTGGTTGGTTGGATCCGATCCTTCCGATCCCGGGCCCGTGAGAATCTCACCCTAGAATGTCCCTGGATGACGTAGACGTCTCCTCGTGGATCCTCATTAGCCTTGTTGGCCCCGTATAGGTTTCGAAAATTCTGGTTTAGGCAATGGTTCGCCCGATTTGGTCACCACTTATTGATAAGGTATGTTGAACTGTACGCCCATGCGTTGGTCGCGTTGTTAATCCTCGCTCTGTCGATAAAACGGAGTCAAAGATCGAATGCCCGCGTTGTCACAGGCGGAGATTCACGCCGTCTGTAAGGTCGCAAGAATATCACAGTGACAAAGTCAGAAATCATAAAAGTGAAGAAATACGCAAAAGCAAAGTGCATGATGCATTGGCCTGTCATGCGGTTGTGCAAGTTATCGGGGCTTTAATATACAAGCGCTGAGAGCGCTGAAATATCGGCCATAACGCATCGTGTCATGTGCCAACCACACCCAATGTAGGTCCTCTGTCCTGGCGGCCGCAGTGAGGCGGGTCAGATGGCCATGGTTCTATTCCCCGCCAAAGGCCCTGGAAGATCGTCTTCTGAGATGTGGTAACCCCGGAGTACGTCTACCGCATGTTTGATCCTTTCCCTGCTGCGTACCGTGCTGTGGCGCTCAGCGGTCCTATCCCTACAGCGTCCGCGCTTAATGATGTATGAGCATTACTCCAACTGGGGAACGGAAAACAATAAAAGCCTTGGTGAAACAACAGGAAAACTGAGTTGGCATGGTTATTAACTGCTCTGATTCATCGCGTCTTCAGCGTGCTGTTAATGTTCAAACTAGCCGACCCCACTTACACAGATGAATATTGTAGTGGCCCACTAGGTGTCACCATGCCAGGTCATTGTATACCGCACCACATATCATGAATAACCCAAAGACCTGGATTGCCGCTCTGCTTCACAAACCCTAAAGTTCCACGAAATGGTGCATGTGTTGTCCTTGCGGAGGAATTTCACCGAAGTTGGCAAGGAGCACGTGACCAGTTCACAACCCTTCGAGTCATTCAAAGAGCACAGAACAGAGCACCGGGATCGGCAGCTTCGCCATCCTACCTGAAGGAACTGAAAGTCCAAAAGAGGCGACTGAGGTCACTGAGATGGGGACCATCTGAGTCAAGTGTGGGAACACCTCGTCCACATTCACTGGCAGTGACCATCGTCAGAGACGAATCATCGGCACCGCATATACTCCAGTGTGGTGTGTGAATTTCAGCTCCAATAACGCCCTCTACATTACCGTCAATAATACGGTGCCATCGTAGGGGACCGCTCATTTTCCGGCCAGTCACATTTGCCCAGACTGAGACTGACTGAGCGGTGCCTGTAACTTTTGAGCCGTGAGAAAAGTACTTTGGGCCTGGTCTGCCGTCTGCCGGAGGTAGGCTTGAAGAAACACTGAACACACTAGAGAATAGCTATGCCAGCACTTCCAAGCAGCAATTGACTGGAATGTATGCATTTGTTGAACGGATCCGTGTGATGGGCGGAGATTCGGAGAATGCCGAGCCCCACCACGGAAACGGAAACATCCGCGTCCGCACAATTCCGTCGTTGGATCGGTTTCACGCGTGTACTACGACCACCACCATGAAACCAGGCGATCTACTCTGGTCATCTGAGTGGGTCCCTGAAATACAGAAGCACCCCGTAGAACGATTAGTAGTATCTGGGTGACATGCATCCTGCATGTGTCTCCCTCCGAGAGACTACTTATTCTCGATCTTGGCCCTCCGAGTCGGGTTCACTGGCAGTCGACTTTCTCTGAACAGTCACTACTCGATGGGCGTTACTCACACCTCTCCTGTCGATTCTTCGGAGCCTCCTTTTGACAAGTTGGCATTTGTCAAGTACGTGAAGAACATTGGCAGGGAGTACAGAAAGCAGGCCATGCAATTAGTCGCTTTCTGTCGAACTTTTGTGCAAGCGCAAAAGAAAACCCCTAGTTCATACGATGAATTAAGAAGGTACTACTCTCAGATTATGTCTATCTTAGGCCCTGTTCAACTGTTTCGAAAGTGTGCTACAGGTCGTCGACGATGCGCTGTATTCTGTCACTGAAGCGCGAAAGAAGACAACGAAGGACGCGGACGCGAAATTCAAGAAGGCAATTGACGCGTTGAGCGCTTATGAAAAGAAATACCATTTCAAGGAGACGGTCACCCAAACGATGGCGGAAGCAGAGGCGAAGGATAAGTCGTCTTCGACAATTTTGGAGAGGCTGAAGGAGAGATTGCGTGTAAGGGAATATCTTGACCTTTGCTTTGCCACATGCTAATACTTATTGTCAGCCGTTGGAGAAGGGTCCGACGAAGACTGTCAAGTTTCTTCTCCACAAGTCTCTTCCTGATAAGAATCCCACCATTGTAAAACGTGAGCGCGACTTTTCAAGGTCGCTTATGGTATCTGACCCCATACCAGAGGTGCTCAGTCCAAGCTCAGATACGAAAGAAATTTTGTGGAATTTCAGCCGTTTCAAAGATGAAAAACGGTTAACCCTCAAAGACAACCCTCACTTCTACGAGGAGCTCCCTACTTCAGCAGAGATATACGAAGGTCAATTCGCAACCGACCCAGTCGAGACCTTTCAGCAGGAGAAGATCAGTGTTCTCACTGACAACCCGCGCCTGACGGGTCGGTTGTTTCTTGAAACTGTCAAAGAGAAACGGGCATTCGGCAACGTCTGGATTCCTAAGGAGGCAATTATTTTCAAAGGTCCATACCTTTCTTTGTTCATTTTTCTCACCCCTAACATCTTGTTAGACGTATGCGGGAAGCTTGAGGGTGAAAACATCATCGGTTCGGCCATCAAAAACACACCCAATTTATGGTGTTTTGAGGGGTCTTCGCTGTCAAATGCCTCTTGGCCGTCGCTACCAGATCGAAGTAGCCCATCGCCGACCACGACTGCGACACCAACGACCTCCCCAACAGGAGTGTTATTAGGGGACTGGAGGGAACCGATTCTCCGAATGTTGCGCTCGCAGGGTTTCAAAATTAACATTCGCATTTTGGACAAATCGCCTACTAGCTTTATCTCCAGCTACGCAGGCCCCTCTTTACTAAGCCCACTGCCCGACTCCAGTAGCATTGTTAGCAATCTATCGCCAACTCCACAATCCCGACCGACCCTAGGGATACAAATACCTAGGGCACCCCACGGACCTCAGTCTCCTTCGTCTTACAAAACAGCACGATCTACACCTCTCATTGAACGACCTCCGGCAGTAGAGCTGTCGCCAGCACCTCTATCCCCGGAACCCCCCATATTACCTACGCCAGCGAACAACGCCGCCCCACCTACCGGTCCGGCTGTGCCGGATCCAACAACATATCCGCTTCATGATACATCTTTGAGAGAGGTATCTCGAGTGGACCCAATTCCATCACAAGCTGGTACAGCGACCATCTTCCCTCAACCGCATATCGTCGAGCTCCCCACAGAAATCAACAAAGTTGTAGTCCCCGCCATTCGCCCCGCCATCCCCTTTGGGCGCGGGATTACCACGAGTCTTGTCAATGATCTTGCTTCTGGTCTTATTATCCCACCTCAGCAGCAAACCATTGTTCCAACACCTCCGAAACCGAAAAGGCACTGGTACCAAAAATGCTTTGATGTTATAAAAAGTACCCTTCGACCTGTATCGTCATGACAAGTCATTGCCGCCACGCTGGATTTCGCTGGTCACGGGGTTTACCGATGGCTTTGCACTGACTATGGTCAACATGACTAATTGGTCGCCAGCCGCTATTCTGGCTTGTGAGGTGTACGGGTGGTATGTATACAATATTCCTTATCGTGTATGTATGATGGTGTGATACCGTGAAGGGTGAAGGGTGAAGCTGTGAAGAGTGAAGCGAACGGTGAAGGGACGCGATGTGATGATTCGAACTGGGTATGAGTATGAAAGGGTGCTGGTCACAGTTCGTGTATTGTACTTGGCGGGTTATTGCTGTACTGTATCCATCAAATTTAACTGTGGTGCTTGACAGGGTCTCCGGATCACCGCGATAGGATGTAAAAGAAAAGTGTGATAAAAACTAGAGTGGGTTGAAGGCGAGGTAAACACGATGCATGTAGGATGATCGAAGTTCACACGCGCTGAGTCATCTGCTCAACGAGCACCGGATGTCAATGGACAATGCAATACAGTAGTAGTACAATCTTTGGCCTGGAGGACCCTACCGCCAAACAAAGAGTGGTGATCGAACCGTCTAAATGGGGAATGTAGGGTCAATGCGTGTCCTCGGACGCGTTTTAATACCACCTTATATTTCGACTATAAATGGTTCACGGCGATATTGCTTGCGCTCATGCTGCGGCGTGTGGTGATCGGATCAGACAAACGGATCAGACAAAATACGGTGAGAATCCCGGGAGAAAGTTAGCTCCGTTCGTGATTCTCCATAGACCTTCAGTAGGCGGACATCATTCGTATTTTGGTACGGGGTGACGCCATGCATGTGATAGCATTGATTAGATATTCAAAAACACCTTAAATGTCATGGACCACTTGAACTGGTCATGTGCGCGGTCATATTAGAAACCCCTTTCAAAAAGACTCGGAGGCAAGCTCGGAGGATCAGAAAAAACAAGAATGGCCGGGCGTCAGGCAGACGGCAGCAGAGCAGACGCGGTTGACCCCCAAGCCTCTCGATGGCATAGATGGGGGGAAATGAGTGTGGAAAGTAGCTGTGTAAAACTTGGATGAGCGGGATTGTGCGGACCACGAAAGAAAGCCCATGCGTGGCGAGGGCGGGGGGGGGCACTGCCAAGCTTCGAGAAATGCATAGCATTGCCATTCACCTAGAGCCGGGACCCCGGGCTGATTCAGTACGGCGACAATTCAAACGACGGGAGACCTTTCGTACAGTAGTGGAAGCAAAGAGGGATTGGCCAAGAATGGAAATCCATGACGGAACAGGAGGATAGTACTTTGTCTGCCCCGGACCCGGACTGATTCGGATGTTTTGACCCCCCGCGTAGATGACTTGTACCATGACGTGCGCTCCGCGTAAAAGATAAATAAAATAAAAGCTCTTGAGTTTATCCAGGGCGCATGCCAGTTTGCATCAGAGACAACTTCCTTTTATTCAGTTGGGAGTCGGTCACAGTAGACTTAAAATTTATGTAAAAAAACATTTTTGCAATTCTGATGAAAGCAGGACAAAAGTGTTTGTTTACCGGGCCAAATAACGATCACCTGGCCTTGCGAACTTGAACTCGGACGTTCGTAAACGCTTTGAACTTTGAATGTCAGCCGCTGTGTTGCCGCTGTTTCACCACCCCATCACTCCACAATGGTTGAACCTTAACGCGGCGGCGTTATTGCCACATCGATAACACGGGAACCTTGACGTAGCATCGCACGCTGGCTCGGAGATTTCGCAAGTGTTCCGGCACTATGACGACACGCTGAACTTCAGGCACTAGAAGAGACGTACTTTACGAGCTGCGGCCTGCGGAAGCAGGTCAGAAACAGCATGGAGATGAGCACAGCAGCAATGGATGAAGCGGTGAAGCTGGTGAAGCTCGATGAAGCACCGTGATGAAGCACCCGTGAGTACGTACTGTCACGGTACTACCGGCCCACTGAGCTGAGCCATTTTGGGGCCAATCCGGTAACTGCGGGCCGGCACTCCCTCTGTTCTTCTTGTCTTGACCTTTTCGACGTTCAGGTTTCCGTCATGCAGTCAAGGTACGGCATCCCACATAGCTGAGCAGAGAAATCAGTACCAGAATCGGAAACGGAATGGGAGACGTTGTAGGTCGGTGGTGACTGACATAGGCAACCGGTTGCGGCCCTTGGCCGAAGTGCCGCCCAACCCTAACACTGTCCGTACATCACCTGACTCCGAGTCAGACTGTGCGACGACGCTCGTGTTGACGCTGAGTCTCCCTCTATTCTTCTATTCAAGTTGTCTGAGTGATAAAACGACGATTTGGAAATTTGGTAGCGCCATCCTACGCAAGGCCTCGCGCAAAGGGACACGTAATGCTTGAAACACAACACAACACACCGCCTGCCCACGTTACCCGAGCTCTGCGAGCGAGCCACAGCTGTCGTAAGTTCTTACCCGTCATTCCGGACAACCTTACGGCCATGTGTGCCTAATAAACAGCGCCGCCCATGAACACACAGTTTACTGTTCAGGTCCGCTGCTACTTGGGTGCTCATCAACGGTGGTAATAACTTTGAGACCCTCAGATTTGCACACAGACATAATATATCCGAGGTAGAGACTTCCAGCTCCCCATGAATGCTCCCTAATGACCACATCGCGATGATGTCAGCGAGGGCGCTGCGCATCTCCTACGCCTCACGCCTCTGCTTGTACGTCCCCGACATATGTCCGAGCTTATTTCCTTCCGTACACCGAAATTAAAATTAAATACACGTTCTGTCCCTACTCCGAGTCACTCGCCGTTCTATCACCAACCCCTATCCAACTAAATTGAACTAATTCCTTCAGCGCCCATCACCCTTACTGATTCACGCATACGACCCAATCACCGCGACTTTCTCCGTTTTCACTGCCTTCTTCGAATCACCCTCCCTCAAACCCTCGCACCAGATTACGGGAAAGCGCGCGGTCTCCATGTGCTATTCCCTCATAAGCGCCCCGCGCCTCCGGACAGCGGAATCATAAATAACGCCTCGATACTCAACCCCAGGCAGGAAAGCACTGTTTACACCCGGTAGAATTGAAGTCAAATATATAACAGAGCACCGGAGGTATCTAGAGAGCAACCTTGGCCTCTATTGGACCTCTTGCCCCTACGCGTCTACTCTTGATCGGACACGCCTGAACCGTGCGGATCCTTTCACGTGTTAAACTTTTGGGCATTTTCATGTCGATTTCCGTAGCTCCGAACCCATGACTAGCCGAATCCTTTTCACGCAATTGACGCCGTGCGGTCGACTAGGATAAGTTCCCAACGTAGTCATTTTCCGCGGAAAACCCGATGATATTCTCTTAGTGGAGCGTCACGTAATTAGGGCTCTAAGTTTAAGGTTCGAGTTCTGACCTTCGCCCTCGTACTGTGAGTTTGGTTTTACCGGATTACGATGGCATTATGACGACGTAATGGCGGATCAGATGGTTATAGGCCTTTCGATCCTACTCGTACACCTGCCCTAGAAGCATGAACACATACGGCACATTTCGGGCTTTTCCGGGAGCCTGTCTGCCACGTTCACTTGGGTAGCATTGGTGGTTCACACACACTGCCACCATGCACCAAAGTTACCAAAGAGCTCGTAACGCGTTTCCAAACCCTGTTGTTACTCTGGAGCATTGTGGGACACCGGAGGGGCGCTACGGTGGAATTGACGACTTTTCCAGCCAGTGTTGCGTAGATAGCAAGGGGGACGCATCACCAAAGAAGTAACGACAGATGACGTGATGTAGAAAGACGCGCTACATCCATCAAATATTTGGTTGGCGCTATTGGCAATGGCGAGGTCATGAGTTATGACTATATGACTGCCCAAAAAGCCTCGCAACCAATCTACGATGACAATTATTGGTCAGCGATTCTACTACTAGTGATGGCTCACCTCATACATCATGGCTTCCGAGTGCTCAGATAGAATCAGGCGGGCGACGCAATCGATAAGCGTGAACCAGGTAGAGCCAGTCTGACGTTTCGCTGAGTATTAGGGTGCGTGCTTATGACCGATACCCATGCACACCAAGTTGTATATGCCGTGGCATGCACATTGAGCATTCTGTCCTAAAGTACCCTCAGAAAAAATTGCAAGATGAACATCGATGAACACCTCAAGTGGAGCACGAAGGATACAGCGAGTCTGTAGAAAGAGCGCGGTCCCATTGCGGTCAGCCATGCATTGAGATTGAGCCTCGCGTCTGCTGCATGGCCAAGATATGATTGGGGTGGTGTTTACCAAAACCAGGACACGAGGTTTCCCACGATCAAGCGGGGTTCCGTTCCTTTTCCGTAAATTCACACTTCTTCCCTACACCACTATGACGATAATATCTAATCTGAATGACTTTTTCAAAGCTCGAAAAATACTCCGCATAACGGATGATTTCTTTTTGAGCGACATGCATTTAACATGCGCCTGTTCCAAGTTCCCTAGTACTTATGTCGTGCTCGGTGTACTGGATTCTCGACTATAACCACTCCTCCCTTACGCCGTATTGCTTTGTCTAAACGGATGTCCCCCCCTTCTGCCATCAAGATTGACAAATCTGCGCTTATTAAGTATATGAAGAATATTGGTAGGGCGTATCGAAAGCAGGCCAAGGAACTGGTGTCCATAAGCCGACTTTTCGTTCAAGCTCAGGACCAAACCTTTGGTTCAAATGCTGATCGGGGTCTCGGAATGTAAGGATCATAAATGATATTCACCTTTCTCTGACAATTCTTTCATAGAGTGTTACAGGCCGTTGACGATGCGCTGAAGTCCGCTGCGGAAGAAAAGAAGACATCCAAAGGGACGGACAAAGCATTCAAGAATGCAGTTAGTATGTTGACGGACTATGGAATAAATTGCCATCCTAAGGAACCTGTCGCGAAGAGGATGGAAAAAGCGGAGGAAGAGGATAGGTCCTCGCTGAAGGTTTTAAACAGGCTGAAAGAGACATTCCGTGTAAGAGAGGAACTAACACCTTTACTTCGTCGCGTACTAATCCTGATCCTCACTGCAGCCTCTGGAGGAGGAACCGACAACGGAAGTCGAGTTTCTTCTCCACGAGTCTCTTCCTGATGATAAGAACGCCGCCGTGGTAGTAACACGTGAGCACCGACTTATCAACATTACATGGGTAATCTCTGATTTTGAACCAGAGGTACTGGGCAAAAGCTCAAACTTATCAGAAGTCCTTTGGAATTTTAGCCGTTACAAGGACAACAAGCGTCTCACTCTCAAACAGAACCCTCACTTCTATAAGGACCTTCCGGGAAAATACGAAGATGGCTTCCAAAGCGACCCAATTGAAATTGAGCAATTTCTCGATGCGCTCAGGGATTCCATGGCGGTTTCTCTGGACAGAGACAGGTCCAAGCCCAAGCCCAAGATCTCTGTTCTCACGGATAGGCAGGGCCGGATATATCTTGAATCGAGTCAGGGTTCTCGGGCTTTTGGCAACGTCTGGTGCCCGCAAAAAGCCATTATTTTCAAAGGTCCGTCCCTCGCTTTTTCAAAATTTGCTGCTTTTGACATCCTGCAGATGTCTGCGGAAAGCTCGAGGGTGAAAAGATAGTCGGGTCGTCCCTTAAAGGCCAGTCTAACTTGCAGTATTGTGAGGAGCCCTCTCCTACATCGGCAAATACCATGGAGTGGAAGCCATTGCAGGACTGGACAGAACCAATCCGACGCTTGTTGAACTCTCAATCCCCAGACCGTGATGTTAGTAACATACATATCGGCATGGAACAGTCCAGTCCGCACAAAAGTCGTAAAGTATGTTGCTTGCGAATGCCAGTATGTTCACTATTCATTCAAATACTGGTATAGCTTTCGCCCTCTATCTCTAAGAAGCACGGAACCACGCAGTCACCACCCTCTTCAGCGCCTACTCAACATGATCAGCCAGCAGTAACAGCAGGAGTCCTTTCAAATCATAAAATCGCCGAGCCCATACCACCTTCACCGGCGTCTACTCAACCTTTACCAGTCACGTCGAATCACGGACCCGCACAGCCCTCTCGGCAACCACTACTATCAGTATCGTCCCCACTGGAACGGACCACACCAGCACCCGTCCCCTTAACGAAACCAATCCTACCTAGCCAACACTATCAAACACCACCGAACGTAGCACAGGAGCCACAATCCCAGGCTTGCGCCTTTATCTCACTAAAGGTCGACATGGCCTCCCCATTCACCCTAAATTTAGCCAAAGCTCGCGACGGCAGTAGTAGAAACGTGTCTAGTCACGCTGACTCCCTCGGCTCCAAACTGGAGGGGCCCACAAGCAAAGCTCCCAAACCGGATGTCACGCCTCCGCCGCTGAAAACGCAACCCCAGAAACCAGCTCAGCGCCCAGTGTGGCAGGTCTGGTACCAGAAGATTTGGACGGGTGGAAAGTAGCGTCGTCGTCTACGCGTCGCGCATGTTCTTCTGCCTTCGATCCGGTCGGTATTATTTATTATCTTCTATATAGTGTAAGACAGAGATAGATGAAGTCACCGTGTTTGTACTTGTACTGTATGATGGAAGGAGGTCAGGGGAGCCTTATCGAGACTGCAGGTGCTATAATATATCACCCGCCGTTATCACCTGTAACGCGTTGCCGTAACGCTTGTTCAGTAGCCTGCCTTGTCTATGTTGGTGCCACAATCATCCATCAACTTAATCACCGGCCACTCCGCACACGTGAGATGTACTTTTCCGGAGTGGGGGTATAAGGGTACGTATGCATAGTTCCGGGAGCGTGGTCGATGATCCATAGTTAATGACCTATTCTCATAGAAAGTACCTGCATGTGCAAATGATAAGCGTGTCTGATTCGTAGGCCCGTCTGGACCGGCCTGGTTCGATGTCACTGATTACTCCTCGGTGGCCGTGCCCAAAGGTCAATTCAAGTTCAACTCTCTAATGAGAGGCTTCTAAGTACTCAAGAGATACTCCCCAGGCGACATGAACGAGCGAGTCACAGCCAACGTTTCGCATTGCATCTCGAGATTGTCGCGGACTCGGAGCCTCGTGTTTTTCTTCAATAAGACTGCCCAGCGCTGTTGCTGATTGGGTTTTGGATGACCAATACCAGAGGTGGGATAGTACGCCTTCTCTGACGTGGTTACTGTAACTATGCCCTCGTCCTCGCCGCGAACTTGCAGTGGCCAACAAAAAAAATATGGAGATAAAATAGATCCGTGTGAACCGAAGGCAGGCAAGACAGTGGCATGGCAAGACAAACGAAGGGAAGGGAAAAACCGGAACTGTCCCGGGCCCGGACACTGCCCGGACGGGCGAGTTCCGGCGACCTAATTCGGATTTCGGATTGCCCTCGGGCCTTCGCGCGGCGGTCATTTCTCACAAGAACCACCATTACGCAATTGTATGGCTCACAAGGCGCAGGGGCAATTTTGTTTTTCCTGAGCGCCTTCATCAAGGCACGCCAAGCAGCAGAACTGATTCTTATCTCGCATGCACATCCAACACGCGGCATCCAACATGCGGCGCAAGATGCGGTGACTGCAGTGCTCGAAAGTTGAAACACCGGTAACGACCTAGTATATATTCCCGGCTCGGTTGGGCGCACCTCCTAGTGGGGGATCACTCGCTTTCCTCCCACCTTTCTCTGGCCAACTACATGGTTTCCTCTCGTACTACTGCCGATGCTAAGGGTCAGAATTCAAAAAACGACTTCGACAAATTCTCCTTTCTCAAGGCTGTGAAAAATATTGGCAGGGCGTACCGGAAACAGGCTATGGAATTAATTTCCCTTTGTCGAACTTTCTCCCAGGCACGAGAACAAACTCCAGATTCAGATACCAAGCTCCGCTCGTAATGCCTCTATAACATGCTCATTCTTGTCCTCCCTGCCACTCTGACGATTTTCTTTTTGACAGTGCATTTGAAGTCGTTGACAAGGCCCTACGCTCCGCCGCCGGCGTGACAAAAAAGGCATCCGAGGAGGTGGATCAGGCGTTTGAACAGGCCATCAAGGAGTTGGAAGATTATGAAACGGTGTGCCACCTTAAGTGCACGGTCAACGAAAAGATGGCGGCAGCAAAGGAAAAGGATATTAGGTCTTCAACTGCTTTGGATTTCCTCAAAGGAATGTTCTCTCCGAAAGTGAGGCTTGGACGTATTCAGCTGCTGCCGCCGCACCTCATATGAATAATGTTACTGATAATAAACAGCCAAAACCAACAAAACTTGAAGTCGTCGAGTTCTTTCTGCTCAAGTCCCTTCTTGACCCGAGTCCAATCATCGTGAAACGTGAGCACCGAATTTGTTTTTGTTTACTGTACTGATGTCGCTGAGTCGCTCCCGGTTTTTGATTCTTAATGCCAGAGGTGCTTAGTCACAATTCAAACCTACCAGAAGCTCTTTGGAATTTCAGCCGCTTTAAGGGTAAAGAGCGTCTCACTCTCAAGCAAAACCCTCATTTCTACAAATTCCGAGATATTCCAGAAACGCCAAGGCAATACCATGATAAATTCAAGGTCGACCCGATCGAGAATTTTCAGCACGCGATTCGTGACGCGAAGATCTGTGTTATCACCGATAAGCCTGGCCGGATATTTATCAGAGCTCCTCAGCGTGCGCGGGCTTTTGGCAACGTCTGGCGTGTTCCACACAACAATGACAACAATCCCATCATCTTCAAAGGTTCGTCAATGACACTTCCTTTTCCTTTCACCCTTCTTGACAGCCTCCTAGACGTCTGTGGAAAGCTTGAGGGCGAAAATATCGTTCATGCGTCTATTAGCGTCCCATCCGACCATCTGTGGGATCTCGAGGATATTCCATCGTCGCCAACATCTCCGCCGCCTGTGGTTTCGCCAAGTCCGAGATCAAATACCGCGACATCATCCACAACCAGTTCTGCATCAGATGAATCGTTTCGAGACTGGAGAGAACCGATTCGCCGACGGTTGAGTGAAAGCCCAGAACTAGAAACTAGCATTTGCATTAGGGCCAGCGTGGGGCCCTCTGGAAACCCCTCACCCCCGTCTTCCCTGACACCACCGGTCGGTTCCGGCGCCAATGACAGCAGCGGTAACAGTATCACTAGCCAGTCAGGCTACATCGGCCCCCAGCGCAACCCCTTTACTATCACGTGGCGTGTCTTTGATATGGGCGTCCCAGGGAAGAAACGCGTCTAGTTATTCCAAACACCTTCACATTTCCATCGTGGGTATGGGACCTCATTGGCGTCACACCGGAGGCGGGGAAACCTTGCGGTTGGGGACGCCACAGGTGCATACATGCCATGGTAGATGTGAGGCAGCAAATATCTCGGTTCCTGATATGATATTTCTGGTTCCGAAGACTTGGGTGCGATTACTGTAAGCCTCCTGTGTAAAACACGGCTATGCTACGACCTTCTGACCTGTCGCTCACCGGCACTTTCCATTCCTCGACGGTGTTGACACTGTACTGTACAGATTCATTTAATATGTTTGGAGTAGTGACTCGATCCTACTAGTGAGCGCAGAGTTTACAACAAACCTTATAGCCAACTCGCTGCTGTTTGATATAGTTGGACTGCCCTCGATTATTTCGAGATTGACAGGATCAAAACCGTCGTCGCAAACAACTGACCATGTCCGATTATTTTGTACAAGTATATACACCAACGAGTTAACGCCTAGTATAGCAGGTCTGTTTCCAGATCAGCTAGAGGATTTGGACGGGTGCCAGTGGGAACTTGAAGTAGCGTCGTCGACTACGCGTCGCGCATGTGCTTGAGTCGTGCTTGTGCCTTTGATCATCCGGTCGGTATTTTATATTATCCTCTATATAGTATTGTGGGAGGTAAGACAGAGATACATGAAATCATCGTTGTTTGTACTCGTATCTCGTACTGTATGATGGAAGGTGGTCAGGAGGGCCTCATCAAGACCGCAGGTGCTGTCACGTACTATATTACCCGCCGTTCTCACCGCGTTACCGTAAAGCTTGCTGAGTAGCTTGCCTTTGAAGTTGTCTGAGCTGGTGCTAACGATTGGTGTCAACGATAATTGATCATCAATCAACTTATAATAGTCACCAGCCACTCCGCACACTGGCATGTGCGGTGTACTTTTCTGGAATGGGGTACGTATGCATACTGTAGCTCCGGCGAGAGCGCGGTCGATAGTTAATGACCTATTGGTCAACAAACATACGGAGACAAATTAGAGTCGTGTGAGCCAAAGGCAGGCAAGACAGTCACGGCAAGACCAACAACAGGCGAAACCATGCGGCCCGTCCCCGGGCCGGACTGGTTTTCGGTGAATTCACTGGCCAGCGTTCACACAAGAACCACCATGGGACTGCATGTGACTCAAGAGGCGCAAAGCAATCCTTCCTGAGCGTCTTCATCAAGGCACGCCATGCGGCAGCACTGATGTCTTATCTCTTTGCATGCATCCAACATGCGGCGACCGCCGACTGGGGCAAATTGAATGACCTAGTATTTATTCCTGGTTCGGTTGGGCGCACCTGCCAGTCGGGGATCACTCGTATTCTTCCAGTCTTTCTCTGTCCAACCACATGAAATCCTTTCCTACTACCGGTGCTGAAGGTCAGACACCCGGCTTCGACATATTCGTGTTTGTCAAGTATATCAAGAATATTCACAGGGCGTACCGTAGCCAATCTATGGAATTAATTTCACTTTGTCGAACTTTTTCCCAGGCACAAGGACAAACACCAGATCCAGATGCGAGGCTCCGCTTGTAATGTCCCCCCTACTGTATATCATGCCTTCGCTACCACTCTGACGATTTTCTTTTTGATAGCCTGAGTGCATTAAAAGTCATCGATGAAGCCCTAAGCTCAGCCGTAGGTGTGACAAAGACATCCGAGAAAGTGGATCGGGCGTTTAAAAGGGCCACCGAGGAGTTGGAACGCTATGAAATGAAATACTGCCACAAGGGAATGATGGTCAATGAAAGGATGGCGGCAGCAAAGGCAAAGGATAATGCGTTCCAGGCTACCTATAATGTGCTACTGGCTACCCATAATAAACAGCCAAAACCAACCATAGTCGTCGAGTTCTTTCTGCTCAAGTCCCTTCCTGACCCGGAGCCAATCATCGTGAAACGTGAGCACCGAATTCTTATACAGTACTGATGTCGCTCCTAGTTTCTAATTCTTAATGCCAGAGGTGCTTAGTCACGATTCAACCCTACGAGAAATTCTTTGGAATTTCAGCCGCTTTGAGGGTAAAAAGCGTGTCACTCTCAAGCAAAACCCTCATTTCTACAAATTCTCGGATATCCCTATGACGCCAGAGCAATGCGATGGTGAATTCAAGGTCGACCTGATCGAGAATTTTCAGCACGCGATTCGTGACGCAAAGATCTGGGTTATCACCGATAAGCCTAGTATCTTTATATCTCTCAGAACTCCTCAGCATAGTTGGGTATTTGGAAACGCCTGGCATGTACCATACAACAATGCCATCATCTTCAAACGTTCGTCAATGACGCTTCCTTTTCTTCCCTTCCTTCTTGACAGTCTCCTAGACATCTGTGGAAAGCTCGAGGGCGAAAATATCGCTCATAGGTCCATTAGCGTCCCATCCGGTCACCTGTGGTATCTCAGGGAGCCATCGTCACCAACATCGCCGCCTGTGGTTTTTCGGGACTGGAGAGAACCGATTCGCCGACCGATTCGCCGACGGTTGAGGTTGCCAGTGAGTGAATGCAGGATTACCCTAGAGCTCGTAAGTCATAGCGAGCCTGATCACACTTCCCAACATTGACGCTGGCATAGGTCCCACATCGGCTGCTGGCAGCTGATAATCTACTACGCACAACCATGAATACTCTCAATGATGATGTGCTCTTCAGTATATTTGGATCATATCGGCTAGACGACAACGAAAACTGGAATCTTCAACTAAGATGGTGCAAGCTTACCCATGTTTGTAGAAGATGGCGGGACCTCATCTATGGGTTACCATCCCACTTGGATCTACATCTTCTATGCACGAATGGTACCCCTGTGGCCGATATGTTGAACCATTCGCCACCCTTGCCGCTCAGCCTTAATTATCCGAATAGGTACGCGACCATGACCGTTGAGGATGAGGAAGGAATACTTCTTGCACTTCAGCACCATGGTCGCGTGCGCCGTATCGTGCTTCATACCCCGTCTCAAGGCCTGCATAAATTCCTAACCGCCATGAATGCAAATTTCCTTACTTTGGAGCGCCTCTCTATCCTGTCCACATCTGGTGATGACGCAAGGCTGGTTATGCCTAGGTCATTTCAGGCCGCACGCTTATCCCACCTTACCCTGCTCGGCGTTACCCTCTCTACAGAACCACGAACACTCGCCTCTACCGCTTCCCTTGTCTCTCTTACGCTTATGAACCCTCGAACATTCCCCTATTTCACTCCGCAGGACTTGGCCGCGCAACTTCAATTCGTTCCCTTACTCGAGGAATTGTCGATCAGCTTTTCTGTCCCTATCCCCCATCCCCACATCCAGATGCACGGGATAGACTTTCCGATAACACGCGTAACACTTACTGCCCTGAAACGGTTCAAATTCCGAGGCGTCAGCGCTTATCTAGAAGGCCTTTTAACAAGAATAAGCGCACCCTGTCTCGAAAAATTTGACGTCACGTTATCCAATGAGCTTATATTCACCCTTCCTGTCCTATCACGGTTTATCGACGCAACCACAGAACTTAGATTTCCCGTTGCCAACGTAAACTTCAATAAAACATCCCTTTCTATATCCATAAGCAACCGCAAGAAGGAAGCCCAAGGCGACAGATCCCTCTACGTGCAAGTCAGTTGCACGCCGTTCGACTGGCAAGTCAGTTCCGCTGCGCAAATATGCAACGCACTCTGGTGGATGCTGCCCGCGGTGGAGGAACTCACCATAGACTTTTACGAGGACGCTATGCCGCCTGAATGGCAAAATGAAGTTGACAGCAGTACGTGGTGCGACCTCCTCAGGCCATTCAAGTGCATGAAGATGCTCTGGGTCGGCCTTGCACTCACATTGGACCTTTCTCGCGCGCTGCAACCCGACGAGGAGCAGCTGGGCACTGGCGGTGGCATGCCAGAGGGGCTATTATTACCTGTGCTGCAAGAGCTCGTGTTTGAAGGACGCGACCATGACGCCTTTACAGCATTCATGGATGTGCGTCAACGCGTGGGCTGTCCCATCCAGCTGGTATGCATCCCGATGGCGCCCACCCCGATGGCGCCCACCCCGATGACGCCCACCCCGATGACGAAACGGAAGAAAAACTGGTTCCAAAAATACATTTATGAGTATAAGAAGTAACTTGGCTATGCAGGTCATTCGCGCCTAGCGAGTGAACCGTGCCGGTCATGGGCCCTTCTCCACTAATCACTTTGAACTCTTCATGGTTAGCATCGGCAGCCACTACACCAGTAATATCACGCATCATGGTTTGTAAGAGGTAGGCGGTAAGATGTACCACCGTACGGTACCAGTGGTGTGATTGTACCTTACCGTGACGTGGAGGCTGGTGATAGTACTGTATTGTGGAAGAAGGAATGTAATGTGACTAGTACTGGAACAAGGTACTAGTAACAGTAAAGGGTGCTGTTAGTTTGGTCACACTTGCCAAACATACACTGTACTTGCTGAACCATGAACTTGCTGATAACTTCGCTCAGCCCAGGCCCCTCTGTTGGAAATTTCCTGGGCTAGGATGCCGGGTATACAGTAGCCTGAGTACATTTTTCCATAACCATACCTGTATCCACCAATACCAATACCTCAACCTTACAGTAATGTATGTATAAACATATGAAACACATACAGTGTTGAGATAACTGTTGGACTCTGCTTCATACAGAACATCCCATTACCTTGGCAGTCCCTGCCGGACGGACGTTTCAGTGGTGGCTTTTGTATGCCTAATTCGGACTACCCTCGGCCAGCGGAAGACAATGGCCACGTGCTCAGCGCCCCGCTCAGCCAAAGAACTCTCTCTATCGCAAGGTTCTCACACTAGACCACCCATATTAAATCCAATTATCCGAGTGATAATGATAATGGTAATTATCTTGTTATATAGTAACAGTCAAGGTTACCCGAGATACTGTAATCTGTCCTTTGGAGTCAAATCACAATCGCAGGTACAATACGCCAGTAAAATAACCTTTGTCAACTCCAGATACCGGGCCATATAGAGTACAGTATGGACCGTCCCTAGTGCCAGGACAGCTACTATCCTCAATCCAACAACTACCTATTCTTCCTCACCAGCGTACTTGATCCCGGCATCTAGGTGAATGTCTCCCGAAAACTCTGCTCCAATCCAAAAAGGCACGATTTGAGGAAAGTGCAACCCGTCACCGTACAACTTATTTCCACCTTCGCATGGTTGAATATATGCCACGCGCCAGCGACCACGATGCTCAGGGGTCACAGAGACCCACTCGTCATTGGACGCGATCATAATGTCGGGGGGGTTGCTCGAGAGGAGGGGGAGTTGCACAATGTGCACGAAAGGGTTCAGAATGAATGAAGGGATTGGGACACGCGGGATGTATGATTCCGTGACAGATGCGGAGAAAAGGGGCTCTTTCGCGTCTGGTAAGGACACCTTGACGCTGAGAGTCTTGGAATTTGTCCGAGTGAATTCGAAGCGCGCGAGGTGCTTAGGTATATCTAGGGATTATCGATCATAAGTGGATATGAACGTGAGAACGATGGGCCAAAGAGGACATACTCCAGTTTTTGCGCCCATGCCAGATGCTCTTTTGTAAGTTCACATAGATGTTTGTGATACGTGACGAGGTACCCTTTTCGAATGAATTGGCAAATCCATCCGAGGCTGCGATGAGCTCGTCGTAGGGCCCAATGGGCGAGTCTTCATATCGGATGATGACGACCTTTGACATACCGCCATTCCACTGGGGAGAGCCTTTGATGGAAGCAAGGGCAGAGGGGTGTATGGTCTCCTCAGGATTATAGAAACCAGGCAGGAGGCCTTGCAGGAGCGGGTCCTCGGGATTGACTGGCTTGAGTGGGGCAGCGAAGAGATAAAGCTTAGTTTTAAACACCCATGGCGGGGGTATGACAGCCGGGGGAGACTCGGGCGAGGCATTTCTAGGCAGACCCATGACTCGGACTAGTTGTGGGATGAGGGTGAAATGAGGGTGACGTCGAGAAGGAAGGGTGGAAGGGAGTGGGATCAAAATATATGACTAGGATGGGCGTTAAGGACTAGACCAGGACTGTTTTGACATTTTTCTCTTTGTAGCCATGCAAGCCCCACCGCAATCGCGCTGTGGAAAAGTCGAAAGTCTACTATTAACGTCGCCGAGGTCGAATGTAGCCTAGAAGCAGCCACATGATTATCATTACGAAATAGGCTCACTGGCACTTCACACTATCATACGACACAATTACAAACAACAAGAAATATAACAAAACATCCAAGCTGGCATTCGTTGGGTGTGTACTGCTGAATGGCACAGGAATCTGTTGTACGTGAGCCGCGCAGAACTGCAGATCTATAGATATGCGAAAGATATTAGAAGAAGATGCTAATCATACGGGAGAAGTGAGTCAGTCTCGGCGTCTTAGAATGCCATAACGAGTAATTCCTGATCGCCTTAGCCATTCCTTATTTAGTCCGAATCTAAGATCCTGAGCACTCACAGTTTGTACCTTCGATTCTCGTCCTTACTACTGTGCGCGCGGAAGTTGATCGGGCGAGCCTTCGAACCCAATCCTAGTATCGGCATTATAGCTTTCTGCATCATCAGGTGGGGGAGAGCGTATGGAGGGGACCGGATGCAATGGCACCAGACATGCAGGTGCGCTGCGCCCACTGCGCAGCAGCGTGTACTCGAGCGTTGGCAGGGGCCGATCGAGCTCGCATTGGATTTCTGATGTTATGGCATTACTGTATAAGTGGGGTACGTATGCATAGTAGCTCCAGGAGCGTGGTTGATGACCTATTGGCCAACAAACATATGGAGACACATTAGACTGGTGTGAGCTGAAGGGTAGGCAAGAGGCCCGGAAGTGAAAAACCGGACGCGCCGGACGGGTTTCGGCGGCGGCATTTGTATGCCTAATTTGGACTACCCTCGGCCAGCGTTACGATCATTTTTCACAAGAACCGCCATGGGACCACCACGCACTGGCATGGGACTGCATGTGACTCAAGAGGCGCAAAACTAATTCTTCCTGAGTATCTTCATCACGGCACGCCAAGCGTCAGAACCGATTTCTTATCTCCTTGCATGCATCCAACCTGCGGTGACTGGGCAAATGACCTAGTATTTATTCCTGGCTCCGAGTCGGTTGGGCGCATCTGCTATAGTGGGGGATCACACGTATTCTACCCGTCTTTCTCTATCCAACCACATGGTTTTCCCTCCTACCACTGCATGCAAATCAGAGTTTTATTACCGAAAAAACTCTAAAAAAAACTCTAAGAAAAGTTTAAGTATTTCTTAGAGTTTTTATGTGAGAAAAACTTTGAAGAAATACTTAACGTTTTTTAAATTAAAAAAAAAACTCTAAAGGAAAACTTAAAGTTTTTCCAGCCAGTTTTTCCGGTCAGGAAAAACTCTGAAGAAAAACTCAAACATTTTCCACGGCCCGGTGAACCGTGGGAAGAAAATACTTTTTTTGCTTCAAAGATATTTTCGCTGACTAATTTTTGATCGAAAAAAGGCGGGCGGGCCGGTGTCCATCTGTCTGACCGTTTTGTCCATCATGTGACTGACTGTCTGACCATTTTGTCCATCATGTGACTGACTGTCTGACCGTTTTGTCCGTGCCTTGTCAGTCAGTCTGACTGTTTTGTCAGCGTTTTGTCCCATTATTTCGTACATCTCTACAACAACGACAACAACGACGACAACAATCAAAGCACTCTGAGGTGCACTCTGAGCTGACACCCGCGTACTGCATCCCGCTGCATCCCGTCACATACATCTAATTCTACGCCTACCAACCCCTACCAACCCGAGCTCGCAGCACACTTCGCATCCCACATGGCCGCCTCGCTCGGCTTACCCCTCTCAGGCATCGTATCTCTCCCAACGTGCCGTACGCTCTGGGTGGTGCCCCATCGTCTTCTTCATGGTCAACACTCCTCAAACCCCAATGTCTGACCATGGTCAAGCAGCAGTCGCCCACCCATTGCATCTCGTGAATCTGCGGACTCACATACTCGATCCCTCCCGCCACTTGCAGCTATCGTCTTTCCTTTCCTCCCATCCCAATGGGGTACTGTCCCCCAACGATCACTTTTTTTACTTCCCTCCGCTCCGGGCAAGAGTCGTCTGACATTATTGGTACGTTACTTTTTTTTACAAATCATTCTTTCAGTGTGGGCTAATTGGTTCATCGCGCACATCACAATGTTACGACTGCCACACAACTACGCCGCTTTGACGCAAGGCTGACGATCAGAAGTGATTCGCAAACGCTCCCGGCACGATGCTCGCTGCGGTAGCAGTGGCAGCGCTGGCCATGGTAGTGGTCACAACTCCGAGACACCCTCAGCGAGTCCGGGCGCATCGCGCCGTCCATCTTATAACGAATATGCGAATGGTGGCGCCTATGGTGTTTCGCCCACGCTCGCGTTCGATTCCAATCCAGGCGCGTCTGACGATGCTGACGCCGATCCTGCCAGTGTTGTTTTCCGGGACCACCCCGATCTGCTGTCATTCAGGCACACTGGCACAGCACCGTACTACTCCCACCATTCGGCGGCATCAAAGGAGGCCAGCCTCGTCCTCTCAACTTTGCCCGCGCCTCCCTTGTCTGGGCCTGGGCCAAACCCACATCTAACCGTGAAGTAGATATCGACAAGTACGGCGGTGGCTTCGAGGTCGAGAACGAGGAGTGTGGGGAGCTGAGGCGGTCAACGCCGCAACTATGGAGAAGTAGCTTGGACCTTGCGCTCAACGCGTGCGACGCGTTTGCTATCTTCGAGGACCTCTGCCTCGCTGATCGAGAGCGTATTCACGAACTACCACCGACTCACACCACTCATCAGACTCATCAGTGGCGAGACTGATGCCGGTGAGCCTCGGTCTGGGTGGAGGAGGGTGCTCGCGATGGAGATTATGTGCGGGTAAGTCTCCCCTCTATACCTCATCTCTGGCACACCGGCTTAGTGCTGACCACGCGATCCTCTATACGTACAAATACGTGCAGGCTTTGTAGCGCTCGGTGAACGGCAACAGGCCCCGTCTACGTTGCGCTCCCCGTCTCACTTGATAGACTCACGCTCGGTTTGGTGGGAGGTGTCAGAGGTGATGATTTACTTGACACGAAATAAATTTTCAATGATAATCAGTATAAGATCTCGCTATGGTCATTTCTGATCATACTAGGTAGAGTTAGATACATGCCTGATCATAGTGCAGATCCGATGATCGCCAAGATTGGGCTTGATTGAATCACACACGAAATCCGAGTACTGAGCACTGGGTACTGAGTACTGAGTTCCGGCGGAGTTAGTTTTGCAAATTTTGTGATGCCTTTGATCCGCCTTTGATCCATCCATTTATCATGCCACTCACCTGGTTCAGCACCCCTGTATCCACTGACGACCAAAGTCAGCTTGGTCGTCAAACCCAGTTTGGCCGTCAGAGGTTTGTGAGCGAGCAGACAGACCAGACGGTTCGTAGTCTACTACACTTGTTAATATCTCACCTGACTCCCTTCTCCGTTCTCTAGCCGCTGTTCAAAAAGCGCTCACGTTTTGGTAGTTTCCTTAACACTATCGGCTCAATTAACGTGCGCCAGTCAAACCACGAAGCAAGCCCGACCCTGCTATCCTGGAACATCGGAAGGATCATGGTCTTTGTATCGTGCATCGTCCTGTTCACGGTCTGCGTATCGTCAGATTTTGTATTTGAACTCTCGCCCACCCGCCCCCTTCCATTCGCATTTCAGTTTTTCACGACACGATTCGACGCCTTCATTGGCAGCCACGTTCCGACTAATTTGACATGGGGACCTTATCATATCAAATTTCGCTTCGGTGCATACCCTATTCCACCACCACTTCTCGACTACAGCCAAGAATACGGCAGTCTCTCTGCAGGTAGCAAAACAATTGAAGAATTGACATCGGCGACGTATTCTCCTCCCAGTCACGATGGTTGGAAGAGTGTCTTTTTACCGCGTGCCAGAGTGACGCGTTCACCAGACATTGCATTGATGGATGGTATGGAGCCCGGACAGTGTTGGCCTTTCCGTGGGGTCTCTGGTCAATTAGGAATACAGCTTGCCCAGGCCATTCAGGTGGTAACTTTGACTTTGGGGCACGCAAATACATCATCCGCAACATCTGCACCAAAAGATTTCGCCCTTTGGGGTTTGAAGCCCATTGATAGCGACTTTTGCACCACATTAGGGGACGTGGGCACACCTAAACCGAACTTAGGATCTGGGTATTGTGGTGCTCGTCTGCTCTCCGGTGTTTTTGAGCCATCGCCGTCTACAATTTACCAAAACTTTACCAGTACAGACTTTTCATACGCCACGGATTACTTCGATCGCATTATCGTTGAGATATTAGGAAACTGGGGTCACCCAAAGGCTACATGTATCTACCGCATTCATATCTATGGTAAAGCTCTCTAAATATATCATTACTCTTTTCCGTACATGTGTAGGAGCCAATTATTAAGTTTGCTAATGTCAGCGATTTCTGAGGTTCGGGCCTCGCCATTTGCAAGCGGAATAAACTTTGCAGCCATTCTATAATAGCAATTGTTTGGGTGGACACTTGAGCACAGTGACAATATAAGACAAACCTCTGCTCTTGTTCCGAGAACTGCATGTCCTGTGGGGGTTTGATCTGCAGACATTCCCTTTCATGCCGATTCAGGGCGTTCAACCAATCAGGATTATAGCAATTCGCGGGCAGTCCGACGACCGAGATACCGTGTTTCGAACGTGGGGAATGAATGCGAAGGCGCCGACTGTTGCCTTGTTGGGCCACATTCCTCCCATCCCACTTTTCGCCGCAGGCCAGAAGATCCATTGTTCTAAGCCATACAACCAATTCGTCAGAGCGCCACGGTTCCTTTACTATCGCATAACGGCTGCGTCCGAGGTTAGTGCCGCTCTCGTGGTCACTCTCATCATCGCTAAGAACTGCATAGGACATATCTGTTAGGAGATCGATAAAACGGTGGATTCGATGGTAATTCAAGGCATCCTTTTGGCTCTCGAAACGCTAGCAATTGGTCAAGAGATGTCAGAATGTGCGTACAGGAAAGATTCGACCTTACCGTCTGTTTTCGTCTCAGGATCCTTATACGGCGCGTAGTTGCTTCAGCAAATTCAGGTCTTCCATTATCCTGTTGCTTCTTCTGTAATGACCGTAAATACACCATAAAGTATTCTTGGAGATGATCCCTATCGCCAATCGGGAACCCCTTCTGGATATAGTCGGCTGCGAAAATTGCAAATAGTCGACGATTCCAAAGGCTATTCGATATGGGTCTTGCAAAAAAATCGACACGAAATTGGCTCTTGGATGGCCCATCTACGTCATTGCAAGTTCTGTTGTACTTGCGGATGGCCTCCTGAGGTGCAGGCTCAGGAAGACGACTTCGGTCTTCCATTCTCCCCATCATTGTGTTCATATGGTTACGAACCAGGCGCTGCAGTACAATCTTAGAATAGCACGTTAAGGTGGCGAAATGAATATAAACATACTCGATGGTCAAGTTCCTCAGCGCTTTTATGAGTCGTTTTCTGAGCTTTGTTCCTGAATGGGGTCCTCTTCTTCGAGTGCATGGCGTCACTTGAGGATGGCATGGTAGATTGGGTTCTCGATTTCATAACCAAATACTCCACTAGCCTCGTAGTCTTTGCAAGTTGTGCAGAAATCAACAACATATGATCTGCACAAGGCCCTGTGCAAGAAGGCGGGCAACTGTGACTATTGTCTGTGGCGCCACCTGGCAGCTGCAGACCGTTTTTCAGAGTTATGAGGCAACATTGTGATTAATACACACCTCCTGGTTCGCACGCTCATCGCTGGTTGCATCCTGTTCATCTTGCTGACACTTTAAGGCGGGTAACAGGGAGAATCAGGTCATCAGGTATTGACCAGTCGTCATCACCCGGAGTAACACACCTCGTGCTCGTGGTCTGACGCCTCCTGGTGCTACAAGATGAGCATCAGCATCGTATCTCATCTACTGCCTTGATTTGATGCACCTCGCACTCATGGTCGGCCACCTCCTGGCGCTGCAAGATGAGTATCAGTACCACATAATGTAGTCTGCTGCCTCGACTTGACGCACCTCGCGCTCACGGTCGGCCGCCTCTTGTCCCTGGCGCTGCAAGGTGGTACCAGGAAGCATAAGGTATTGAAAACCATCATCACCTGATTAACTCACCTCGCGCTCACGATCAGCCACCTCCTGGCGCTGCGAGATGAGGATCAGTATCACATGTTGTCTGTGCTTCTTGACTTGACATCGACACACCTTGCGCTCACGGTCGGCCATCTCCTGTTCCTGGCGCTGCGAGGTGGTACCAGGAAGCATCAGGTATCGAAAATCATTATCACCCGATTAACTCACCTCACGCTCACGATTAGCCGCCTCCTGGCGCTTGCGAGATGAGCGTCAGTATCACATGTTGTCTGTGCTCCTTGACTTGATGTCGACGCACCTTGCGCTCACGGTCGGCCATCTCCTGTTCCTGGCGCTGCGAGGTGGTACCAGGAAGCATCAGGTATCGAAATTCGTCTTCACCTGATTAACTCACCTCGCGCTCGCGATCAGCCGCCTCCTGGCACTGCAAGATGAGCATTAGTATCACATATTTCTGTCTTCCTTGACTTGATGTCGACGCACCTTGCGCTCACGGTCAGCCATCTCCTGTTCCTGGCGCTGCGAGGTGGTACCAGGAAGCATCAGGTATCGAAAATCATTATCACCCGATTAACTCACCTCACGCTCACGATTAGCCGCCTCCTGGCGCTTGCGAGATGAGCGTCAGTATCACATGTTGTCTGTGCTCCTTGACTTGACGTCGACGCACCTTGCGCTCACGGTCGGCCATCTCCTGTTCCTGGCGCTGCGAGGCGGTACCAGGAAGCATCAGGTATCGAAATTCGTCTTCACCTGATTAACTCACCTCGCGCTCGCGATCAGCCGCCTCCTGGCACTGCAAGATGAGCATTAGTATCACATATTTCTGTCTTCCTTGACTTGATGTCGACGCACCTTGCGCTCACGGTCAGCCACCTCCTGTTCCTGGCGCTGCGAGGTGGTACCAGGAAGCATCAAGTATCAAAAATCGTCATCACCTGATTAACTCACCTCGCGCTCATGATCAGCTGCCTCCTGGTGCTGCAAGATGGGCATCAGTATCATATGTCATATACTGCATTGATTTGCCATACCTCGCGCTTGCGCTCGTGCTCATGGTCAGCCGCCTCCTGTCGCTGCAAGATGAGCATCAGGATCACATGTTGTCTGCTGCCTTGACTTGACGCACCTCGCGCTCACGGTCGGCCACCTCCTGTTCCTGATGCTGCGAGGTGACATATACCAGGAAGCATCAGGTATCGAAAATTGTCACCACCTCGAGTAACGTACCTCGCGCTCGCGATCAGCCACCTCCTGGTGCTGCAAGATGGGCATCAGTATCATGTGTCGTCTACTGCCTTGATTTGCCATACCTCGCGCTCGTGCTCATGCTCATGCTCATGGTCAGCCGCCTCCTGTCGCTGCAAGATGAGCATCAGTACCACATGTTGTCTGCTGCCTTGACTTGACGCACCTCGCGCTCACGGTCGGCCACCTCCTGTTCCTGATGCTGCGAGGTGACATATACCAGGAAGCATCAGGTATCGAAAATTGTCACCACCTCGAGTAACGTACCTCGCGCTCGCGATCAGCCACCTCCTGGTGCTGCAAGATGGGCATCAGTATCATGTGTCGTCTACTGCCTTGATTTGCCATACCTCGCGCTCGTGCTCATGCTCATGCTCATGCTCATGCTCATGCTCATGGTCAGCCGCCTCCTGTCGCTGCAAGATGAGCATCAGTACCACATGTTGTCTGCTGCCTTGACTTGACGCACCTCGCGCTCACGGTCGGCCACCTCCTGTTCCTGATGCTGCGAGGTGACATATACCAGGAAGCATCAGGTATCGAAAATTGTCACCACCTCGAGTAACATACCTCACGCTCGCGATCAGCCACCTCCTGGTGCTGCAAGATGAGCATCAGTATCATGTGTCGTCTACTACCTTGATTTGCCATACCTCGCGCTCGTGCTCGTGCTCATGGTCAGCCGCCTCCTGACACTGCAAGATGAGCATCAGTACCACATGTTGTCTGTTGCCTTGACTTGACGCACCTCGCGCTCACAGTCCTGTTCCTGGCGCTGCAAGGTGAGGAAGCATCAGGTCACGGTATCGAAAATTGTCATCATCTGACTAACTGACCTCGCGCTCGCGATCAGCCACCTCCTGGTGCTGCAAGATGGGCATCAGTATCATGTGTCGTCTACTGCCTTGATTTGCCATACCTCGCGCTCGTGCTCATGCTCATGCTCATGGTCAGCCACCTCCTGTTGCTGCAAGATGAGCATCAGCATCACATGTTGTCTGTTGTCTTGACTTGATGCACCTCGCGCTCACGGTCAGCCACCTCCTGTTCCTGGTGCTGCGAGGTGGTACCAGGAAGCATCAGGTCACGGTATTGAAAATTGTCATCACCTGATTAACTCACCTTGCGCTCGCGATTGGTCGCCTCCTGGCGCTGCGAGATAAGCGTCAGTAAATGTTGTCTAGCCGTCTACAGCCTTCATTACCTCACGGTTACGGTTGGCTGCCTCCAGTTGCTTTTGCTGCAAGACAAACATCAGAAATCCTACTGATGCTCCTTGTGTTGTCTATGCCTTGACCAACGCACCTTGTGCGCCCGGTGAGTTGCCTCCTGTCGCTGTCAAGGCAGGATAAATGTCAAATAAGCAACGTCGTCCATGCCTTGGCTGACACACCTCACGCTCGTGGTTGGCCGCTTCCAGCGCTCGATGCTGCAGAACAAGTATCTTTAGCTTTAGAACAACCATATACCACCACCTTGGTAGACGTACCTCCCGCTGCTGCAAGGCGAGTGTCACGTATCATATGTCACGACGTTGATTGACGCACCTCATATTCCATTTGTTTCCAATTTTTAATGATAGCGTTAACCTTCAGTTTTTCGCTTTCTTTGAGCTCATTGATTTCAGACTTGATTTTTTCTGATACCTGAAGGGAGAAATCATTCAGGCTGTAACTATGTATTTCATCAGACATTACGCACTTTGTTCTTCGCGTACTCAGGGTAACTCCCAAACGATCGCAATGCATCATCCTTTGCAGAGGCTATAACTAGATCTGCCATATGCTGCTCGCTTTTGCTAGCAGACTCGTTGCATTGGCGAGGGAAATCGTGTAATGAAACGACTACACCCTTTCGTTTTAGCTCTTGATATAATATAGATGCCGCTTGTTCCTCGCCCGTGAAACATGCATGATTGGTCTAGGGATGATAGCACTGTTCGTCAAGTGTTTTTGCCATCGAATTGAGTGACGAACTTTTGGAAATAGTTTGCCGGCTTCCAACCAGCCATCACGGCTACATCCTGATGCTAATTCGGTTTTGCAGGACTTGTTAAGGGCCTCTCGCGAAGAATCAAGCTCGCTCCGTCGCCAGAGACGCATCTCATCAAGCCACTTCATATACAAAATTCAGCATTAATTAAACAAAATTAATGACCAACGCACTTCTTGGGCAACTTTATGGGCTTGGTCTTCAAATTTCTCCCTCAACCTTTGTGAGGTCTCTTCCACTTGCCTGGAGAATACTGAGACGCCTTGATGTGCATTGCCTGGGTAGGTATTTCTGTCGTCTCCTGCAACATACCCTGCTGCCACCGGGTCCGATGCGTGAGGTGGACCATTTACGCCTTCGCCAGAGCCTACGACGTGCACAGACTGCCCGAGAACACATTATATATAACTTAGAGATTCGTAGGAAATGCTCTTCACACACCTCCGTTTGTTGTCTGGGCTCCTGACGTCCCTCTGCCTGTCCATGAGACTGGCGACCGATGGATTCTTCAATATCAATGTCCATCAGGTCGTCTAGAATCGATTCTACTTCCGACTCTTCCGTCTCTTCGTCGCTTTGAGCAGACATGCCATCTGAGAAATCGTTGCCCCAGTATACCGTGCTTCTCAATGACATATCGAAGTGTTCAGACCAAAGTGTTTAGACAGGGCGATGAAAGACAGCCGAACGACAGCCGAAAAAGGCAATTGATCATTGGCGTCAGGCAACACGTGAACAGATACATCGCGGCTGTATAAGTTAGCAGTTGGTGAGTCTTTGGTGTCCCAAAACTATAAGTCCGATCCCCCTCACAACGGCTCGATGAAAGTTTACATGTTGTTCAGTAACAAGAAATGTTGTAGTAAGAGTAAGACGTACCAGAACAGCCCTTCAATTACCCGACACCATATCGTGTAGCATACAGTATGAGTGGGAGCGATGCGTACGTATACGGACGTACTATCCAACTAAGCGCTGATGTTGCTCGAGGGAAACAGAGTGCGAACTCTGGTGATTTGGGGTCCAAGAGCGAACAAGGAATGGGGTGCATACCAATCGCTGAGCAGCAAGACGGTCCACCACAGGCACACTGGCATCTGTCCATTTCTTGTGATGAGGAAATCGAGCAGAGAATGTGAGAGAGAAAGGGAGGAAAGTGCGCAGCACAGAGCCGATAGTATTTTGTACACAGTATATACTATACAGTACCTCGTAGGGCGGGAGCATGGGCACGGCCGCAGCATAAAATTTGCATATTGATTATATAATACATGGCTCGGTGAGTACACGCGTACGTGCGTTCGCCATAGCCAGAGCTTTTTGTTTTTTTTTGAATCCGAGTTTATATATATCTCGCACATGTACCCACAGACAGAAGCAGTCACTTAACGGTATTACAGTCTAATCTAAAAATTAAGGTAGGCGCGTGGGTGGTGCGCAGCCAATGCCAGCCATGTGGCCGGCATAGCTGGGTGGTGGGTTTGTAAAGGCTGGCATGTGAGGTGGGGCGTGTATGGGAGATGTCCTCCCAATCTGAGTTCCCATTCCGCCTGCTCATCCCGGTTCCCCAGGTGGTCCGCGGTTTTACGCAGATTCATGTAGCCTCTAGAAACTGTAGGAGGCCCAGACATCGAGGCAGTATAGGACGGCCGCGCCGATAGATTTATCATCCTGCCTGCCCTTGTTTGTATAGGCGGCGTTGACAAAAATGAGCGGGGCGGTTCCCGTGGTGCGAAGATTCACAAGGTGTGCAGCCTGGGCCTCATGGTCTTCGCGCTTTGTCGGAAGGTGCATCGTGACCCTGCCTCCCCAGTGGGGGGTGCCTGGCGGGGTGTCCAGGAAGGCCTAGATGCGAGGGCCATCAGGGGCGGCACGGCTTGCCAGGGTGCGTAAGGTCGTTTTGGCCTTGGAGCACGCGGGGGTGGGGATTGGCTGGTCGTTTGCACCAGAAAGAAATTGCATTTTCCGATGCTATGTGATTACTATACAATTTGACAGACACTGCTTTTATCACCTCCGTTGCAGTGGCCTTCCCTCCATCGCCATTCGCGTGCCTTCGCCACCACTTCCTTGCCTCCGTCGCCGTTCGCGTGCCTCCATCACAGTATCCTTGAGCCTCGTGGTGCCTGCCACTGTCCACGGCGCTGCAAACTGCATTTCACATGGGAGGCTTTGATATATTGTCGGGAGTGCTGAAAAAAAAGCAAGTGTGTCCTTATGCGTCTCAGCAGCAAGCTTGAGGTGATGACCACACGGAAGTTCGATGTGATTCTGATGAGATTTTAGCGAGAAATGCATGTAGTAAACCAATTCTACTGGCCGTGTCCCCATTCTCGTCGAGGGCGAGAAGAATAAGGCCGATGATGTGCAGGTCCTTAAGTGGTAGGATGAGGGTTTTGAACAGGGTTTTATAGTCACAAGTGCCGACTCAAAGAGCGGTGTTGTCCTTTACGACCTTACCAAGCGCGATTTTAAACGAAGGATAGCGGTCAGCAAGATTGCGAGCAAGAGTCGTAAGGAGGTGATAAGCCTCCCGAACGGATTGTTCCCTCCGAAGAAAGATAAACGACGATGTAAGGCGGTGCATTTGGTCGAACAGTCGTGCGATCTCATGGGCGATCAATGACTTTCCTGAGTCTGGTTGTCCAAAAAGAACGAGACCACGTTCCGTGGCGGGGTTGTTCACCCAATCGATAATGAAGTCCAGGAATGCAACGCGTGTCCCCATTAGACAGCCCTTGTCGAGACGAAATCGTGATTTGAATCCGTATGGGATTTCTGGTCTTTGCATCGAGTTCTACGACAACTATCAGATCGGTAGGAGCAGTATTTGGACATTGTCATCGCGCTGATACTGTTCCAGGAGCGTCTACCATCCAGACGAACATAGCATGAGCATCTCGTTCGGAAGATGACACAAATGGACTTGCTTTGGGGATTGCTGAAAGTAAACCGTGCGCCATCTTTGCGAATGGGGAAAGCTGAGTGTGGAAGTTAGCTCAGCCAAGGACATCAAAAGGGCATTACGCGCACTCACTGAGCCACGTGGTGTCAACGAGGAAGTCGAAGCGTCGCGTCTGCTTTCGCTAAGGTTGACGTGTATGCAGCGTGCTGCCGGTACTGGGGGCGGAGATGAAGTCGACAGTGAACTAGGGGAGGTCAAGGAGGCCATAGACGGTAAAGCAGGAAAGGATTCACGGTATAATGCGAGCGAGGGAGGAGACCCACGCGTCCTCGACGAGTCCTCGCAAGACTCCACCCATCGCCGGCTTCCTCACGTATGACGGTAATTTCATCGCCTGCTCACATCTAGTTCCCTGAATTCAGCATTGCCCGCGAATGCGAACAATACTCTCGCCCCACGTCCATCGATGCCCTCCTCAATGGTCGTCTTCGTTTTCATCATCTGAAAGGGAACGTTACCGCGAGCTGTCCGAGTCCAAATGCTCCGTCCATCCAGTTGAGGTATTGATGCTCGCTTCGAAATCAAGTGGTGGTGAGCCAAGAACCTCTCGCTTTGACTGAGCAGCTTGGCCCTGAGCCCATGCAAAGGAAAGGACCCCTCTCGTCACGGCAGGTGGTGTCAAAGGACTTGAAGGCACTGTGTAGGCACGTTCAATTTAGTACGGTGCTGTGCCAGTGTGCCTGAATGACAGCAGATCGGGGTGGTCCCGGAAAACAACACTGGCAGGATCGGCGTCAGCATCGTCAGACGCGCCTGGATTGGAATCGAACGCGAGCGTGGGCGAAACACCATAGGCGCCACCATTCGCATATTCGTTATAAGATGGACGGCGCGATGCGCCCGGACTCGCTGAGGGTGTCTCGGAGTTGTGACCACTACCATGGCCAGCGCTGCCACTGCTACCGCAGCGAGCATCGTGCCGGGAGCGTTTGCGAATCACTTCTGATCGTCAGCCTTGCGTCAAAGCGGCGTAGTTGTGTGGCAGTCGTAACATTGTGATGTGCGCGATGAACCAATTAGCCCACACTGAAAGAATGATTTGTAAAAAAAAGTAACGTACCAATAATGTCAGACGACTCTTGCCCGGAGCGGAGGGAAGTAAAAAAAGTGATCGTTGGGGGACAGTACCCCATTGGGATGGGAGGAAAGGAAAGACGATAGCTGCAAGTGGCGGGAGGGATCGAGTATGTGAGTCCGCAGATTCACGAGATGCAATGGGTGGGCGACTGCTGCTTGACCATGGTCAGACATTGGGGTTTGAGGAGTGTTGACCATGAAGAAGACGATGGGGCACCACCCAGAGCGTACGGCACGTTGGGAGAGATACGATGCCTGAGAGGGGTAAGCCGAGCGAGGCGGCCATGTGGGATGCGAAGTGTGCTGCGAGCTCGGGTTGGTAGGGGTTGGTAGGCGTAGAATTAGATGTATGTGACGGGATGCAGCGGGATGCAGTACGCGGGTGTCAGCTCAGAGTGCACCTCAGAGTGCTTTGATTGTTGTCGTCGTTGTTGTCGTTGTTGTAGAGATGTACGAAATAATGGGACAAAACGCTGACAAAACAGTCAGACTGACTGACAAGGCACGGACAAAACGGTCAGACAGTCAGTCACATGATGGACAAAATGGTCAGACAGTCAGTCACATGATGGACAAAACGGTCAGACAGATGGACACCGGCCCGCCCGCCTTTTTTCGATCAAAAATTAGTCAGCGAAAATATCTTTGAAGCAAAAAAAGTATTTTCTTCCCACGGTTCACCGGGCCGTGGAAAATGTTTGAGTTTTTCTTCAGAGTTTTTCCTGACCGGAAAAACTGGCTGGAAAAACTTTAAGTTTTCCTTTAGAGTTTTTTTTTTAATTTAAAAAACGTTAAGTATTTCTTCAAAGTTTTTCTCACATAAAAACTCTAAGAAATACTTAAACTTTTCTTAGAGTTTTTTTTAGAGTTTTTTCGGTAATAAAACTCTGATTTGCATGCAGTGTACGACCGATCGTGAGAGATTCGACGAATCCTTTTTTATCAAGTATATAAAGATATTGGCAGGGCGTACCGTAGACAATCTATGGAATTATTTTCACTTTGTCGAACTTTCTCCCAGGCACAAGAACAAACTCCCAGACTCAGATGCCAGGCTCCGCTTGTAATGTCCCTCCTACTGTGTATCATACCTTCGCTACCACTCTGACTATTTTCTTTTTGACAATGCATTAAAAGTCGTTGATGAAGCCGTAGGCAGCTAGGCTCCACCGCAGACGTGACAAAAGAGACATCCAGGAAAGTGGATAGGGCGTTCAAAAAGGCCATCGAGGAGTTGGAACGTATGAAATGAAGTATCACTCCAATCATCGCAGGGTCAATGAAAGGATGGCGGCAGCAAATGCAAAGGATATTAATTTTTCAACTATTTGGGATATTCCGAAAGTGAGGTTTGGACGTATTCAGCTGCTGCACCTTATGAATAATGTGTTCCAGACTACCGATAATAAACAGCAAGAACCAACCGAAGTCGTCGAGTTCTTTCTACTCAAGTTCCTTCCTGACCCGGAGCCAATCATCGTGAAACGTGAGCACCGAATTTGTATACAGTTCTGATGTCGCTCCCGGCTCCCGGCTTCTGATTCTTAATGCCAGAGGTACTCAGTCACGAATCAAAAACCCTCATTTCTAGGGATATTCCCAAAACGCCAAGGCAATACGATGGTGAATTCAAGGTCGACTCGGACCCGATCGAGAATTTCAGTACGCGAAGGTCTGGGTTGTCACCGATAAGCCTAGCCGGATATTTCTCAGTATACGCGGGCTTTGGCAACGTCTGGCGTGTACCATACAACAATGACAACAATCCTATCATCTTCAAAGGTTGTCAATGACACTTCCTTTTCCTTCCTCCCTTCTTGACAGCCTCTTAGACGTCTGTGGAAGGCTTGAGGGCGAAAATATCGGTCATGCGTCCATTAGCGGCCGACCCGACCACCTATGGTATCTCGAGGAGCTTCCATCATAACCAACATCTCCGCCTGTGGTTTCGCCAAGTCCGAGCAGCCCATCGAATACTGCGACACCATCTACAATCAGCCCTGCATCAGATGATTCGTTTCGGGACTGGAGAGAACCGATTCCCCGACGTTGAGTGAAAGCATAGAAACAGAAACTTACATTTGCATTATGGCACGTCTTCTCTAACACCACCGGCCGGTTCCGGCGCCAATGACAGCAGCAGCAGCAGTATCACAGCCAGTCAAGCTACGTCGGCACCCAGCGCACCCCCCATGCACCTATACTATCATGTGGCGTGTCTCAGAGATGGGCGACCCTTGAGGACTTCCCGGGAAGAAAAGCGCCTAGTTATCGACTTATCGCAATCACCTTCACATCCTTATCGGGGGTATCAGGTCTTCATAGGCGTCACACCGGAGGCTGGAGACCGTAAGGTTGGGGGACGCCGCAGGGTGCATACATACCGTGTGAGGCAGCGACACAGGTCGCAAACAACCGATCGTGTCCGATTATGTTAGTTGTACAAGTATAGGATTAATGCAATCAAAATGTCATCGCGACTACTGTAGTATAAATCAGAATTAGGAGATACAAGAGAACCATGATCATATTACCACCCTGTGCCCTGTGCAACAATTAGAAGCCGCGCCGAGCTGGTATATCACAACCATCCTGCCAGTCACAGTGGGGCGCCCCGTCGACAATCAAGCTACTGATTCAAGTGACAAGTACACGTTGTCCGCAGCCTGAATGAGGCCAAGAAAGACGGAATCGCGCATCGCTGGGGAGTGGTCGAACCGTATCATGCGCATGCTGTTACGTGTAAACGGCCAGTGCGGGCGCGCGGCATATAGTACAGGATGAGGAACGTGCGCCATCGTGCAGCTGCCACGTAGACGTAGTAGTAGCGTTATGGTGATTGGCCGGATCGTAGAGGAAGCCCCCACGGCAGCTGCGGAAACGCGCGGTGTTTGTTGGTCCCCGAAAGAAGCCAACTACGACTAACTTACGAGGGACAACGTGACGATCATGAGCGTTCACTGGCAGGTAGGAGAGGACCCAACCATGTTCTTAAGAAAAGTAATTAGGGGTTCTTTAAGGCAAGCTGCACGGCATCCCCGGGGAATGACCATGGCTATGGACCATACAGTACTCGAGTATAGCACTGTGGCGGCGCACCACGAGGATGAGCGTCGATCGCTGGGTACTGAAACGGAAAGACGTAAGGAGATCGGAATTACGTGAGGCAAGCGATGTGGCCCGGCCGGTGCCGGTATCTGGCGCATACACTCCTCACCGCCTCACCAATAAAGTTCCTCTCGCCCACAGGTTGCACCCACACCCCCACCACTCACGGTTAGCGTCCACAAAACATCACCCTCGTTTTTCCGCCCCAATCTTCTGCTATATGTCTAATGTCTTCCCATGGTCATCCTGCCGCAACCCGTGCTACAACTCAACCGCCCGGGTTCGGCGAATTATCGTTTGTCAAGCACGTAAAGAACATCGGTCGAGCATATCGAAAGCAAGCCACGGTGCTGGTTGCCTGCTATCGGGAACGAATTCCAGAATCGAAAGGTTGTGGACATCGAAGCGCTGAGCTCAGAAAGTGATGCAACCTAGATGGCGCTTGTTCACATCTCGTTCTAACGGAATTATACAGAGTATCTCGGTTTCTTGATGAAACGTTACGATACGCAGCTCATAAAAGCGAGGCGGCGTCTGAAGAAGTGAAAAAAAGGTTCGATAAGGCCGTCTGGGAGTTGGATAAATACGAAGAGAAGTTCCATCCCAAGTAACTAAACAGTTGTTTACTTTGTCTAGATCTGTGTCATTGATCTCTGCATACATATAGGAATAGGACCGTCATTCGAAGAATGGAAGAAGCGAAGAAGAAGGACATGAAGTTTCTCGATGATTTAGCTAAGCTTAAAAAGAAGGTATGTTGCACCCGTTTCCTATTTCTCCACTTTCACGGTTCCTCCCAAAGCAAACCAAAACCGATGATTGGTCAGCACCACCTAACACGGTGAACGTCATTCCTCTTCTTGACCCGAGTCTCCGTGTGCGCAGTGAGTGTCAACCAATTGAAGCCGGTTTGTGATCTTATTGACCATACGGATAGTGGAAGTTGACCCTAGATCGGGCTTTTCGGAAATCATTTGGAGGCTAAGTCGTCTCCGCGATCGAGGGCGTATTACTCCGGGCCAACATCCTTTCTTCTACCGTCTACCCATTTCAGAGAATGAATATGATAGCGAATTTAAACTATACCCCATCAAGGACTTCCAAGCCGTGTTCAATCACAACGTCTACGTCCTTGTCGATAAACCGGGCCGGGTATTCGTCGAATCGGAGACAAGAAAATTAACTTTCGGCAATGTTTGGATGCCGAAGCATACCCTAATATTTAAAGGCAGATTCTCTCTCCTCCCCCTCCTTCCACTCGCGCTAACATCTAGTCAGATGTCTTCGGCACACTGGCGGGGGAAAGGGCCGCTGGGCTGGACCAGCTGGACCCCCAAGGGCCCCAAGTCACCCCGGACGTATACTTCTGGCATTCCGTCGACTCTTCGAGAGCCAAAGTGTTTCCTTCTTTCATGGATGGCGTCGCCTTCGTGACTCGCAGTGACCAACTGGGCATTGCGACGGATCCCAACATAAACCACAGCCCCATAGCAGCCGACTCAGTTGCCTGCTGGAGAGAACTGGTTCATCGAACTTGGATTTCTTGTGATGTCAACGTATACATTTCCACTAAGCGGACTCCCGGGTTCAACGAGAATCGGGTATGTCATAGCGAACCTGATCACATTTCCTCGCATTGACGCTGGCATAGGTCCTACCTCCTCGACTGCCCGCAGCTGATGATTTACTACACACAACCATGAATACTCTCAATGACGACGTTCTCTTTTGTATATTTACATCTTATCGGCTAGACGACGACGAAAACTGGAATCTTCAACCTGGATGGCGCACGCTCACCCATGTTTGTAGGAGATGGCGGCATTTTATCTTTGACTCACCGATCCTCTTTGATCTACATCTTCTATGCACGAATGGCACCCCCGTCGCCGATATGCTGAACCATTCGCTAACCCTACCGCTCATCATCAATTATCAAAATACGTGCGCGACCATGACAACTAAGGATGAGGAAGGAATCCTTCTTGCACTTCAGCACCGTGACCGCGTGCGCCGTATCGTGCTCCGTGCCCCGCATCAAGTCCTGCATAAACTTCTTACCGCCATGAATGAAAAATTCCCTCTTTTGGAGAGCCTCTCTATCCTGTCCACATCTGGCGATGACTCAAGGCTGGTTATGCCTAGTGCATTTCAGCCCGCACGATTATCCCACCTTAGGCTGCTCGGCGTTACCCTCTCAGAACCACGGTCACTCGCCCCAACCGTTTCCCTCGTCTCTCTTAAGCTTACTAACCTTCGAGCATTCCCCTACTTCCCTCCGGAGGACTTGGCCTCACAAGCGGTGCAACTTCAATTCGATCTTTTACTCGAGGAATTGTCGATCAGATTTTCTGTCCCTATCCCCCGCGGGATAGGGACTCCTCCGATAACACGCGAAACACTTCCTGCCCTGATAGGATTCCTATCCCGAGGCATCAGCGCTTATCTAGAAGGCCTTTTGCCGCGAATAAGCGCTCCCTGTCCCAGAAACTTTGACGTCACTTTATTCAACCAGCTCATCGACCCGCTTCCTGTCCTATCAAAGTTTATCGACCGGAACGCAGAGTTCAGATTCCCCGTTGTCAAGATAAAATTCAATCAGAACTTCTTCTCAATATCCATAAGCGACAACCGCGAGGAGGGAGCGCAAGGCGACAGATCCCTCTGCGTACAAGTCAGTTGCAAGCCGTTCGACTGGCAGGTCGGTACCGCAGCGCAGATATGCAACGCGCTCTGGTGGGTGCTCCCCGCGGTGGAGGAACTGGCCATCGACTTTTACAAGTACGGTATGCTGCCCGAATGGCGAAATAGGGTTGACAGCAGGACGTGGTGCAACCTTTTCAGGCCATTCAAGCGCGTGAAGAACCTCCGGGTCGGCCATGCGCTCACATTGGACCTTTCTCGTGCGCTGCAACCCGCCGAGGAGCAGCTGGGCACTGGCCCGGGTGGCAGCATGCCAGGGGGGCTATTGCCATCGTTGTTACCTGTGCTGCAAGAACTTGTTCTTGAAGAGGGACGCGACGATAACGCCTTTACAGCATTCATCGATGCACGTCAACGCATGGGCTATCCCATCCAGCTGGTAAAACGTCCTTCCAGATGGGACCCCGAAGCTGGGGCCAACGCCAACGCATCAGCGCGACTGCCGCGGCGGGGGGGTTCCATCTCATCCCGGCCAATGCCAAAGTCTCTCAATCTACGTCTTCCAGGAAGTTATCCTCCATCCCCAATGAGCCGTCTACGGACTCTACGCCAGCCAGAATCCGCACCCATATCGCCCATATCGCCCATATTATCCCGACTCTAGCTCAACGCTAGGCCCCACACCTCTGGTGCTCAGCCTTCCCTTAGGCGGTGTGGGCGAACAATATCCCGAGAGATTGCGAGGAAACTACCCGTCTACCCGTAATCGAACGCCATGCAAATGGCTCGTTGGTGCGGAGGGCGACACGTGTCACGCCTTAGTCTCAGAGCCTGAGCCCCCTGGAAGACGCCACTGCCGACTACGCCGTATCCTGGAACTCACCGGCTTTCAAGGCGTCGTCTACTCCTGGAACTTGAAGGACGATCACGGTTCCCCAGATCACATGACCCCCATGTAGGTGAGCAACGACGACGACTATGGACGAATATGATGCTGGTCCATGCTGGATACGACAACTTGATTTATTGGAGACACAATCACTGAACCATTTGGAGCCACGATAGCGTCAATGCTGTTACGCTGTACAATTACCCGCGGTATGCAACTAGTTATGGGTCCCGAGAATTCAATAGAGAGGTATCGGAGACCCCCTCTGAGACCCAGACACGCATATGATTCGTGGTATCATAATGGTGACAAGATTAGATATGGTAATTTTCCACTGTCATCAATGCAATTGTCCATTTAGTGTTGAAGGAGCCGCCGCATATAGATAAAAATATACTTACTATGGGTCTGGGGTGTACTGGCTCCACAAGCCTTAGGGTAACGCGGTACAGGTGATTATCAATTAACTTCTTGATCACCGGCCGCTCCGCACACACACCGGAGGTGTAGTCCGGGGGCCATTGTGTGACTGGAGCAGATCTCCGCGAGCTCCGCAAACGGTAAAGGTAACAAATCGGAGCCATTTCAAGGGGCGATAGGAGAGCCTCTGAATGTCACTGGTTGGGATAGAAAGTAGGAGTGGGTCGTTGGAGACTGAGCCTAGATGGATTTCGACCATCTTTGTAGTAGTCAAGTGTGCGTCCGGTTTTGCTCCCGGGCCTATTTCTTGTCAAAACACAAATAAAATATAAACACAAATTCCACTCCTCCTCTTCCAACCTCTCACTGTGCACTCGATTACTCGAACTATAACTAGTAAGCCTGAGCGAGCGAGCAACGGGTGCGCATAGTGTACGCAATAAGAAGTCCGAAATCCGCCTTGTAATTCTCACCCGCACGCCGGTCCGCACGGTCCGTGCCAGCCGGGCCACACTGTACTGTACTGCAAATTTACGCGCGAAATGTGCTGTAGTACCGGGCAATACCTCCGATCGGGTTCCCAGAGGTGATGTAATGTGATGTGATGTATATATGTTTTCTGCATCGCAGAACCAGACCAGACAGACAAGGAGAACTTAAACCCTCCAAAAAAAAGACCTGATCATAAGTAGAGAGAGAAAATCATACAAAGCCCTTCCAAGAGGAGGCTACTGGAATATAGATACTACGAAAAAGAAAGAAAGAAACGGGCACACATGTACACAATGACCCGCGGCCTGGAAAAGGAAAGAAAGGCAGAAAAACGAGAGGGCCGTCTAAGTTGATTAAAAAGGAGGCGTGAGGGACAGATGGTCGTGTATGTCATGATTGTGGAGGCATTGACAAAAGGGAGGGAGCGTATAGGTAGGGGGAAGGGCCAACGAGGGTTACGACTAGAATAGGGAAGAGCAGCGGTAATAAAGCGGGAAATCGTGTCAGTCATTTTCATACAGCGTGAGTGGGTGAGTGAGAGGGGGACAGATGATGAGGACGTGTGGTAGGTAAGATCGAGCGAGCATTTTTGGAAGAAGGAAGGGCGGGAGAGACCGATCGTTTAAACGATAAACATGTCATGTCATCATGTCAGAGCTTCAACTCAGTCAGGACTCGTCGTGCAAGCATCTGGTACTGCCACCCATCTCCGCCCGCACGACGGAATTGGATACCCTGTAACGGCAGCCACGGAACCTAAAGACATAGTAAAGACGTAAAAGATCAGATCCAAAACCAAAACTGATGACAGGGGAAACAACGGCACCTTGACGACGTTAATCTCAAACCTGACAGAGAGCGTGTTCTGCCCAACACTCTCAAACGCCTCCCGATCATTAGCTTCTCCGGTTGTTGGCGGTCCCTGTTGTTGCTGTAATCCCCCAGCACCACCACCAGCAAAATCGCGTGGTATCGGTGGCAAGGTCTTACCCCTCGCCGGTGAATGTGAGCGCCGCGGCGAATCGTCCGGGTGCAGCGTTGCCGATGCGTCATCTGCGTGAGGAGTAGCTATATTTGACGAGACGTTGAAGAAAGAAGACGAGCCGCTGCTCTGCGCCGCGCCGAACGTGGGACCGCCACTGCTACCCGACGGTCGACCGGGCAGATCCTTATCCTTTTCCTTTTCCTTCTCCTTGGGCGTGCTTCCGTTCACGCTCGCTTCGCCGCCGCCACGGTCCTTATCTTTACGGCCCATGCCGAAGGAAAGCTTCGATGCTTTACGAACGATTCGCTTCGTCGTGCCACCAGAGTCGCCTGAACCTGCCGAACCCTGCTTACGGTGTTTCCTCGGGGATGGCGTCGTCATTGTCCCGCGCGGATCCTGTAATGACGATATGTCGATCGATGGTAGGTGAATGCAGTCGAATCCGGTCTTGGTCTCTCTGTACTGCACTTGCATACGGTCTAGTACGCGCCGGATGTCCGCCTTGAGGACCGCAGGTGACTTAGTGGACGTCGTTGCGACACTAAAAATGCCGAAGGCACGTGGTTATCACCTGTAAGAAGGCACGGAGACACGGCCGGCATATCGCACGTACCTGAACAAACCCTTCAGGAACACCGGCTTGAAGTCCTTATCGGCCGCGCTAGCATTCGGATCGTCCTCTCCATCTGTCAGCTCGAACCCAGCCCCGGCACCATTTACATGGGCCTGCCTCGACGCGCCTTCCTCAGGAACCTCCGCAGTCTTCTGCACAAACGGTCGCTCAAACTGCGACGGCCTTCCACTGTTGGCGGTCGACGGCCGCCGATGGCGCCCGAGCGTACCACCGACACTTGACAACAATGCACCGCCCGTGCTGCTCCGGCGTTCATGCCGCTTTGCATGGCTCTGTGGATCGAGGATCGTTGCAGCCCGTCGATGTACCGGTTGTGTCTGGCTATGTGAGATCCCTCCCGTGGGTGAAACCTGTATCTCCACATTGCTGCGGTCCGTAGCGGCAGGGGTGCCTTCATCGCCCGCAGCAGGGGAAGTAGTAGGTGTGGAGATGGAGGGCGGCTCCGCTTTCTCATTTGGGGGTGGTGCTGCGTGTCTCCTCTCGCTCTCGCTCTCCTTTTCCTTCTCTGTCACAGTGTGATCAACGTCTGCGGACGGGCGCGGGGACCCGAAGATGCTCGTCCGTTTGCTAGTGCGGTCGCCTGCCCCACGTATACTCCCACCGCCCACCAGAAGACTACCGAACTTACGCACGAACGTTGCGCCCGTGGACAACGATGGTGCCACCGGTGACAACGGTGGAGCGTCGATAGCGTCAGACGTATCCTCCGCCTGCTCATCCTCCATTCGTTCAGGGAATGTTGCAAGCTCCGGTCCGGCCGTCTGAGGTCGATCGCGATCGCGACCATTCACGTTATTGTTGACATTGACCCGGAGTCCATGCTCATTCACACCAGCGCCTCCCTCCGAGCCGCCACCACCACCAAACATACTCGCCAAGCCGCGTGGAACCCCTTGGCGGTGACTCACGCTGTGAGAACGGCGATGCGTAGACGCAGGTGGGGCACGTGGCAAGGTCGCGCTTGCAGGGCCAGCCGAAATGGAAGTGGAAGCTGAGTTCGGCCCGCCCGGAACGACAATCGGCGACGGTGGTGTGATTTCTACTGCGTGTTTCGGGTTGGGTAAACCAGCATCGCGCGCGCGAGGCCGGGCTTGCTGCTGTGACTGATGCTGGAATGTCGCCCCTGTCGGAGAGGGAGTACCTGGGGAGTCATATGACATTTTGGAGTAGTGCAAGGATTCGGGAGCGGGCAGCCGCGATGGACGCATATTGTAGTCTGTGCCGCCAACGGTTTTCTGGGGAGTAACCGTTGAAGCCGGCACGGCAATTGGAATGGACTGTTTCGAAGCGTTAGGTGGGGGTGCCTCTTCCGGTGTGCGCTGCGGAGGGGTCACCGACAACTGTGAGCTCGCAAAGTGACCCGCGCCGTACACCCTATCGCGTTCCATCTTCTCCCGGGCAAGATAATACATCGAAATGAGTGAGTGGTAGCCACGCGTTGGATTGGGAGGCTCTTTCTGGTTAATTTCAGAGAGCGAAGTATTTGACAGCTGGGACTGTGATTGAGATGGAGAAGCAAATGGGGAGGACGGCGGCGAGGTCGACGGCGAGAACAGCTTGCGGCGATAAAAGTCAAATCCGGAGAAGCGTTTGTTCTTCCTCGGCGTTGATGCAGCCTCCACCTTGTGTCCCCCACCTTGACCGCCTGCACCGTCCCACTCGACAGCGAGTGAAGTATTGGATAGTGACTCGCCCCAATTTTGTGGCCGATCGCGCTTATTTTCCCAATATTGTACTGCCCGTTTATATGCTTCAGATTCAAGGATCGCGACTAGCCTCCGCTCGATCTCATCTTCGGTGCCAAACTCAAAGCCGGTCATACCACGGATGACTTTTCGATCGAGTTCGTCAGCGCGCAGAGGTTCGCGCCGTAAAAGATGGGCATCGGGTGGGCCTTCGAACCCACGTGTCATCCAGGGATGGTTTAAAAGGTCTGGGAGTTGTGCGCGCAGCTGAGGATTGGTGACAAGCATTCGAGAAAGTATATGTTTGCACTCTGCGAAGAGTTGTCATTTACTGTCGCACAGTTTTTCGGATCTTACCACGCACCTGTACTAAGCCAGACTGGATACTCGACCAGCCCGCGCTTGATCTTGGCATGCAGCGCAGGCATACTCTGGTCGTCAAACGGCACTTTACCACAAACAAGCACATATAGCACCACTCCGAAACTCCACACGTCGACCTCGGGACCGGTGTAAACCTTGGCATTGAGAAGCTCTGGGGCAGCGAAATAGAGAGAACCGCAGAATGTTGACAAGTGACCGATTGGGTCGTACAGATTTGACAACCCGAAATCGATAATCTTGATATTCCCGGTCTGAGATATGAGAATGTTCTCGATTTTGAGGTCTAACAGATGTCAGCGATGGGCGGTGGGCCATCCGCCCTAAATGAAAGGACGCACCTCTGTGTACGACATTATTTTTATGACAATACTCCAGCGCGCTTCCGATCTGCCTTGCGAACTTCCTTGCGACGCGTTCCCGTAATCGACCATGACTAATTATATAGTCAAGCATCTGCCCGCCGTTTATGTACTCGAATACCATGTAGTAATGGTGTTGGTGCACAATCATATCGCGCATACCGCATATGTACGGGTGGTAGAGCAGCTGCGATAGCGCAGCCTCACGGATCGTGCGGATCTCCTTTGAGGCATCTTTGGTCGCCTGCTTGGCTGCGGCTTCGGCGTTTGGTGACCCAGGTACGAGTTGAACAGGGACTACACGGGGAAGAATTTTGACGGCAAGCTGTAAGTAGAGAATGAGTGTTTATGAAACAACGGTAAATGATAGCTGAAAGTAGAGGGACAACAGAGTTTGTAGCAAATCAGCCATCGAGAAATGCCCTTTGGCGCTCGAGATGACCTAACCACACAGCCCTAGTACCCGTAAGGTGCGTCGTGGGCGTGGCAATAGCCGTCAGCCTTGCTTTCGCAGGTGGACAGTGGGAAGACAACGTTTGGGAGGCTACAATATGCGCACTCATTGACCATGAATCATCGATACGACGACGAAGCACGATTCGAGGATATAAAAACGAATGGCAGCAAAAGGTAGAAAAAAGGGAGCAGGATGGATGTCACATTGATCATGGCCCCGATGAGAATACGAGGGGATATGGCACTTGGGGAGTCTGAGCGGTGGATAACACTATCAGAGTGGAAAACAACATCGGCCATGATGGGCTATTCGGAGACGACGAGAGTGATCGTGACGACATGTATGTTTAAAACCGAGACTAAGGGCGGGGAGAATGGAAATACGTTCTTGCTATGCAAGAGCGCTGACAAAAGGATGGTGGGAGTGTTATACGCACCTTCTCGCCTGTAACGTTATGATGAGCCAACTTGACCTTTCCCATACTACCCGCGCCGAGAGTCTTGGAGAGGGTGTAGTCGCCGAGAATACGATTGGTGGTGCGCTGCTTGGGAGGTTCGAGGCCGCGTTGGGAATGTCTTTGGGCCGAGGCAAGGGGTTGTTCGACATATTGGCGTGGGCGTTCTGACGACGTGCCGGAGTAGGACTGGGAGTAGGACGTGGGGGGGAGGGACATTGGGCGCGGCTTTGGGGCCGCCCCGCGCGGAATGGGGGCCATGGTGGAAGCCATGGTGGGGGTAGTGGAAGGGAGAGAAGGAGAGAGAGTAGAGGATTCGGGTGGGAGGGGACCGAGGTAGTTGAAGTTGTAGAAGGAAAGGGGCTCTGTGGAGGATGGGGGAGAGTGAGAGTGTGGGTGTTGTGGGTGTTCGGGGATAGATTCAGTTTGAAGTCCAAGTGGTCGTGTCGCCCGCTGGATCGAACCCGGGTCGAGTGTCTGTCCCTCTTTGCTCATCCCCTCGCTTGATATCACCACTTAGTTCGACTGGATCAAGGCGGAGTGCTGCGACATCACATCCTAGGGCGCCCATTGCCATCTTTGGTTCGATTATTGGTTCGATTTCTCGGAACCACGCGTCTCTCACTCATCATCATCGGCGCGATCAGCGCGACAGCGCAACGGCTAACCAGTATAACTGACACGTATGGCAACAGAGTAATGGAAGCCACAATTAATTCACCGAAGAGCACGGGCAAGCTTCAGGCAACAGCGAACACATCACACTCCGTATCGCTTCACGCTTAGCATGTCCATCCCCATCCGCCGTCATTGCTCCTTTTCTTTCGGCCCCTTCGGCGAAAGCCAGGTGACGGGGTGCTTGTTGTACATCGACCAAGGTGGGACAACCAACTGTTTTACATGCACAAGCAAACATTTCGTTCAGTATACCGAAGAAAAGTACCAAACCACATACCACAAGGATGGCAGCAACACCCAAGCCAAACGTTACAAACGTCACTTGTATAGACTGAAACAAGAATCCGATAAAGAAAGAGAACACCTGCGAGACATCACTACACATCAGAGTGAAATCGGCGCTGGCGTTGCTCCACTCACCGCCAACTCTATCGTAGCATAATGTGCGATTCGCTCTACAAGCTTCTGGCCTTCAAAGTCCTAAGTTTGGGCGTTCCAAGGCATCAGAGAATGCGCTACTTGTGTGTTAACAAACCTACGATTTTCCCTTCCAAGTACTGTCGCAGGTTGGGCATGGTCAGAGTGGGGTGGGCCAATGCCTCTATTTAGGCTCTGGCGGAAGTCGTATTAGTCAGTCACGAAGGACCCATGCTCGGGATGCCCCGGGCCGATATTCACACCCTCCACGTGTCCGCCACTATTCCGAATTCCATTCCACATGAGCAACTCTGAAACACGTTCTTTGTATGTGTGTTCCTGGTATGCTGTAACAAGGAGACTTATTGTCGTACTTTTTTTGTTTTGACACGGAAAGTATGGTATCCTCCACAGAAATGCTATATCTTTTCAGCTTACCTGACCAGTCCTCGAATCCTCTCTGCCAGTGATCAACCTGAATAACACTGTAGGCACCAAGAAAACACGTCAGTGATGGTTGATCTCATAAGGTGTCATCAATTCTAGATGGTTCTCGCATGTCCTAGGTCTATATACCATCAGCGCTATGGGACATTCATCACTTTTGCTTGTGTGTGGAACCAACTCCATGTATGGGAAGAGCACGGTAATTGACCCCGATCATTAACTTGGTCCGACTGCTGTGTCCGCTGGGAAAAGATGCTTGGGCGCTGTTGTCCGCCAGGCAACTGAGGCAAGTCATCAATATCGCCTGCTGCAAATCAAATGGGTGGAATTTGAAAGCTGTTATCAACCTCGTATCTAACATCGCAAGATCGCAAATCCTCTACAAGGTAATATAATCGGTCAGCACTACCTATTTCATTTCTTTATCCGGTTCCCATCCCCATTTCCTCATAGATTCATGGCCCTGACCCCCTACGATTGTCCCCTGAAGTTTGTTCCATGCATTCTCCAGCACATCTTTTTGATGTTATCAGACGAGCGGTGGCTGGCCCAATCCGGCTGCCAAGTACGGCGTTTATACTATAGCTGAATGGAGTGATGCCCAATTGCCGCCGAAACACGGAATACGGAACACATGGGATGGCAAGTGGAGAGAAGACACACGATCGGTCATATACTGTAACATTTATTCACACCTCACTCGACGTTCGGTCCATGGAGAGTATGTCCAACTCCTGACGAGCACTGACATAATAAGACGGCACTTGAACAACCACATCCAGTATGGTATTGCCAGCCGCTCATATCATTGATGTTTCGGAAGAAGCACGCCACATTTACGGCACACTACGGAGGCGCCAGTCGGCTCCACTCAGTGCACTCACGTCCTGAGATGGTCACAAGTGCGGCAGCGAATGACCCTGTCAAGAATCAAGTTTCATTTGAAACTTTGCAACTGGATTCGGAACGCCGGGAACGCCGGGAACCAGGGCATATCTGAGTTCAGATAGGCTTCGGAGTTACGGATGATGATGAGCAATCGTATTGTGGGCAACTGGACCCCGGCGACGTATCCCTCGAATCCAAGGTAACTTGCCCTAAATGGGTATGTCGTTATCAGAAAGATCAACAACAGTGCCAGTCCGAAATTACGATATGCGCTGTTGCTTGCGAGAGAAAACCCATGATGGCTTCGTGTTCGTATCAGCTAAATAGATAGGAGACATCGATCGACCGGAATTGCGTGCTAGGAAATGGTTCGAAGCGCCCCGCGCATTATATTACCGTGTGCGGCCAGGTGAATTGGGGTGGTGATGAACGCAAAATTTCAAGGTTTTCTCGGGGGACAGCCTCGTCTGCCTATACAGAAGCTCCAGTTGAACAGATTCGTCAACTGAAGACGCATAACAAGATGATCGTTAGGGTGGTACCGGTGGTTGCTTGCTCGCGTCGGTCAGAGAGAATTACAACTTGGCAAGAGGGAGTACGCAAACAATGTCGCGGTTTGCCCTTTTGGATGGGGATCCTCCGGCTTCTATTCTCAATCAGGAGGGTAGAGATAGATCGTATGTATGTTTTGGTTGGCTGGAGGGAAATGAAAGAATTTTGTTGGACTAGGGCCACCGTGGGAACGGACGCGACAATGCGGCAAGCGACGGTTCGTTCAAAGGGCGCAGGCAGTTTCTGCAGGATCTTTTGGATTTTATCTCTCGTCCTTATTCTCCGCTACGCTCTCTACGCAGGAAGACGGGGAATCGTTCCCTTCGCCTTGACCCTCTGTGAGGTTCCGATTCCGCGCTCGGTTTCTTCCCGCGGGAACACCATTCGAAAACCGATCTACGGACGACTCGTGACGAATCTGCTCCCACATACCACCTCTTCCCCATACCCCATCTCGCTTTAATACACCGTCATCGATACCTATTCGCATTTTCTGTCATCGCTCAACACATCGCGATGCCTGGGCCTTCAAAAAGTGGTCAGGCCTTGTTTCTCGGTCTTGAACTCTCGACAGATCAGCTGCGGGCGACGATTGTTGATGAGAATTTGGAACTTGTTGGAGTGGAGGCCGTGGATTTTGATACCGCACTTTCCGAATACCAGTGAGTTCCCCGTTTTCGCGAAGGGTTGGGTTGGATCGAGCCTTGGGAGTTCTGCGACATTACGCGTCCCCGAGCAGTGGAGTTCAGTCCCATCTGTGCCCCATGATCGAGAAAGTCATGTCATATGGGTCGTTCTGACACGATCTAGGACTCAGGGTGGAATCTTTACAACTCCGGGAGATGCATACACGACGCCGGTGGACATGTGGGTGAAAGCCCTTGGTGAGCATTTTTTTTCTCCGCGGAACCAAACCCCAGTTTTAAAAAAATCAAATTTGTCCTCATACGATCGGGATCGAATCTTTCACCCGTCGCGCGTGTCACCTGCCTTTTGGTTGCCCTCTTTGTCCCTCCAGATTTTCTTTTGGAGGAAATTAGCCGAAATCATGAAGTCTCGAGAATCAAATCCATTGGCGGCGCTGCTCAGGTGAGATTTGCTTCCGTGTCAAGATCTCGTCGTCTGAGATCCTCATCACGTGACGTGTGCAGCATGCCCTCGTCTGGTGGAAATCAACTCCAGTCCCCAGCTTCCCCGCCCTTGACTCGCGACTACCCCTGCATTCTCAACTTTCACCCAACACTTTTTCTTTACCGAATACTCCTGTAGCACAAGACACATTCTCACATTCTCACGCGCTGAGCATTGAGGCCATGCTAGGAGGGCCAGACCACATGGCTGCCCGCGTCGGAACATGTGCAAATTCGTCCCTCGTTGCCGCGCAAATACTTCGCGTCCGCGAGACGTCTCCTGAAACGTGGGCCCGCACGGGTCGTGTTCAAATTGCGTCCGCATTCCTTGCGAGTCTCATTTCTGGCACGTGGATTAAGATGGGCGAAGCGGAGGCGTGCGCAACGGGTATGTATGTGTATGCCTCAGGAGGTCAGGGCCATTGGGATGACGAGGTGATTGAGTATATTGCGGGGTCAAGAGAAGAGGCATGGCGCGTACGTGGGTGGTTAGGGGACGTGGATGTCTCCGGTGGTGGGCGTCGAGTCGCAACTGTTTCACGATACCTTGTCGAGCGATACGGGTTCGAACCTGGTAAGTTTGCTATTGCTGAGCTCATAAGAATGTCACCTCAATCTGTTAAAGATACTACAATTGCGTCATTTACTGCTGACTACTTATCAACGTACCTCTCGCTGGTCCCTTCTCCCTCTGACGCCATACTTTCGTTCGGTCCCATGGATTTTCTTCTTACAAGCGCTCCGCATTACCTCTCCAGTCGCCTTTACAGTGTTTACCCACATCCCGCTCAGGATCCAAGCGAGAAGCGGAAATACATCAGCATGTTGACCAGCAGGTACGCTGTAGATTGATCGACTTACTCCCTAGCTTCTTACACCAGCCTCAGAAATGCCGATGTTCCGCGAGCACTCGTCAGGGATATGTATACAAAGTCGTGGAGCGCGTTCGACCGCCTTGTGTCCGTTGTTCCACCAGGTGGCTCTATTGGGTTTGTCTCGACAATATCTTCAGTTCGGTCCCTCATTTACACAAGTTTTCCAGTCTCGATGACAAGCTGTTCAGTTTTTGGCTACTTCAGGGCGATAGCCACCCGTTATCACATGTCAAAGGAATCTTCCGCTTCGAGACGGGCGTAAAGGTCAACGAATTCCGCGACCTTCGCGCTAACCCTCGGTGTCTAGTCGAGAGTCAAGTACTCTCTTTCCGAGTGCGATGGGCGCGTATGTCATCGACGGGTGCACTTGGTGCAGCCGTAGGTCGTGCACGTGGCAATAGTTCATTGGTGACGGGCAGCGCAGCAGCATCCCCTGGTCCTGGACAACGCACCGGAACACCAGCTATTGGTCCGTTGGGTACGCAGTCGTCCGGGTTGGGCTTATCATTCGATCCGTACGACTCATCCTCGTTGCCGGCACGAATCCTTGCGACGGGAGCTGCTATCAATTTCCCGGCCGTTGCATCACTTGTCAGCGAGCTTTTCAACGCTCCTGTATTTGTTCCCACGACTCAGCTTGACTCGGCACAAATCACGCCCCACCGCAACGCCCCAGCCAAGGGATACCCCGGGCGAGCAGCCTTAGGCGGCGCATACGTCGCACGATGGGTCTGGGGTAAAGAGCGTGGCACGGGCCGCGGGAGCTTCGAGGAAGAAGTGCGGCGATTACTTGCGAAGCGTTGGGTAGCCAGCGGCGGCACCCCAGTCCGTACGCATATCGGTGGAGAGACCCCCGTGGGGAGTGGTGCCAACACGCCCTACAACACCCGACGGAGTGGATTCGGTGCTGCAGTTTTAGAAGAGGAAGAAGAGGATGCGTTGGAGGAGATGGAGCGCCTCGGCGGGGACGCATTCGGTGAGGGAGAACTCGCGGCGCGATTACGAACTGCGACGGGATCGAGTACGACAAGTACGACAACAGCCACAGGGACTTCGATGGGATCAGGTGGTGCTCTCCCCTCGACTACATTCACGACCCCTGACCTAGGGACGGCCAACCCCGGCCCAGCAGCCAGCGAAGCAGGGGCGGCCACGTCTTCTGTTGGGTTGATGGCAGTCACGGCCTTACCAGCGAGTGAAGCTGAGACGCAAGTGGGTCTGGCAAAGATTGCAGAGCCGGACGTCGATGCGTTCATGGCCTATGCGGCTATCGTGCCCGAGTATTGTCGTCTGGAAGGGATGCTGGTAAAAGCGCTGGTGTAAAGGGATAGTCGCCGCCGCATTGTTTTTCCTTTTTTTTCTTTTCTTTTTTTCTCTCCTTTTTTTCTTTTTTGCTGATCTGATCTGCTCTGCTGCTGCTGTTGCTGCTTGTACTCTACGTATTTATTTGGGGAGAAGGAGAAAAGATGGGGCGTGGCCATCTATATAGTCATGTTAACCCATTGTACACTGGCACACAGTAAAGAGCAACCGACCCCCCGCCAGGCTGCGCCTACGTATTTGTACATGCTCTCCAGGTATTACATGTCTAAAAACCTGATATTTAATGGTTGCTGCTGCGAGCTGCGAACGAAGGGCCGAAAGCATGGCGATATTAGAGTGTATTTGCAGTTGGTTAGAGGTCCGACGATTACCTATTCGCGCTGGCTGTTCTTCCCAACCTCTAATTTCAGTCCCTGATGCCCATCCTGGAACAGCAATATATTGATGCCGGATTTCACGCTCTCTTCTTCTAAAGTCATTCACGGCGAAGGTAGAGAAGTATTATCGGCGGAGCCCGATTACAAGTGGCAATTGCCGGCGTCACGCCGGCCACATTGGGAACTTTGACGAAATTTCCAAATTCGTAGTCAGAAAAACAAAAACGAAAATTTGCCTTCCGCTGCTAATATTTTCTACTATTAGGCGAATTCCTTCACTTCCACCTGACAAAACCCGACGTCTTGACAGGGCCAGTGGCCAAGCACCAAGCGTGGTATAGATATTCGGTTATGCATCATGCCGCGCGTACTATTCCAGATCGCCGCCAGGCTGTTCCGCCTGGGGCTCTTATGAACAAAGTTAAAACCCGAGTGTATCGCAGCCACGGTGGGAACATGGAGCTGTGCAAGACGTGGCTGAAGAATACGGGCCCGAGGCAGTCTTGGTATGACGCTGCGCTGCTCAGGTTGAGGTTGTTGAACTGCTGTGAAAGAATGAACTGGAAATTGATTGGGAGAACCTTCTCGTCGTACCGGGCAACGTGGGACCCGGGCATATGGTTTATTGGGCGGCCGCCTTGAGGCTCGTGGGCTGTGGACTGTATTAGGGCGCAAGCAAGGGCGCCTACTTGTCGATGCTCCCTCTTCTCCACGATCCATCATGTCAACCGCACCCTCCTCCACTGGCACATCCACCTCAGGCTCGCAGCCTAACTTTGTGTCCATTTTCAACGCCTCTTTGGAATCTTACAAGCGTAAAACCAAGAAGGACTTGGTCTCACATCCGCTCCTTCCCAGCCTTCAATCCTGCGAGTCCCCCGAGGGCGTCCTCACCGTCCTTCGAGAGCAAGTCCCCGCATTCAGCCAATCCCAAAGTTGCGACGACGGGCTCACAACACAATGGGTTACCCCAATTGTGAATGTCTTGTTTTCATTTTCCGGGACCGTTTGCCAGGGCGTTGGGCTGGTGAATATCAAGACATTTCGTCGCGGCGAATTTCTGCCCTAATATTATATTTACAGGCATTCCCACCGGCAAGTGTAATCTTTGCAGGGATCGGCGTTCTCTTTTCGGTCAGTGTACTACATCTCTCCCTTGTGCGACCTATTTTGACACCGAGCCTAGGCGGCTAAAGATGCAAGCGCCAACCAAGACAAGCTTATCGACAGTTTTAACCGCATTGAACATTTCTTCCGCCGGCTTGAGATATATACTAGCATCACACCGACTAGATCTATGAGCGACATAATCGTTAAGATTATGGTTGAGGTGTTGACCATCCTTGCGATCGCGACAAAGGAAGTGAAGCGTGGACTATTCAGTGAGTTGAAGAAGTGTATATGTTTCCATTCTTGCTGACAGGTTATTCAGAAAAGCACTTTATGAAGTTGACGGGAAACAGAGAAATCGAGGACAGCCTGGAGAAGTTGGACAAATTGACGCAAGAAGAAACACAGATGGCATCTGCGGAGCAGCTGAAGATGACTCACAGCGTCGATGATCGAGTGAGGGGTGTCGGGGGCCAGGTACAAGATGTCCGTGGCGATGTGCAAGATGTTGGCAACAAGGTTCAAGATGTCGAGGACAGGGTGCAAGCCATTGATAGCAACGTCCGAGGTGTCGATGACAAATTAGATCAGACTAACCGTTCGTCACCTCTTTAAACTCTGATTGCCATTCTGCGGGCTCAGAAAGCTTCACAGGGAACCAACTCAGAGACTGTCTTCTACGATGGCTTTCGCCGCCAAATCCATCCCCAAACCATAACATTGCATGCAAAGCCCATCACAACGGCACAACCCAATGGTTTTTCAAAGGAAGTCTATTCAATCAATGGAAATCGACTGGCTCCTTCTTGTGGGTACACGGAAAACGTGCGTCAGTCTTGACCTTTTCCATGCGGCGACCCCTGATCATCCCTTGTTTCTATAGCCGGCTCAGGAAAAACCATTCTTTGGCTCGTTGTTCTTTGACCTTTTCCGCCTTTGTGAAACTGATATCATCAATTCAGTTCCTCAATTATACAAGACGTCATGACACTGCGTGATGCTGTGGCGGCCTCGTTGGCCTACTTCTATTTCGACTTCAGAGACGTCGATAAACAGAACCTGCGCAACTTGCTTCCGTCTCTCCTAATTCAATTCTCTGCTCAATCCGATCCCTGTTGTGACATACTCTCCCGACTCTATTTTGCACACAATTGTGGGGTACAGAAACCTAGCGATCGCGCAATGATAGAATGCCTCAAAGAGATGCTCGTCCATGAGTCGCAGGGACCTACTTACATCATTATGGACGCACTTGACGAGTGTCCGACCACATCTAGTATTCCATCACCACGGGAAGAGGTCCTCGAACTCGTCGATGAACTTGTTGGCCTTCATATCCCAAATCTTCACATATGTGCTACGAGTCGGCCTGAGCCCGACATTCATGCTGTTCTCGAACTTTTAACACTCCGTCCTGTGTCACTGCATGACGAAAGTGGTCAACAGGAAGATATTGCCAACTATGTCGCCTCTTTTGTTCACTCAGACCGAAGGATACGGAGATGGCGGGAGGAGGACCAGGAACTGGTTATCAAGACGTTATCAGAAAAGGCGGATGGAATGTAAGTGTGTTGTTGTCTGCTTTTACACGAATCTTAAACATGGAACAGGTTCAGATGGGCGTTCTGTCATTTGGAGCTCCTACGACAGTGCTTCCCGCCGAGTCTCCGGCGCATACTCGAGGAGTTACCTGACGGCCTGGACGAGACATACGAGCGGATACTGAGGGAGATAAGGAAGCCAAACCAAGGATATGCACATCGATTATTGCAGTGTCTGGCAGTGGCTGTTCGCCCGCTTGAGGTCAAGGAACTCGCGGAAGTGCTCGCATTTGACTTCAACACGGGAGGGATGCCGAAACTAAATCCAGACTGGCGCTGGGAAGATCAAGAAGAAGCAGTGATGTTGGCATGCTCAAGTTTGGTGATGATAGTCAAGGACGGGGATTCGCGGGTCGTTCAATTTTCGCATTTTTCCGTCAAGGAATTCTTGACGGCGGACCGGCTTGCGGAACCCATCCGAGATGTCTCATGCTATCACATTCGACTCGAGGCCGCACATGCTATTCTTGCGCTAGCGTGCCTTGGCGTTCTCTTACGATCGGACGATCGTAGCATGAAGAACTTTCCATTGGCCCGTTACGCTGCTCAGTACTGGCCCACGCATGCCCGAGCAGAGAATGTGTCCTCACGGATCAAGGATGGGATGGAATGTCTGTTTGACGCCGACAAACCGCACTTTGCAACATGGCTCTGGATTTACAACGAAGATCAGGGGGGTGATTCCATGACTACAATGCGCCCCGAGAAACCTGAAGCGGTTCCCCTATATTACGCCGCACAGCTCGGATTTCGCGACTTGGCAGAACACCTCATCTCCGACCATCCAGAGCATGTACGTGCAAAGGGTGGGTCCCAAGTGACTCCGACACATGCTGCAGCGTTCGCAGGACAAACCGATATTTTGTCTTTATTAATTCAGCATGGCGCAGATGTGAATGGCCGTGGCAGAACGGGCGATACTCCGCTGTTTCTAGCATCGATGAACGCAAGACTCGAAGCGGGGCAATTTCTGCTCGATCATGGCGCAGATATCGATGCTCGGAACGATTTTAATAACACTGCGCTGATATATGCGATAGTATGGGGCAATATCGAATTTGCTCGCATGCTACTCGAACGCGGAGCAGTGGTCAATGCTCGATGTTATAGAGACATGGGTCCGCTTCACTGGGCAGCGAATGAACGAAGAATCGAAGTCGTGCGATTGTTACTGGAGCACGGTGCGGATGTCAATGCGCCCGACAAATTTGGCGACACCCCTTCCCAGTTTGTGTCACGTAATCAGCATCCCGAGATTGTAGAATTGCTGTCTGAGTATCGTGCCATGTCTGTAAAAAAGTAGCACCTGTTGTCGACCATACGGATGTACCGTATTTACAGTATTTTGGAAATGAACACCGTATCTGTGATAGCCTGAGCCGGAGAGCGCAGCACAGCAATGAACGCCCCGACGTGCCATCTTCGTCTCTCCGTCCACACTGCCAATGCCTTTCTCATCCGCTCTTGTGCCCGTCCCAAGGGCGCGCCGGCCTTCAACAGTACAACCAACGTCTGCAGCGTCGCAGCGGCGATCATTTTCCACCTTTCTGTTTTACGGACTTGCCACTTGGACGAAGAATCGCGGCTCGATAAGTCTCGGGGAACCCTTGTCCCTCGGCCCTGTCGTCTACCCTCGAAGCTGAAGACGGCACTCCCGGAGGGGAAAGAAACTTGACCTCGCTCTTTCTGGCGCTGCCGCCGCCATTCAATTTAGGGTCTGTATCGACCGTGGGTGGCCCCGAACCTATGGATATGAATTTGTTCTCTTCTGACCAGCATAATAATGTGGTTGTTACCGTGACAGTAAAAATAATATGGGGACAATACGAAAACTTAACTTAGCATACTTATCACCGAATAAGTCAGCAAATAAGTCCAGAAGAAGTAATTCCACTTAATTTGCATCTTAATTTGCTTAATTTACACTTATAAAACCTTAAAACACTGAAATTAGTTAATTAAGGTCATAAGTCAACGAAGGATAGCAATAGAGTTCTTTTGCCGCACCACACGAGGCTGACCTACAGCACATCTCATCCGTCAGTACCCCATACATATTTCCTCGCATGTCTTATCTTGCACAGCCTCTACCTCTACTGTACCCCTCAAACCACAGCCGAAAGTGTCGGCCAATGGGGCAAAAAGTGTGCAAGTTCAAATGGCAGAGATATGCGTCTTTCTCATGTTACGTGGCTTCTCAGCTTGTGAAGTAAATATGGCCGTGCCCATGTGCAACATTTCACAGCCTGCATCGATCCACCACCTCGACTGGACAACGATTCACTGCTCAATATATTTTTATCTCTATCTGCCAGTAGTTTATGGGCGAAGGTGACGTTGACTTAGTCTGTGTCAGAGGGAGGCAGAGGATGGGACCCATGAACATTGGTGGTACAGTACAAGCTCCGAAACTCGAACACGTTTGCCAAAGATGGCGGGGCCTCGTACTTGGGTCACCATCCTTCCTCGGTCTTTCACTGGTCTATCCATATGGCACACCCATTACGGACATGCTGGCACATTCACACCCGCTTTCCACTCATCAATTACTTTGAGGAAAAATCGCGACATCACTGCAGAAGCTGAAGAAGGTATAACCCATGCTCTCGAGTAACGTAATCGCTCAGCTCGCTAGCCTCGAGCTCGTCTGCCAGGAACTGAACTCGCATGGTCAAATGAGCTCCGAATTTTTTTTCGGGGAGTTGTAAGGGGAGTTGCAAGGCTTCATTCAGCTTCATGAAGTGCGTCATTCTCCGCATTTCTGCCACGAAGCACCGAGATTCTGGTAGTATGACGAAAAGGTGGCGCACCTTAACAGCATCCTCCCCGAAGACGTAATCTAGTAGAATTAGTCCACAAGCTTCTCTGAACATGATGCCTGATGGCTCGGAAGATAATGCATGAAAGGAATTGCGTTTACTTGTACTGCACGAGGCAAGCTTCTTGGATCTAAAATAGGCTTTCCACTCTTGGCCCCTTGTCATTCCGTCTAACCTGCCTGGCATTTGAATACCACGGCTTTGACGAGAAGACAAAACCGTTCCTGATAGCACCCATTGCTTACCCAGCACATCTCTGTCCTGACAACGTGTAAAGCCCGCTTTCGCACTGAATCTGGCTCTGAATCACCACCTAAATACCTATCACTGTCACGCGCCTGCTTCTTATCAGACAGCCGCTATTACGGAATACAGCAGTCACGTTGATAAAGGCAGAAGGATTGCCGACTTGTCGTGAATACATGCCACGGTTTGCCGATTCTGTTGCGGCCGCATGTACAATATGAGGCCCGAATTCATTCAATTTTCTGTGGTTCTCTCACACCTTGGCATCTGGTACGATATTTTCAACACCTTCTAAACCCATTGGATCGTGTGTCGTCCCCGGTATCTCTTCTGCACATTAGTAGGGCTGCATGAGCCCTTTTCGCTTCGCGTGAGTACCCTTCCTTTCGATAGTATTTGACTAAATAGACCGCATTCTCTCCCATGGAGACAATCTGAGCCCCTTCAACGCCTCTTTTCTCACAGGCGTCTACCATGCGGACTGTGCGCGTTGTGACAATAAAAAGTGTATGACCCATGTTGTAGTGACGACTGCGGGAGCCAATACTTACCAGTTTCTCAGGCTTTGCAAGAGAAAACTGAACATTCAGCGATTCGACCGTTGCTCGTTCTCTTTAGATTTCGGTTAAATTGTTGCGTTACTTACGAGACATGTCATCGGTGGCACTGTACTCGAGCACTGAAAAGTACATGTCGACGAAAATTAGCCGCGGCACGTTCTTCATTCTTCGAATGCTGTACTGTAAGTTAATACTGTAGAGTGCTGCGCTCGGCATGGGAAATGCCTCGGTTGTCAAGGAAACTCTAATGAGACGTGTGTTCCTGCAATGTTCCTGCCGTCGGCAGCGGCCGTCCTGAACCTGAAAAATCACGTACCGAGATTGAGTCGGTTCGTGCCTTTTGTGAACATTGTGTTGGTCTCTGGGGGCGGTTACGGTACGGGTGCAATGATTGGAAATGTTACTGTATAGTACTCGTCCCACCAGGACTCACGATTGTTACAGTATTTGTTACCAAAGCGACACAATGTCCCCTCGCACGTTTGAACGGCGTGTCGATGCAGGGAGCGTGACAGTAAATCCGCGTGAAGGAATGTCGTTAGACTTAGTCACTGATCGCAGTCCCCAGCCCTGAGTTAATCTTCCCCGCTGGCAAGTTACAGTACAGTATGGCGGTCTTCCGGCTCCCCTCTCACAGGGTGCTCGTAACCAAGCATGCATTGGGAAAAACAAAGAGGTCTGTACTGTAGTGGTGAGAGTGCATGTGTTAGTACGTGATGTTGATTGATCAGATCAAATTCGGAGAGTTCCGTTTTCCATTGAGCGAGCAAGTTATAAATATCCAAAGTGATGGTCCCACCTACTGTCCTACCACCCGCTCTCCATGACTGACCTCACCATCCTGCATGCCCCAAGCACTCTTTATCTTCCAGAAGCCAAAAATGAGACTGGTCTTCGTTTCGCCTTCAACCGCTGGTCACTTCCGCAGTCGCGTCCCGTCATTTCCACGACTCCCATGGTCACCGTCGAAATGGTCGATACAGTTTCCCCACCTCCATCGCCCGTCACGGCTCAAGACCACAACCTCCTTTCACCTCCTCGCCGCAGTTCCAAATCTAAGGGTTCTCCCAGAGTCCTTCGTCCTAGACCCGCTTCCGCACCACCCGAGCGTCCTAGCAAAGCCAGGACTATTGATACACGCGATCGTTTACTATCCCCTCGTACCCAATCGCCAGACCCTGCATCCGGCCGTCGTAGCCCCACACCGATAGTCGTTCGTCCTCCTACGACCCTATGTATGTGTATCGTCTTTTGAATCCCAAGTGTTGTCTTAACGATTTCCCAAGTCCGTCCGAAGCCATTTTGGAGGAATACTACACGTTCTGCTGTTAACGGGACGTTCTACGCATCGTCACATCATCTTATTCGCCGCTCAACGTTCATCGCTGCCGGTCTTCGTTTCGACAAACCCGTTGCGGATCTGTCCGCTTTGGGTGTTGAGTCACGAATCGGGATTGTCGTACTGTTGCCCGACTCCATCCCTTGACCCTCTTCCGTTGGACCGTTGCTGTGCCCTACGGACGTCCTAAGATACCGAGCCGCGTCCTCGAAGTCGCAGATATGCGCTATAATATAAGGCCGAATATGAATACCGGCCGTACTACGCTCCCGCTCAGCACCGCTCATGCGACATATGGCGATATGGCTCACACGCACACCTCGAAGGACCGGGATCGAAGAAACCAATCCCGAAATCCGGCTGACGTGTTGTACTCGGGAAGTAGAGCTCGCAGGGACGCCCCGCTCTCGCTTCCGACTACTACAATTAATTGGTGGCCCTACCCGCCTTGGGGTCAATCCACCGTTTCACTCACGCCCTCTGTAACAACAATCGCCTCCATATCACCATCTCCCATTGCTGCACTGTCAGCGAGCCCGCCAGCATCCACAACTACAACTTCGTCATTCGAGGCAACGTCAAGTCCCAGCTCTAGTCCAGCTCCGAGCAGTGCAGTAATCTCCGTTACTGCCACCCCGCCTGCGACCTCCTTGCTCTCACGTCCTGAAGTCAATGCCACCGCACATTCTAGATTCAATCTGCTCTATCTCATCCCGGTTTTCATAGTGGTTGGCCTTCTGTTTGGCGCACTATCCGGGCTTCTAGGCTATCGGTGGTACTTGCGGCGTTTAGCACGTAAGGGTGGCGATAGTGGTGGCAGATGGAAAGGAAGTTTCATTTCCGGTCCACCATACGTTCCTATGCGTGATTTAAGTCACAATGCGGGAGGCACAGAAGAGTCGTCTTCAAACGTTGTCGGCAGTCCGAGCAAGTATACACGCCATGGTACCCGTCATGCAACAAGAGCATGGCTATCAAGTGTTACAGGGGCTGGCTCACGTCGTGCCAGTACGCGAAGGACTGTCCCACCTTCAAGCGAGGATGCGATTGGTGCTGCTGCATCTTCTCGCTCACGTCCTACGACCACCAGCGACACGCTCGCTCGCTCACGAGGGAGCACCATCTCACATGCATCACCATCAGATGTGGAAAATAGTCGTCGCGATTACACCCGCAATACATCTATCCGTCGTAACCTTCTCGAGCGCATGCAACGGGGTTCTGACCGAAGTCCTCGCGGCGTGACACGCGATCCGTCGCGGCGGACCACACAAACATATTTAAGTACGGCTAGTGCGTATTCGGGAACTCATGCGGGCGACACACTCTCCCCAAGCGCTGTGCCTTCTTCCGCGCCCAATACCGAGTGGGAACCAGGAAGTGGGTTTCGAATTGTCATGGAAGACAACACTACCCGTCGTCCCCCTACCACCACCACCGCGACTGATCGCTCGTCTGCGTCTGCGTCGGTGTCGGTGTCGGGCCTCCCCGGACGAACGAGCGCATGGGATAGCGGCGACGCGCTACGCCAGGCGGTCAACACCCACCCGGGTGAGCGCTGGCTCGCATGGACGCGAAGTTGGGTCTCAAACGCACCGCCATCCGGCGAAGAGGACAGGTTTACCGCGGTCCCCGCGCGGCGCAGCAACGCATATCCAAAGGGTGCCGAGGTGCTTCTCCGCAGTCCCCCACAAGTCACATCAAGCCCTCTACAATCAACTCTGACGTTCAGTCCGCAGCCGCAGTCCGGACTGCCAGCACACGCCGTCACTACCAATGGCAAGAATAACAAGCGTCAACCCCTTCCAGCGCCAGCTCGCGCCCAAGCGGCGCCACAAACCCAGCCACAACAGGCCAATGCTGCACGTGGGACTTCGAGCGCGAGCAGTATCGTCCCTGAAGGCGGTGGGCACGGCACGCCGGCGATGCGGTATGCGGCGCGGCATACGGCTCTTTCGCGCGTGGAGGAGATCCTCGCTCATAGCTATAGCGCACATGATCTCGTACCGCCGGATAGCCCAAATGCGTTTGGGGCTACGCCAGCTTCGTTGGAGGATATTGCGTGGGCGGCGGGAATCGAGCACCGTCTGGCGGTTGCGTCTGCGGTAGCTTCTGCTTCTGCTGATAGGGATTAGAGATGACGCGTCGTAAAGCCAGCGCGGAGATGATTGTACATTTATTACTTTAGAGAGCGGTGATATGATGAGATTTGAACATGTCATATACTTCCATCGTGATGACGATCAATCAAAGCGAGCCTGCAGGAGTCCACATTACTTACAGACTCTTGAATCTCCAAAGTCTAATCTCATCAACTTGTGACGGGCTTCACGCGACACGCGAGATACTGCACGGTTGCCCTAGCTTGCAAGTCGACCCTCGGCCCATTCTTATTATATCCTCGCGTCCGTTGATTGAGGGGTGTAAACATCTTTCGTCATCTTTTGTCTTTCGTCTTTGATGCTTGCGACAGGGCCCGACCCGACAAGCTTAAGATACAAACTCTGCCGTGGGAAATTATTAGGTGGCAAGAAGGGCAGCGTCACTCGGCCCGATGGATCCGTTCAGGGGCCCATCTCACACCTTACAGTACGCTCGCAATAACTCCTGACATGCCGGCCAGGGGTCGCAGAAATGCCCCACGTCCAACACTTATGGAGCCCATTGGCCAGAAACAGTACGTCTAGAAATGACTTGACATTGATTGCCTCGCTAACTAGTTTCCACAACTTGAAGGCAGGACACAGAATGGTCGCCGAACTTGACGATCAATAGTCTCCCTGATGAGATACTCGTAGAGATATTCGATTTCTATCGACAAAGCATCGACCAATACTATCAACTGTGGAGGCAGAACTACGCATGGTTCGATCTCGCACATGTGTGCAGAAGGTGGCGCGCAGCGGCGCAGCCATGTTCGCGTCGTCCTTCCGTTTGGATTTAAACATCATCGTGGGACCCGAAAAACCGAGCCATATCAAGACGATTCTGTCAGGCAATTTGCCGATTATCATCGACTACTCGCACCATGATAGACCGAGGGACCGTCACATTGACAGTGCCCTTGAGCGCATACGTGCCTTACTCAGACATTGTGATCGCGTGCGCGAGATCTCCTTTGCAGGGTACGGCGCGCCGCCTGTTGATGTCGACTTCAGAAGATTCTTCAGGGCGGGCAAATTTCACTTTCCCTCGCTGGAGAGCCTTAACCTTTGGTTTCCGTATGGCTACGACGAACCTGGTATCCCGGCCACATTTCTCAGGGGACCAGATCGATTAGATCTATGTCTTCGACGTCTTGGATTGTACAACAGTTCCTTCGCATCCGTATCTGGACTTTTGATGTCCGCAACGGCTCTCACCGACCTCACTTTGAAGCTTACTTCTGATGCCGAGGTTTTCGATTCGTCACAAGCATCGCTCATTCTTGCCTGCTTGCAAGGCATGCAATGTCTACGCAGTCTCGACTCGATCTGACCACGCCGTATAAGGATGAAGACTTCCAGTCCCAGCATTCAACTCCCAAAGATATTGTCCCTTTATTAAAATTAACCCGTTTCCACTATTCCGGCCTTACCACATTCTTCAACTATTTCATGTCCGGGCTTTCAACTCCATCCCTCCGAGATGCTCGCTTTGAGCCCTACACGGAATCTCCCGCTTTGGACCTCTCTCGGGTTATCGAAGACATAAAGGAAGAATTTCGGTCAGTCAGTGTAGCTTTCAATAGGACTTATTTCTGCCTCTTATCGTCGACCCACTCGGGGGAAATCGACCACCTCAATCCGGCGTCCTTTACGTTCAACGTGAAGAGTTCCTCGTATTCAATCAACTCAATTAACTGCATGCCCTCTACGAAGCTTGCCATGGCGGAGGAGCTCACCTTAAGTTTCCATAGTTCGAACACGACAAATTGGGAGCGTGTTTTTTCGTTGCGTGGATTTCTTCGCCAGTTCCGCAAGGTCAGGTTGCTCCGGGTGAATCCATTCGTGCGGGAGGTGGGACTTTACCTCCGGCAAGAATACGGAGGGGCTATCTTTCCCGTTCTGGAAGGAGTCGAGTTGTCAATACCGCGTTGGACATTTCGTTCATCTAATGAGTACCAGCGCCGTGGAGCCGAAGCACTGGCGGCTTTTGAGCCATGCAAACGAGCGGGTCGTCCAGTAAGAGTTTACTATTGTGAGCAGACGCAATCCAGAAATCCGAATTGGTGATGTCTACATGGATTTACTCGTAGTAACTTGAATGTATGCATGTCGAATTCCAGTCTGTTGTGATGCGCTATATAAAATCGACCGTTCACTCGTTCTCGGCGGATCGAGTCCGAAGGCGCTTAGGCCCAAGGATCAACACTGATAGTTGTTTATAGCCCGATTTGGTGAGTATGGTATAAATTTCATACCCCTGTCTCCGACCACGAAACTCATTTATCCTTCCACCTTTTTTCTTTAGACAGATTGGAAAGGAGAGACGGGGAGATCCTAGTCCGAGTCTATGTACTGTAGTAAGAGGAAACCACAAAGGAAACCAAAGCGCACTCGCTATCCTCGTTCCGACGCGCTGTGCCGCCTGCCCCCCTCGGGCAATACCATACAATCGAAGAACCTATGACTCTCCAACTTAATCCGCCATCGTGGTGTATATAGCACAAGGTCGCCTCTATATCGAAGGGAGTGATTCAGCGAGGCGGCAATTTGGGTTTGTACAACTTTTAGATTTAGACGCTCGAACTGTACAGGTGCTGATGCCGATGCTGGTGGACAATCCGGGTTTGAGCCTTTGAGGCGAAGAATATGATACGCCCATGCCCAGCAGCAGCAGAGCTGAGTAATGGCATGCTGAACTGGACTTGTCGGCGATGGTGGGGAATCAGAAGGAGGAAAAGAAACGTTTCTCATAATTCCATGTGGAAGCTCGGAGTTGTTGTTTCAAGTTTTTTCTACCATCGCGTAATGACGACGCGTATGATGCCAGGAACAGACTCCGAATAATCCAATGTGATGGGCGGACCCTTGGGTACAGTCATTGATACTTCCACTGGCAGCTAGTGATGTCACAGCAGTTTGAGATAGTCGTGTGAGTTATAGAAAGAAAGAAGGAAGGAAGAGAAGGAAACTTCCGAGTCTCGGGCAAAACGTTAGTTTTTCGGCGAGCGTGATTCAAAAGAGCTTTCGGTTTCGGTTTTTGGGTCAGGTGTTTTGATACGATACGGATGCCGGTGATGACCATGATGGTGATGATGATGATGAATAAGATCGCAGGTAAGTGCCACAGCACAATGCAAAATGAGCGGTTGCACCCTTCACGTGACCACGCGAAGGCTTTACGCCCGACACCGGGGGCCTGGAGCCCGGCGTGGCCGGCGACGGTGGCAAGCCCGCTGCGCCGCCTGCGCGCTCTTCCACGTTATTGGATGTGTGTGGTGCATTTCCAGTACTCCGCAAGGAACTTTCTCGCGACACATCTGTGCCCGAGCGAGAGAGTGCTTCGGCGTGCAGATCTGTCTTCGGTTCCGTTGATGATCCCTATTCCCGGAGTCGATGCGGCTGACAAGTGACAATCCCATGGAGGCCGCGGGTGATGAACGAGAGTGGGTCGATATAGAGGCGGAAAGAGGTGAGGGACAAGGTGGTGTGCCCGGTAAGGCGGAAAACTTTCTGGCAGATCCCTTCAGTTGCGGGGCAATGCGGGCTCCCCGACCACTAACTGCAGTCTGCTGTCTGCAGCGCCATCGCTGATCCACACTTGATCCTTATTTTCTTGAGAAATACGCTTTCTGAGCTTCTGGGCTGTTGAGGGTGACGGAAGTGGAGTGCCATGCGAGGTACGCGGTGCGCCAACTGAAGAATCAATACCATTCAATGGGTCGGGGACTCGTTATGAGCCTCGTCTTCGCTGCCAGTGGAGGTGTCCTCGTCCCGTAGCTCGCGTTGTACCCCCCGCAAACTCGTCTCCGTACGCGTCTTCCACTCGTCAGAGCCGCCGGAATGGCCACCGCCGATCCTGCCACCACCACAAAACAATACAGCTTGGGGGTGTCTAAAGAAGTAAGATGCAAGTGTGAGCCAGTGACGAGGGCATGGAGACTCCGAGACAAGGGAGAGGATTCCCTCCGCCGACAGAATACGACTGTTGATGTTCCAATGAGAGGCGTGCGCATGCGCCCCCACGCGTGACGCGCCCCAATTAACCCGCAAAAGTAGATCTGGGTCTCTGCGCACTAATTGTACATAGAACCGAGGCAATCCGACTGCGAGATACAGTGAGAATGATTGATTTTGAGCGCCGTGCAACTACCGAGCTATGTGAATGAGTATAATATTTATTATCTATCACCCAATATCCGATCATTCTGTACCAATTTCGCTACCCTCTATGGCCCATCTTGTCTTGCTCTATTATGAGGACATTTGGTTGAACATTTGTATTTATTATAATAAAGACCAACCACAGATATCGTGAGATAACCCTAAGCAGAATTGATGTCAGTTCGGCTATGGTTTTGTAACTGTTGGTAACCGAAACCGCGCAAAACCGCGGCAACCCTACTGCCTATCAGGTAAGATTAGATTATCAATCTGCTGTCAGATCCGCGCAGTAAGCATACGAGCGTCTACTTCTCTCCCTTCCAACGCTAGATGTAATGGAGTTTCCTCGTCAAATAAGCATGCGAACGATGTTTACTTTCTACTTGTCCCCAATACGACGCGAGATGTAATGGAGTCAACCCATACTTGTTCTGGGCTGTCAGATCTGCGCCACGCTCAATAAGCATGCGAGCAATGTCTACTTTTCCTCCTTCCAACGCAAGATGTAATGGAGTCTCCCCGTCATTATTCTGGGCCGTCAGATCCGCGCCGCAGTCAACAAGCATGCGAGCGACGTCTACTCGTCCCATTTGAGACGCGAGATGTAACGGAGTCAGCCCGCCTCTTTTCTGGGCTGTCAGATCCGCGCCGCGCTCAATAAGCATGCGAACAACGTCTACTTCTCCCTCTTTCGAAGCGAGATGTAATGGAGTAGACCCGTTCTTGTTCTGGGCTGCCAGATCCGCGCCGCGCTCAATAAGCACGCAAGCAACGTCGACTTGTCCCATTTGTGACGCGAGATGTAATGGGGTCTGCCCGCCCCTTTTCTGGGCTTTCAGATCCGCACCACAGTCAATAAGCATGCGAGCGACGTCTACTTGTCCCAACGACGATGCGAGATGTAATGGAGTCTCCCCGTCGAAGCTCTGGACTGTGAGATCCGCGCCACGCCCAATAATTATGCGAGCGACGTCTACCTGTCCCCAATACGCCGCGAGATGTAATGGGGTCAACCCGTAATTGTTCTGGGCTGTCAGATCCGCGCCCCGCTCAATAAGCATGTGAGCAACGTCTACTTCTCCCTCTTGCGACGCGAGATGTAATGGAGTCTCCCCGTCATTATTCTGAGCTGTCAGATCCGCGCCGCGCTCAACGAGCATGTGAGCGATGTCAACTTCTCCCCCTTGCGACGCAAGATGAAACGGAGTCTCCCCGTCACAGTTCTGGGCTGCCAGATCCGCACCGCGGTCAATAAGCAATCGAGCGACGTCTACTTGTCCCCATTGCGATGCCAGATGTAATGGGGTAGACCCGTAATTGTTCTGGGCTGTCAGATCCGCGCCGCGGTCAATAAGCATGCGAGCGACGTCCACTTGTACCCTTTGCGACGCCAGATGCAATGGAGTAGACCCGTAATTGTTCTGGGCTGTCAGATCGACGCCGCACTCAATGAGCATGTGAGCAACGTCTACTTGTCCCCTTTGCGACGCCAGATGTAATGGAGTAGACCCGTTCTTGTTCTGGGTTGTCAGACCCGCGCCGCACTCAATAAGCATGCAAGCAACGTCGACTTCTTCCCCTTCCAACGCGAGATGTAATGGAGTCTCCCCATCATTATTTTGGGCTGTCAGATCCGCGCCGCGCTGAATGAGCATGTGAGCGACGTCTATTTGTCCCCCTTGCAACGCGAGATGTAAGGGAGTAGACCCGTAATTGTTCTGTACTGTCGCATCCGCGCCGCGCTCAATAAGCTTGCAAGCCGCTTTCAGGTGTCCGTTTTGTGAGGCTAGATGCAATGGGGTCGCATTGTCGGTGGAGTACCGCGAGCCCACATCTTGTGAGCGCTCGATGATGAGAAACTCTACAACAGGATGTAAGCCCCAAAAAGCGGCATAATGTAAGGAGGTTTGGGGAAGTTGCAGCGGCGTTTCGTTTCGCGTCATTCGTTGCCATGTCGAAACTACTGGGTCACATATCCAGACGCAGATCGCGAGATGTGGTCTGTTCGGGTCAAATAGTTGTTTCATCCCATCCTCCACATTTCGCGAAACGTCCTCGAATCGGGCATGATCAACCCAGTGCCCCGCGGCATATTCAGCAAGAGGGAAATCTTCCAGACTGTCCCTGGTGACATCCTTATCCAGATGTAGAAGAATGCCCAAACAGGCTTGTGCTACAAGGGTATGCGCAGGTGCCATAGAAACATGATAACGACGGAAAATAATGTCGGTTGTTTCGGCAAGGCGGGTAGACATCAAGAATTCCTTGACGGAAAAATGTGAGAATTCTATGACTGGGGAACCTCGGTAGTTGACAATAGCAAGTAGAGTGGAACATGTAGACAATACGGCAGCCGCTGGATTTTCCAGGCGCCAATCCTTATGGAATTTCGGTATTGATCCCGCGTCGAAATCGAATGCGAGCAAGTCGGCCAGTTCCTTGACGTGAAGTGGGCGAGAAGCCACCGAGACAAACTGAAACATGCGATGGGCGAATTTCCAGTTTGCCTTATTGATATATCGAAGGGTACGCTCATATGTCTCGTCCAGCGTCTCTGGTAACTCAGCCAGTGCATGCTGGATACCTGCTGGGGTGCAGTCACAAATGTGGACCACCTGACAATCCACCCATCTGAACCTACGTCACATATATGAGCAAGAGTCATCGAAAGTTCAATATCGACGTCTTACATCCCGTTCGACTTTTCGGTGAGGACGTTGATCGCCAGTTTCCTGTGCCCGTCTTTCCACCTTCCATTTATTGTACGTGTGTTAATGACCGACTTGATGTAGTCCTCGATATCCCTCTTTTGTCCACTCTCGTCATGCAGAGAAACAGAGCGGAAAATTAAAGGATCGAGGACATCCTTGATATCAGGTTCCGGTCGGCTGGTGACGCAAATGCGCAGATTCACAATTTGTGTTTTGACAAGTTCCTCTATGAGGTTTAGGACTTCGGCACGGGGAGATCGGACGACAGATGGTCTTGGACATTCGTCCAAACCATCCACGATAAGATAGACGGGGGCCAGTCCGGGTAGGTTAAGTAGGTCCTTCAAACATCCCGCAAGTGCATCGTCGCTCGGAGGACGTGAACCCTTGTCATGTTCTGAGTAGAAGTTGGAAAGAATGTCGAAGTAGGAGTCAGATTGGTGATAAAGTTGGACTAGGTAGGACGAGAGGAGTCCACGCAACTCCTTCTTTCGGTCCTCCCGAAAATCACAGTAGAAAAATGCTAACGATGCGAGTCCAGCTTTCCGCATTGCATGGATGTCTTCGATGATTGTGGAGCTGATAAACACAATAAGTTCCCGAAACAAAAAAATGAAACATTTCACGAACCAAACGACGCTTTTTCCGGCACCCGCTGCGAAACCCAAAAAATAATTTAGTCTCATGTTGAACCGAAAAATCTGGGGATTAACAGACGTTTCCCATGGAGCCATAGAAGTGAACCCGGTACATTGGACGTCCTCCATTCCGGAAACGTATTGCCATATATGAACCACTCTGCAGTTCCGCGATGGCGCGATTTACAGGCAGCGTGATGGTTCTTCCAGGGATCAGGTGGTGATAGCCACCCGAAAATATCCTTCTGTAAGCTGTCACCTGTTGGACAATCTCGGTGATCCCAGTCAGCTACCATAACATCAAAAACTGGCTCACGCTTCGCCTTGTTCAAATCACCCGCCACTCGATGCATAATTTCTGATGCTCAGTCAGATAAACGATCACTTAATCTTGCTTGAAAAACATACCGAGGGTTTCTTTAAGATGGTCAACCGATACCTCGCCGTCTACAGGGACATATCCTCAACACCCAGCGGTCGACAAGCTTGGTGAATTTGCTCACCGTCCATTACCACCTTCATATTCTCGACAAGGCCATGGACGACCTTAAGGATCTGTGCTACCGTTTGCCTAGCCTCGTCCTGCGTCAATCGGTCGAGCCGCTGGACCATCGCCTCCATTTTCTTCTCGCCAACAAGCTTCCGAACAAGTTTTTCTTCATTCATAAGTCAGGAAATAAATTCCCTCACCGGCGATCGACTCACTAAGTTTTCCCTGCTTTGTCTCCTTGGTCGTCGCCGCAAGTGTGGAGAGAAGCTCCACGAGAATCTTGACAATCATCTCATTCATGGCCTCTGTGGGAGGGATCTCGGTATAGATCTCGAGGCGATCGAGGAAGTGTCCGATTGACTCGAGCAAATCGGCCAGGGCACTGTAGTCATCTGTGACACCCTTGACCGCCTAATACGCTCAAATGTTAGTTACAATGATGCGCGCCCAGAGACCAAATAGGCACATACAGAGAGTAGAATCCCGAGGGCAGTCTGTATCGCTTTCATGGGCAGGAGATGCTAGAAGATGACGGTCAGAGACGTTGAACACCTTGTCGGCGCCTACAGACATACCAAGCCGACATCCTGAGCAAAATTGGCAGCGGAGGACAGTCTATGTAAAACGATTAAGACCTTTTCGAGTGGCTTCAAAACTTTGTCTTTTTCTCGGAATTCCTTGAAGTCTTGCGCTTGTTCACGAAGAATGGCGGTAGCGGACTCGACGGAGTTACAATCCTGGAGGCGCTCGGCGAGAGGATGTTTGGCCAATTCTATGCCAGTCTGCTGTTTGTAGTCCTCCAAAGCGGCCTCAAAGAGCACACGCGATTGTGAAGATCCTGACTGGTCACTCATGTCAAAAGTGGGAAGAAATGTGGGATTGGAAGGGGGAGTTGGTTCGCTAGGAGGAAATGGTGGGGAGATAATAGGATGTGGTCGCGATAGAAGGGTGAAATGGAAGGAAGGTCCGTGCACCACGGCGACCACGTTGCTTATCGATACAAATGTTCACGGGCTAATTACAGTATGCCAAAAACGATGGGGCGTATTTGGTGGAAGATTGATGAGCGGCGCTTCAGTCGAGCGCTCGGTCGCTTTTGTGGGATCACAGTTCGGTGATAGTTGATGAATGAGATCTTGTACAAGGCATTCCACAGTGCTGACGTCTCCGAGTCACCGAGTCAAGTGAAGACTCCGACTACTGTGTGACTCCGACTACTGCTTCCGACTCCCTCCGACAAGACGGAATCGCAATCCAATTTCAGGACCATTTCTATGGAATACGCCACCAACTACAGATACTACAGTACTGTATGGCGACCGCGTGGGAGAAAACTACGAGGGCTCCACCATCCACCATCCCGGCGCAGCGGTACTGGTCACTGTACTACCCTCTTCTTCTTGCCCAAGACTACGTACTACGTAGTACGCACCAAAGACAATGGCGACACGCCACCATTAATGTCCCCTCTCCCCGTCAATTCAATGTAGATCGCCAATCTGTAGGCTGTATCTGTCATGAATAAAGGCTCTCCAATCCACGACGATAGCAAGAATAAAACCGTACCTGGAATATCCTGACAAGTCAAGAAGAGGGCTAATGGTCGTCAATTGACGTTGATTGGCTCGCCGTCTTAAGGAATTAGACACAAAGAGAGGAACTCATATAACCACGGCCATGAGCAGGGCATTGATGCTGCAATGACAGGTTGTATAATACCACGGGAGATATGTGCGAGAATGAATAGTGAGTCTAGCCGTCGTAGCCGAGGTGCGCAGGCAGCGCAGCATCTCGCGGTTTGGCGCGCCTTTTCGGAGACATCGACGTGGCGACGGGGGAAGGATGAACTCGTTAGAGAGGATTAATCAGAGAGCCGAGGGTGGGTAGTAAACATGGAGATAAATATGCGAGTAGAACGACTCGGAACCACGTGCACCAGTGTTCCTTCATAACACCACGCATAACAACTTAACCACCGCTCAACAATGGCACCGCAGGTTCAAGTCATCATCGACGGTCAATGCTGAAGCGGAGATACACGATACCCAGTACTGCAGTGAACACCAGTATCGACGTCGATACGTCGATAGTACTGTAAACAAGCATAAATAAACAAGAAAACAGACTCCCTGACGGCATCGGACCGGAACGTGGCGGTAGCGGAGGTAGTATGCGGAGGTAGTAGTAGAGGCGGCGGGGCGGGTGCATTTCATCGCGCTCCCACACTGCTCCTACGCACTTTCGACATCGGACGCTGCAGAACGAACTTGCGGCCGCACTCACATCTGCCCAATTCGTGTTCTCCAGCACTCTCACCTCTGCCTCCGCCTCTGCCTCTGCCTCTGCTTCTGCATCGCGGTTTACTCCCCAGGGCGAGCCTAGTCCTTGGACGCGAAGACTGTCAACATCTCTACACATCCCACACTTCATCCCCATCCCCATCCACGACGGACACGGCAATGAACCAATTGAACTTGAACGAGCACAAGCGCCGAATTGAAAATCGTCACCTCATTTTCGTCGTGATGTCTCTCCGCCTTGAAAGTGCGGCACTTCTTTGGCGCCATCACTCTATCCTTGCGTCCGCTCAACCGCCTTTTCTCCTCCCACAAAGTCAGAGAAGATGTCCCATCGTTTGAACGGCTTGATCGTCCATGGAGATGTACGAGTCCGACGTCGATGGTATCCGCTAGCTCGTACCTGCAGCCACCACTCCCACCGCAACCGCCGCAGCTGTGGACGACTCTCACGAAGCAGGAGGGGCGCGTCGTAGAGCTGACGCAAGAGGGCGATGACGATGAGGTAGATGAACTGGTTGGAGATGAGGGTAAGGATCTGTCCACTTCTCCAGGTACGCATGTCCGTCATGCTCACCATCACTTACGGACCCTGGAAGGTATGGTGATGGATACTATTCGGTTTCGAGTTAGACCATACCCATACCTGGAGCCAAGTGTCGCTGGGTCACGAGGGGGCACCATCTCGCAATGGGGTTCTGACCGACCTCCTCGCGGCGGACCACACAAACATATTTAAGTACGGCCAGTGCGTATTCGGGAACTTATGCGGGCGATTCTCTCTCCCCAAGTGCCGTGCCCTCTTCCGCCCCCGATACCGAGTAGGAACCAGGAAGTGGGTTTCGAATTATCGTAGAAGATAAAACTACCTTTCGTCCCTACCCCACCACCGCGGCTGACCACTCATCTGCGACGATCTGTGTCTGCATCGGTGTCGGGCCTCCCTGACGAAGAGTGTATGGGATAGTGAGGAGGCGCTACGCCAGGCCGTTAACACCCACCAGGTGAGCGCTGGCTCCCTTGGACGCTGGGTCTCAAACCCACCGCCATCCGACGAAGAGGATAGTTTCATCGCGATCCCCATGCGGCGCGCAACGCACATGCAGAGGGTGGCGCCGAGGAGGTGCTCCTCCACAGTCCCCCACAAGTCACATCGAGCCCTCTACAGTTAACTCGGACGTTCAGTCCGCAGCCCCAGCCCGGACCGCCACCACACGCCATCACTACCAACGGTAAGAATAACAAGTGTCAAACCCTTCATCAAGCACCAGTTCATGCCGGAGCGGCGTCACAACCCAGCCACAACAGGCTAATGCTGCGCGTGGGACTTCGAGCGCGAACAGTATTATCCCGGAAGGCTGTGGACACGGCACGCCGGCGATACGGTATGCGGCGCGGCATACGGCTCTTTCGCGCGTGGAGGAGATCCTCGCTCATAGCTATAGCGCACATGATCTCGTACCGCCGGATAGTCCAAATGCGTTTGGAGCTACGCCAGCTTCGTTGGAGGATATTGCGTGGGCGGCGGGAATCGAGCACGGCCTGGCAGTTGCGTCTGCGGTAGCTCATGCTTCGGGGTTAGAGATGACGCGTTGTAAAGCCCGCTGCAGCGGAGGTGATGGATGACGTTTGTACATTTATTACTTTAGAGAGCGGAAGTAAGTTAGTGGTGATATGATAGGATTTTAATATTTTCATCATGACGCGATCAATCAAAGCAAGCCTGTGGGAGTCCGAGTCGGAGTGTGCACATTACTTGGGAGTCTTTGAGCCTCCCAAATCTAATCTCCTCATCTACGTAATAAACAGCTTGTGACGGTCTTCACGCGACACGCAAGATACTGCACGGTTGCCCTAGCTTGCGAGTCGACCCTCGGTCCATTCTTATTATATCCTCGCGTCCGTTGAATGAGGTACGTAAACATCTTTCGTTCGAGGCCCTGCCGTCCTCGGTGGCGGCAAGGCCAGCGTCGCTCGGCCAGACGGCCCGGGATCCGTTCAGGGGCCCATCTCAATTTTACCACCTTATAGATGACGCTCGCAATAACTCCTACTTACCAGGGTCGCGGAACTCTAAAATAAAAGTCTCCCACGTACAACACCTATGGAGTCCATTGACCAGAAACAGTACGTCTAGAAATGACTTGACATTTATTGTCTCGCTTAGTTTCCACAAGTGAGGACACAGAAACTGTCAGAAAGGTCGCCGAACTTGACGATCAATAGTCTCCCTGATGAGATACTCGTAGAGATTTTCGATTTCTATCGACAAAGCATCGACCAATACTATCAACAGTGGAGGAAGAACTACGCATGGTTCGATCTCGCACACGTGTGCAGAAGGTGGCGCGTTGCCATGTTCGCGTCGTCCTTCCGTTTGGATTTAAATATCATCGTGCCAGTGGGACCCGAAAAACCGAGCCATATCAAGACGATTCTGTCAGGCCATTTGCCGATTATCATCGACTACTCGCACCTTTATGGTGCGAGGGGCATCACTGACAGTGCCCTTGAGCGCATGCGTGCCGCACTCAGACATTGTGATCGCGTGCGCGAGATCTCCCTTGGAGGGTACGGCGCGCCGCCTATTGCTGTCTACTTTAGAAAATTCTTCAGGGCGGCCAATTTTCACTTTCCCTCACTGGAGAGCCTTGACCTTTGGTTTCCATATGGCTACGACGAACCTGATGTCCCGGCCACATTTCTCAGGGGACCAGATCGATCAGATCTATGTCTTCGACGTCTTGGATTGTACGACGGTTGCCTCCCATCCGTATCTGGACTTTTGTTGTCCGCAACTGCTCTCACCGACCTCACTTTGAAGCTTACTTCTATTGCCGAGGTTTTCGACTCGTCACAAGGATCGTTCCTTCTTGCTTGCTTGCAAGGCATGCAATGTCTACGCAGCCTCGATCTGACCACACCGTATAAGTATGAAGACTTCCAGTCCCAGCATTCAACCAAAGATATTGTCCCTTTATCAAAATTAACACGTTTCCACTATTCCGGCCTTACCACATTCTTCAACTATTTCATGTCCGGGCTTTCAACTCCATCCCTCCGAGATGCTCGCTTTGAGCCCTACACGGAATCTCCCGTTTTGTACCTCTCTCGGATTATCGACGACATAAAGGAAGAATTTCGGTCAGTCAGTGTAACTTTCAATAGGGATTATTTCCGCCTCTTATCGTCGACCCACTCGGGGGAAATCGACCACCTCAATCCGGCGTCCTTTACGTTCAACGTGAAGTGTTCTTCGTATTCAATTAACTCAATTAACCGCATGCCCTCTACGAAGCTTGCCATGGCGGAGGAGCTCGCCCTAAATTTCCATAGTTCGAACACGACAAATAGGGAGCGTGTTTTTTCGTTGCGCGAATTTCTTCGCCAGTTCCGCAAGGTCAGGTTGCTCCGGGTGAATTCATTCGTGCGGGAGGTGGGACTTTACCTCCAGCAAGATGACGGAGAGGCTATCTTTCCCGTTCTGGAAGAAGTCGAGTTATCAATACCGCGTGGGACATTTTATTCATCTGATGAGTACCAGCGCCGTGGAGCCGAAGCACTGGCGGCTTTCGAGCCATGCAAACGAGCGGGTCGCCTTGTAAAAGTTTATTATTGTAAGCAGACGCCGACGCAAACCGGAATTCCGAATTGGTGGTGCCAGTGATGTCTACATGGATTTACTCGTAGTAACTTGAATGTATGCATGTCGAATTCCAGCTTGTTTTGATGCGCTACATCAAATTGACAGTTTCACTCGTCGGAGGACCGCATCCGAAGGTGCTTAGGCCCCAGGATCAACACTGATAGTTGTTTATAGCCCGATTTCGGGAGCATGGTATAAATTTCATACCCCTGTCTCCGACCACGAAACTATATTATCCTCCACCTTTTTTCTTTAGACAGATTGGATAGTCAATCCAAGGAGAGACGGGGATCCCCGAGTCCGAGTCTGTGTACTTTAGTAAGAGGAAAGCACAAAAGGAACCAAAGCGCACTCGCAATCCTGGTTCCGACGCGCTGTGCCGCCTGCCCCCCTCGGGCAATATCATACGATTGAAGAACCTACGACTCTCCAACTGAATCCGCCATCGTGATGTATATAGCACAGGGTCGCTCCTATTTCGAAGGGACTGATTCAGCGAGGCGGCAATTTGGGTTTGTACAACTTTTGGATTTAGACGCTCGAACTGTACAGGTGCCGATGCCGATGCCGATGCCGATGCGCAATCCGGGTTTGAGGCAAGGAATACGATACGCCCATGCCCAGCAGCAGCAGGGCTGAGTGATGGCAGGCTGAGCTGGACTTGTCGGCGATGGTGGGAAATCAGAAGAAGGAAAAGGAGGAAAAGAAGCGCTTTTCATAATTCCATGTGGGAAAGCTCTGAGTCATTTCAAGATTTTTCTACCATTGCATAGGACGCCAGAATCAGACTCCGAATAACCCAACGTGTAGGAAGTGGTGATGGGCGGACCATTGGGCATAGTCATCGATACTCCAGCTAGTGATGTCGCGGCAGTTTGATATGGTAGTATGAGTCATAGAAAGAAAGAAGGAAAAGAAAAAAACATCTGATCTCGGCCAAAAAAGATTTTGGCGAGCGTGTTTCAAAAACGTTTCGGTTTTCGGTTTTTGCGTTCGGTGTTTTGATACGGTACGGTTGCCGACGATGACCGCGATGTGATGATGGTGATGAATAAGATTAAGATCGCCTGTAAATGCCATACTACGTAGAAAATGAGCTGTGTTTTGAGCAAAGTCCGAGTCGTACCTGCAGCGAGTATCTTACTCCCTCCCCAGCAACCGATATGGACCAGTCTTTCCGTTCCAAAAGCAGAATTTTCTAAGAAATTTCCCGTTTTCATGCATCACGATCGTCTCTGGTGACTCCTTCCACAATCACAATGAGTGACAACTGACTAGACCCTGCGCGCCCCACATCGGCATGCGGAGAAGCACTTGGGTACGTGACAGATTTACCCTCACGTGACCAAGCGAAGCTTTACGCCTGCACCGCGCCGTGGCCGGCGACGAAGGCAGGGCCGCTGCGCGCTCTTCCGCGTTATTGAGACGTCGGGATGTGTGTGGGGCACTTTCAGTACTGCACAAGGAACTTTCTCGCGACACATTTGCGTTCGAGCGAGAGTGCTTTGACACGCAGATATGTATTCGGTTTTGGGTTGGGCCTAAGGGCCTTGCACGCGTTGGTGTTGGCATTGATGATCCCGGGGTCGATGGGGCTCACAATCCCACGGAGGTCGCGGATGAACAATAGTGGGCCGACGTAGAGGTGGAAAAATGTGAGGGTCGAGATGGTGTGCTCGGTAAGGCTGAACGCTTTCTGGAGGATCCCTTGCGCGCACCCGACCTCTAACTGCAGTGCCATCGCCGATCCACACTTGATCTTTCTCCTTCTCTCCCTGAGCAATGCGCTTCCTGAGCCTCTGTGCTGTTGAGGTTGGCAGATGTCGAGTGTCACACGAGGTACGTCGAGAGCTCGTGATGCTCGTCTTCACTGGAAGTGTCCTTGTCGTGCCATGTTCCCCGCAAATTTGTCTCCGTACGCGTCTTCCACTTGTCAGAGCCGCCGGAATGGACACCGCCGATACTGCCACCACAAAGTAGCCCAGCAATTCAACTGAAGAATCCACTGCTGCTCTGGCATTCGGGCCGCATTCCCCATTTGGATACTGAGAGCGATACAGAATGGTGCCAGTGGCCCTGGCAGTGGGTAGGTGCGAGTGTGGTTGAAGATGACTGAATGATCCCATACCACTACTTGTTGTATTGCTGCGGCCTACGTCATGAAAGCATGGGGGGCGTAGGGAAAGACAGCGTCCAATGTTAGCACCGGTCGTGGCATGAATCGGGCATTTTCAACAACCTCAACAGAACACAAATCTTCCTTGCTTGAACCCTACTCCAAGTCTTCGGGATCCTCATTTATGGCCCCATCAAGTGTAGATGGTAGTGCTAACTCTGAGGTTGCATGCGCGGACAGAATTGGAGGGTCCAGGAGGATGTTGGTTGTGTCGATGAAAGGTGCGCAGCTGGGAGAGGAGAGCGAGCAAGAGCGAGCGAGCAACAAGAGCGCGTGAATGTGGCAAAAGGGAGAAAAGGCACGCAGCAGGGTGGGAACGAGAATACAACAACTGATGATGATATTCGAGAGTCCAACATAGCTCTACTTATAAGCCCCAGAGCGGGCTGAATACTATATCCTATCATATGTAAAGTGGAGCTCAGTAATGAGCTAGTAACGAAGGCGGCGAAGGATGTCCGAGGCATATGAGTGAGTAAGTAGGTATATGGGCCATGTGCGCTGCATCGGGCAGCGCACCTGAGCCCCGCACGGTAATGCTCGTGCGTGACCGGTAGTAAAAGGTATCGTAACCTAGCAAAAGGGATCAGTCGGATATAAGTCAGTAATAGCTGTAAAGTAAGTGATGTCGATCGTATAGTAGAATGGCCATGGGAGGCGCATATGCGCTCTCCCCTCGTACCGAGCCTCGGGCTCCTCCCCTCACGCTCCACCACCCCCAATCTCCTCACTCCGTCAGTTGGTGGCATAAGGAGTGGGGAGGAGGATTGTGGTGGAAAAGGAGCTGGGCTGGCTACACGTGGTGGACGGTGGTGTTCGATTTTACAAATGAGGGACATTAGTGAGGTAAGTGACAAAGACGGCAAATCACACATGGTGTTGGCTAGTCCTTGGGCACAGAGGAGCGATGTGGAGGTATATTGGAGAAGATAACTAGGAAGGACCTATGGAGGAGTCTGAGGAGAGGTCAGAGCCTGGTGTGCAGTTGGAATATGGGAGGGGCTTGTGCAGAGAAACTGTGAGGGGTTACTGAGATCAGGAAACCGAGGTGAGAAAGCAAGAACAACAACAACAACAGAAAAGAATTATGCAATGAAATGGACAACGGCGCTAGATGACTGTGTAAGGATGCAATGCATGAGTAAGTTATTAGAACATGTGCAATGCATCCTGACGGGTGCTAAGGGGCATAGTCTGGCCCTGTCTGGGTGAATGGAAGGCTTTCATCAGAGCCCATGCATGTGATTTCAAAAGAGAAAAGCACTGACCATTGATGCAGTTTGCAGCGGCATTCTTGATCCCCTCAAAAGCTCATAGACCCACTTTGCCTAAGGGCCTGTCCGGCAACCGGATTGTTCATACAATCAACCTGATTATTAAATTTTGATTATTTTACGTTATTGAGTGCCTGTGTGAAAGTGTGATGAGTGCGTGACTGGCTGAAAATCATGATGGCTCGCACTGGCCGTCGTCGATCTGGCCTACATGGCCTACACAATCGTGCAGCTGGAGTTGTGATCAACATTATAGTTGCTGCAGCCCAGATGTATGCAGAACCCCTCTACATAAAAATACCCTACCACACCTCCATTCTCACTGGAGAGATGTGGGTGCAGGAACTCTTATCCGGACACCCAAACCGTATCAAAACTGAACTTGGTATGCGACGCGACACTTTCCTCCATTTCATCCAAACCCTTGTGCTTTCAGGACTGAAACCAGGGCTGTTCATATCATATGAGGAACAGGCCACGATTTTCCTATATGCCTGCGTCACCGGCCTTTCAACTCGACATTTGGGTGAACGTTTCCAAAGGTCAAATGATACAATATCCCGCTATTTCTGTGCAGTTCTCAAAATCCTTTCATCCTTGCCATTTTATGGTCAATATGTTCACCTTCCTTTAGCAACATCTCCTGTCCCACCCGAAATCCTGTCCAACCCGAAATTCTTTCCCTTCTTTGAAGGTGCGATTGGTGCTGTAGATGGCACCCATATCACTTGCTGCCCATCAGCTCCTGAACGCAAACTGTCACGCAACTGGAAAGGATGGCTTTCCCAGAACTGCCTCGCGTGCTGCTCATTCGATATGCAATTTCAGTATATACTCAGCAGTTGGGATGGGTCTGCTGCTGATGCAGCAATATTCAACGATGCCCGTCAATCAGACCTCAGGGTTCCTACCAGCCGATACTACCTTGCCGACGCTGGATTTGCTGCATGTGAATCATTGCTGATACCATATCGCGGAGTGAGGTATCATCTTGCCGAGTGGGGTCAAGCTGGGATGAGGCCAACCAATCGGGAGGAGCTTTATAACCTGCAGCACTCATCTGCACGCAATGCTGTGGAGCGGATATTTGGGATACTCAAACGGAGGTATGTACTAGTACTTGACATTCAAATCCTTTTCACCAATACAAAGCAGGTTTGTGATCCTTAGCCATCCAGTCGAATACAGCATGACCGTACAAGCCCGCGTCCCGCCAGCCCTTGCGGCAGTTCACAACTTCATCCGCGTCCATGATCCAGACGAGATCAACGACTTCGATAATGACACAGCAACTGATCTTGATCCCGGCTATGGTGAGCTGGCAATGGGCCCAGCGAATATAGCAGAACGCGACGAGGCTGCAGCAAAGAGGGACATCATTGCCCAGGCAATGTGGGTTGCATATCGAGCAGAGTTGGCATCTCGAGGGGAGATGTAAGAGTCTCCTCAGAGGCTTGGAGCCACCAATACAATACATCTCATAGTTTCATATTTCGTGTTTCAATCGTACGACATGCAGTTACAGTATGATCATATTAGAGCCTCAAAACAGCCCCCAAGGCTACAACGGAACACTACATGCTGCAAGCTTGGTCTCTACCCAAGCCTTGCGAAGGCCATCACGTTTCAGCACAAGGTAAGCGTCAGCTGCACTAACGTCCGTCTCAAAGAGTCTGATCAATGCGACAAGGCGCACATTGTCCAAGTCACTCTCAAGCTCCTGAGCACGCTCCATTGCCATCATCTTCCACTCAGGAGAAGTTGCAACATGTAGACTCATCTCCGCAGCTGTCCCCGCACGAAATGCTACTGTAAAGTCTGATAGCTGGTCTGATAAAGACATTAGCGCCAATGGTCCATTGATCTGTCTCTTCCTGGCTAGCGTGGATGCCGAAGTTGGTGTGGACACCTCCGAAGTTGTAGCAGAAAAAGCAGCAGAGTGCTTGAGTTTGTTGGCTAGTGAAAATGGGGGTTGAGGAGCATTGTGGGCCACGTGGCTGGGAGCAGCCATAGCCACAGGCCCAGGTGAACCAGGAGGCGGAGTCTGATCACATACAGTACATCGGCGAGGGTCAAAATTTACAAGTAGCATCACGAACCTTTTCCCAAGGAATGTCCTCGTCATCCCCAGTAGTAGGAGCACCTCGTATATCATCAAAAGGGGGTGGGGAATCCTCGCGTTCACCATCGGTTGTGCTTATGGCCTCATTTCCCGGATGGAAGACATTCTCGCCCCTCACACGAGATGGTATCAGGCCTTGAATGGCTGCAAAATGGACCCAACCACTGACTCGAAAAGGGGAAGCCTTGGGGTGCTTCTAAACATGTCATACATGGTGCATCAGTATTGTGAACGGTATAGGAAAGACTACGCACCACTATATATGCATCCCATACCGACTCGGAGTCGTTATCGATATCTGCACCATGCTTCTCATCCCACTTGAACCCAGACTGCTTTTTTAGTTCCGAAACAACAAAATACATTGCTTTGAGCTAAAAGCATAGTTAGAAAAGCAATAGCTGAGATGGCCATGACGCTGCACAGCGTACCTGTGCCCATTTGTTCTTGCAAACCTTGCTCGTCTTTGTAGCCCCCTTGACGCTCATTGCATCTATTACAAGGGATGCTGCATTGAATGTTGTGGTCTTGAAATTAAAGCCATCACCAGCTTCAGCCTTGTGTTCGACAAGAAAGGTGACGAGGGCCGTCTCATCTGCAGTTGACCAAGATGCCCTTTGTTCCCCATCAGCCTTGGCAGCGACAGCTTTGGTCACTTTCTTGGTCACTGAAGCCCTTCTTGTCTTTTGTTTTGCAGGTGCCATAATGGTAAGGGTAGCAGTAAAGCAGGGATTGATGACGACGACGAGGGATTGACCAGACAATGACAATCGTTGAAAAAACAACACAAGTCACAACACAAACGACAACCAGTCACAAGATGTCACATGTGTCACAAGTTCAGCCACTCAGATAACGTAAAACAATCAAATGCAATAATCAGTTTGATTGTACGAACAATCCAGTTGCCGGACAGGCCCTAACTTGCACCACTATTATTACTTCTTAATTTGACAAAATTTCTCGAACACTGCTGCCGGTACTTTATGCAAATAGGTGTAAATAAAGTCTAATTCATCACTTCATGTGACATGAGGCTGAGTCAATAATGTAATTATTTTATCTTATCATGAAATCTAAGTAAACAATAAGATAATAATTATATTACATTGTACTCGTATCAGAATGAAAATCAATTCGCGTTGTTGTAGGCACCATCATGTTGGACAAGGACATGTATGATTTCCTCGAGCACACCTTGCAATGCAAGATCAAATGGAGTCAATCCATTTTTATTCCGGGCATTGACGTCTGCGCCAAGTTCGAGAAGCATATGAGTAACTTCTGCATATATCTGTCGTGAGATCTGGGCCCATAATGATGGAGCTGACGCCACATGCAATGGAGTCCGCCCATCATTGTTCTGGGCTGTCGGACCCCCACCGCGCCCAATAGGCATGCGAGAGACGTCTACATGTTCCCTTTGCGACATGAGATGTAACGGAGTAGACCCGTCCCTTTTCTGGGCTGTCCGAGTCCGATCCGCACCGCGCTCAATTAGCATGCGAACGACGTCTACTCGTCCCATTTCCGATGCGAGATGTAATGGTGTCTTCCCGTAACGGTTCGGGGTTGTCACATCTGCGCCGCGCTCAATAAGCATGCGAGCGACGTCCTCTTGTTCCATTTGCAACGCGAGATGTAATAGAGTAGACCCGTCCCTGCTCCGCGCTGTCAGATCCGCGCCTCGCTCAATAAGCATGCGAGCGATGTCTACTTTTTCCTCTCCCAACGCGAGATGTAATGGAGTCTCCCCATAATTGTTCTGCGCTGTCGGATCCGCACCGCACTCAATTAGCATGCGAGCGACGTCCACCTGTCCCATTTGTGACGCAAAATGTAATGGAGTTTCCCCGGAATTGTTCTGGGCTGTCAAATCCACGCTGCGCTCGACAAGCATGCGAGAAACGTCCACCTGTCCCATTTGCGACGCAATATGTAATGGAGTCTCCCCGTAAGCATTCTGGGCCATCAGACCCGCACCGTGCTCAACAAGTATGCGAGTGACGTCTACTTGTCCCATTTGCGACGCAAGATGCAATGGAGTCTCCCCGGAATTGTTCTGGGCTGTCGCATCCGCGCCGCGCTCAAGAAGCATGCAGGCGACGACCACTTGTCCCTTTTGTGACGCGAGATGTAATGGAGTAGAGTTGAAATAGCTCTTGGCTGTCAGACGTGCGCCACGCTCAATAAGCATGCGAGCGACATCTACTCGTCCCATTTGCGACGCTAGATGTAATGGAGTTTCCCAGTCACAGTTACTGGCTGTCACATCTGCGCCACGCTCAATGAGCATGCGAGCGACGTTTACTTGTCCCATTTGCGAGGCGAGATGTAATGGAGTCTCCCCGTTATTGTTCCGGGCTGTCAGACCCGCGCCGTGCTCAATAAGTTTGCAAGCAGCTTTCATGTGTCCGTTTCGCGAGGCTAGATGCAACGGAGTCGCTTTGTCGGTGGAGTCTCGAGAGCGCACATCCTGTGAGTGCTTGACGATGAGGAACTCTATAACGGGATGTAACCCCCATGAAGCAGCGTAATGCAAGGAAGTTTGGGGAAGTGATCGCGGCATTTTGTTTCGTGTCATTTGTTTCCATGCCGGAACCGCTGGGTCATATATCCAGACGCAAATCACAAGATGTGGTTTGCTTGGGTCGAAAATTTGTTTCATCCCATCCTCCACATTTCGCGACACGCCCTCGAACCGGGCATGGTCAACCCAGTGCTCTGCAGCATATTCAGCGAGATGGAAATCTTCCAGACTGTCGCTGGTGACATCATTATCCAGATGTAGCAGAATTCCCAAACAGGCTTGTGCTACAAGGGTGTGCGCAGGTGTCATAGCAACATGATAACGGCGGGAAATATTGTCGGTAGCTTCGGCAAGGCGAGTGGACGTCAAGAATTCCTGGACGGAAAAATGTGAGAATTGAATGACGGGGGAACCTCGGTTGTCGACAAGGGCAAGTAGAGTGGAACATGTAGACAGCACGGCATCCGCTGGATCTTCCAGGCGCTGATCCTTATGGAATTTCGGTATTGATCCTGCCTTGAAATCGAATGCGAGCAAGTCGGCCAATTCCTTGATGCGAAGTGGGCGGGAAGCCACTGAGACGAACTGAAACATGCGATGGGCGAATTCCCAATTTGCCTCATTGATCCCTCGCAAGGTACGCTCATATGTCTCGTCCAGCGTCTTTGGTAATTCGGCCAATGCTTCCGGGAGACGTGCTGGGATGCAATCACAAACGTGGACCACCTGACAATCCACCCATCTGTACCTACATCACAGAAATGAGCAAGAGTCATCATGAGTTCAGCATCGACGTCTTACATCCCGTTCGATTTTCGCGTGAGCACATCGACGGCCAGCTTCCTGTGCTCTTCTTTCCACCTTCTTATTGTACGCTTGTTAATGACCGACTTGATGTAGTCCTCGATATCCCTCTTTTGTCCACTCTCGTCATGCAGGGAAACAGAGCGGAAAATTAAAGGACCGAGGACATCCTTGATATCAAGTTCCGGTCGGCTAGTGACACATACACGCAGATTCAGAATTTGTGCTGTGATAAGCTCTTCTATGAAGCTTAGGACTTCGGAACGAGGAGATCGAACAACAGATGGTTTTGGACATTCGTCCAAACCATCCACGATGAGATAGACGGGTGCCAGTCCAGGGAGGTTGAGTAGGTCCTTTAAACATCGCGCAAGTGCATCATCGCTGGGAGGACGCGAGCCCTTGTCATGTTGTGAGTAGAATTTGGAAATAATATGGAAGTAGGAATCGGATTGGTGATAAAGTTGGACTAGAATGGACGAGAGCAGTCCGCGCAAGTCCTTTTTTCGGTCCTCCCTAAAATCACAGTAGAAGAATGCTAATGACGCGAGTCCAGCTTTTCTCATTGCATGGATGTCTTCGATGATTGTGGAGCTGACGAACACGATAAGGTTTCCCGAGATGGAAATATAAAAAATTCACGTACCAAAATACGCTTTTTCCAGCGCCCGCTGCGAAACCAAAAAACAATTTGTCTCTGTCGAACCACAAAAGCTGAAGATTAACGGACGTTTCCCATGGACCCATAGAAGTGAACCCGGTACTTCGGACGTTCTCCATTCTGAAAACGTGTTGCCCTGAATGAACCACTCTGCAGTCCCGCGATGGCGTAATTTGCATGCATCATGATGGTTCTTCCAAGGGTCAGGTGGTGATAGCCACCCGAAAATATTCTTCTGTAAGCTGTCACCTGTTGGACAATCTCAGTGATTCCGGTCAGCCACCACACATCAACAAATGGCTCACGCTTCGCCTTGTTCAAATCACTCGCGACTTGATGCAAAATTTCTGATGCTCAGTCAGATACACCGTGACGATCACTTGATTATGGCCTGAGAGACATACCGAGGGTTCCCTTAAGATGGTCAACCAACACCTCACCGTCTACAGAGAAGGATCCTTAATTCCCAGCGGGCGACGAGCTTAGTGGATTTGCTCACCGTCCATTACCACCTTCATATTCTTTACAAGACCATGGACGACCTTAAGGATCTGTGCTACCGTTTGCCGAGCCTCGTCCTGCGTCAATCGGTCCAGCCTCTGGACCATCGCCTCCATTTTTTTCTCGCCAACAAGCTTCCGAACAAGTTTTTCTTCATTCATAAGTCAGGAAATAAATTCCCTCACCGACGATCGACTCACTAAGTTTTCCCTGCTTTGTCTCTTTAGTCGTCAACGCGAGTGTGGAGAGCAGCTCCACGAGTATCTTGACAATCATCTCATTCATGGCCTCTGTGGGAGGGATCTCGGTATAGATCTCGAGGCGATTGAGGAAATGTCCAATCGACTCTAGCAAATCGGCCAGGGCACTGTAGTCGTCTAAGACACCCTTTACCGCCTAATAAGCTTAAATGTTACAAAAAATGCGCGCTCAGATACTAAAATAGGTACACACGGAGAGTAGAATACCGAGGCCAGTCTGTATTGCTTTCACGGGCGGGAAATGCTATAGGATGAGGGTCAGAGACGTTGAACACCCTGTCGGCGCCTACCGTGGCCTACGGACATACCAAGCCAACACCCTGAGCAAAATTGGCAGCGGAGGGGAGTCCATGCAAAACGGTTAAGACCTTTTTGAGTGGGTTCAAGACTTTGTCTTTTTCCCGGAATTTCTTGAAGTCTTGCGCTTGTTCACGAAGAATGGTAGTAACGGACTCGACGGAGTTATAATATTGGAGGCGCTTGGCGAGAGGATGTTTGGCCAATTCTATGCCCGTCTGTTGCTTGTAGTCATCCAAAGCGGCCTCAAATAGCACACGCAACCGTGACGGTCCTAACTGGTCACTCATGTAAAAAGTGGGGGAAGAAGTGTGGGATTGGAAGGGGGAGTTAGGTCGCGGGAGTAAATGGTGGGGATGCGGTCACGATGGTAGAGGGTTGAAATGGAGGGTCCGTGCACCACGACGACCACGTCACGATCGCTTATCGATATCACAAATGTTCACGCGCTAATCACAGTGTATGCCAAAAACGATGAGGCGTAATTGGTGGAAGATTGATGAGCGCTGCAGTTGAGCGCTGAGCGCTCGACCGCTTTTGTGGGACTACAGTAAGTTGTATGAGCCCGAGGCAGGAATGAGATCTTGCACAAGGCATTCTGAGTCCCTCTCAGTCAGCGCTGGCAGTGCTGGGCACCCGTCTTCGAGTCGAGTGCAGAGACGCAAGTGATCCCTCCGACAAGACCGAATCATAATCATATTGTACAATTTCGGGACTAGTTCTATCGGAGACGACGCCACCAACGACAAATATGGCGACCCGTGGGTGAAAACTACGAGGGCCCCACGATCCACGATCCCGGCGCAGCGGTACTACAGTAGTCACGTTACCCTCTTCTTCCCGCCCAAGAAGGACTACGCACCTTTGAGCCCATATACAAACAGAGTGCAACGCCCCATCAAGAAGAAAAGTATGGGAATTAGCTCGAAATACATGGCCGCACGCACCAGACCTATGGCCAAACATAAGCCTCGGCATAATCCTCGGAGTAGGCACCCTAGGCACCCCACAAGAACACCCCAACCAAGATCACGCCGACCGCAACCTGCGAGCACGCGCCACTCTAAACCAAAGGGCAACCCTCAGACTCTTGCAAATCTTAATCTCCGAAGCCGCTCACCTGTTATGGGTTTTGAGATGTGAGCACATAATCCAGGAATCAAACATTGACGAACCACAAGATAGTACCGCGCGATAAACACCAGGCTCACCACAGTCCACATAAACGCTTACCAAGCAAAAAGAGACCACAAGCTAACGGAACTCACCTGGAAGAAGGTCTTACAACAGAATGGAACTACCTATGAACTGGTTCCAAAACCGTGGGGTTTTAGTGGGTATTAGGGTGTGACCGACCAGCACCCAGGAACACCCCTCCCACACTCCAGGGGTGTGCGTAAAAAGCCTCCACCCGGGCCCCGGCCCGGCTTCAGCGCGCTAAAGTAATGGCTGATATTATTTCACCTGCTACTTAAGTTAGCTTTTATTTAGGTAGTTAGCGTACGAAACTGCCTAATAAAATCGCTCTCCAAAAAAAAAAAGACTACGCACCAAAGACAATGGCAACACACCACGGCCCACTATTAATGTGCTCTCCCTGTCAATTCAAGGTTCATCGCCAATTTGTAGGTTGTATCTGTTCTGGAAAGAGACTCCAATCCACGACAATGGCAAGTATAGATCGTTCCTGGAATATCATGACAAGAAGTCAATAAGAGGGTATCGGTCGTCAATTGACGTGACGTTGATTGGCTCGTCGTCTTGAGGAATTAGATCGATTAGACACGAAGAGAAGAATTCACATGACCACGACCATAAGCACTGGCACAGGGCGTTGATGCTGGCGATGACAGGTTTTAAAATACCAAGGAAGGTATCATGTGCGAGAATGAATACTAGTAGTGAGTCGAGCCGAGGCTTGCGCAGCATCTCCCGACGACGGTTTGGTGCGTCCTTTCGGAGACATCGATGTAACGTTTGTTGAACTCGTTAGAGAGTATTCTTACAGTAATAATCAGAGAACCGTCCTAAGGGCAGTAAACATGTAAAATAATTACTAAATAAACATTGCCGTACAGTAGCGCCAACAGCGTCGGCGAATTGTGAAGACGGTAGCCGTGGGACCAGTGGAGGCAATAACCACTGTCATCGGACGGGAACGTGGTGGTAGAGGTACTAGAGGTGGCGTCGGTAGCATTTCATCGCCTCCTGCCCACTTTCAATACCGGAAAGCCCTGATTTGCGTCCCCCAGCACTCCCACCTCCACCACCACCTCCGCCTCTTCGTGGTTTACTCCCCAGCCAAGGCGAGCCTAGTCCTTGGACGCGCAGACTCTCAACATCCCTACGCACCCGCACTGCGTCTCTACCCCCATCCACGGAACACGATGGACACGGCAATGAACCAATTGAACTTGAACGGGCACAAGCGCCGAAAATCGACACCTCATTTTCGTCGCGATGTCTCTCCGCCTTGAACGCGTGGCACTTCTTTGTGCCATCACTCTATCCTCGTGTCCACTCTACCACCTTTTCTCCTCCCACCAAATCAGAAGATTCGCCATTGTTTGAACCGCTTCAAGTTGATCGACCATGGAGATGTATGAGGACGACATCGATGGTATCCGCTAGCTCGTACCTGCAGCCACCGCTCTCACCACAACCGTCGCAGCTGTGGGCGACTCTCAGTTGTGCTTATAAACATGGTAAACCTATATTTTCCGGGGTGATTAGGGCCTCTATACTATGGACGGCCACCACACGCCGTTATTACCAACGACAATAATAACAAGCGTCAGTCCCTTCAGGCGCCAGCTCGCGCCTGAGCGGCGCCACAACCTCAGCCACAACAGGCTAATGCTGCGCGTGGGACTTCGAGCGCGAACGGTATCGTCCCGGAAGGCGGTGGGCACGGCACGCCGGCGATGGGGTATGCAGCGCGGCATACTGTACGTCTCTTTCGCGCGTGGAGATGGTACTCGCTCATGGCTATAACGCACGTGATCCCGTACCTCCGGATAGCCCAAATGCGTTTGGAGCTACTCTAGGGTGATATTGCGTGGGCGGCGGGAATCGAACACGGTCTGGCGGTTGCGTCTGCGGCAGCTTCTGCTGATAGGGGTTAGAGATGACTGTTGTAACGCCCGCTGTAGCGGAGGTATTTGTTACTTTTAGAGAGCGGAAGTAGTGGTGGTATGGTGGGATTTAACATGTTTCCATCGTGACGACGATCAATCAAAGCAAGCCTGCGGGGTCCGAGAGTCGGAGTGTGCTGTACTAAGGGCCCGTCCTAGGTTATGTACAGGCTGCTCGGCCCGACGGACCCGTTCAGGGGCGTGCACCAGGGGTGCAATAACTCCTGACTTGCTGGCCAGGGTTCGCGAAAGTCTCCCACGTCCAACACCTATGGAGTCCATGTCCATGTCCATTGACCAGAAACAGTACGTCTAGAAATGACTTGACATGATTGCCTCGCTTAGTTTCCTCAAGTCAGGAAACGGAACCGTCGCCAAACTTGACGATCAATCGTCTCCCTGATGAGGTACTCGTAGAGATATTCGATTCCTACCGACGAAGCTTCTATCCATCATACTATCTGTGGAGGGATTACGCATGGTTCAAACTCGCACATGTGTGCAGAAGGTGGCACGCAGTCATGTTCGCATCATCCTTCCGTTTGGATTTAAATATCATCGTGGGACCAAAAAAACCGAGCCAAATCAAGACGATTTTGGCAGGTCACTTGCCGATTATCATCAACTACTCGCACTTGTATGGACCGAGGGACATCACTGACAGTGCCCTTTGGCGCATGCGTGCCGCACTTGAACATCGTGATCGCGTGCGCGAAATCTCCTTTAGTGGGTATGATCACGTTGTCGACTTCAGAGAACTCATCAGGGCGACCAATTATCACTTTCCCTCACTGGAGAGCCTTCACCTTTACTTTCCATCTGGCCACGACGAACCTGACATCCCGGCCACATTTCTCAGGGGACCAGATCGATCAGATCTACGTCTTCGACGTCTTAATTTGTGCGGTGCTTCCTTCGCATCCGTATCTGGACTTTTGTTGTCCGCAACGGCTCTCACCGACCTCACTTTGAGGCATACTTCTAATGCCGCAGTTTTTGACTCGTCACAAGTATCGTTCCTTCTTTCCTGCTTGTAAGGGATGCAATGTCTACGTAGTCTCGATCTGGCCACACCGGATGATCCTCGAGACTTCAAGTTCCAGCATTCAGCTCCCAGAGATATTGTCCCATTATTAAAATTAACACGCACTATTCCGGCTTTACCACATTCTTAAACGATTTCATGTCCGGACTTTCAGCTCCATCCCTCCAAGATGCTTACTTTTCGCTCTGCACCAAATCTCCCCTTTTGTACATCTCTCGGGTTATCAACGACGTGAGGGAAGAATTTCGGTCAGTCAGTGTAACTTTCAACACTATTGAGGAGCGTTTCCGCCTCTTATCATCGACCTACTCGGGGGAAATCGACCACCTCAATCCGGCGTCCTTTATGTTCAACGTGAATTATTCCCCGCATTCAATTAACTCAATTCACTGCACGCCCTCCACGAAGCTTGCCATGGCGGAGGAACTCGCCTTAAATTTCCCTTGGTCAGACAGGACAAATTGGGGGCATGTTTTTCCGTTTCTTCGCCAGTTCCGCAGCGTCAGGTTGCCCCGGGTGAATCCAATCGTGCGGGAGGTAGGACATTACCTCCGGAAAAATGATGGAGAGGCTATCTTGCCCGTACTGGAAGAAGTTGAAATAACAATATGGCATTTGTCAAGATATTCAGACGAGGAGTACCGGTGCCGTGTAGCCGAAGCACTGGCTGCTTTCGAAAAGTGCGAACGAGCGGGTCGCCTTGTAAAAGTTTGCCTTCGTGAGGAACAAATCAGAACTGGGTACTTGTAATGTATACATGGATGTACTAGTAGTAAACTGAACGTATGCGTGTCAAATTCCGGCTTGTTGTGATGCGCTACATCAAATCGACCGTTTCACTCGTTGTCGCGGACCACGTCTGAAGGCGCTTAGACACCAGGTAAACGAACCGATTTCGTGAGTACTATGGTATAAATTTCATACCCCTGTCTCCGATCACAAAACTATCTTCCTCTTTTTTTTATTAGATAGATTGGATTGTCAATCCAAGGAGAGACAGAGAGACCCGAGTCCATCGCACTCACAATCCTCGTTCTGACGCGCAGTGCCGCCGGCCCGCCGGCCGCCCCCCTCAGACAATATCATACAATCGAAGAACCTACGACTCCCCAACTGAATCCGCCATCGTGGTGTATATAACACAGGGTTGCTTCTCTATTGAAAGGACTGATTCAGAGAGGCGGCAATTTGGGTTTGTCCAACCTTTGTATTTAGACGCTCGACCTGTACAGGTGCCAATGCCGATGCCGATGCACAATCCGGGTTTCAGGCAAGGAATATGACACCCACATGCTCAGCAGCAGCCGGGCTGAGTGATGATAAGCCGAACTAGACTTGTCGGCGATGGTGGGAAATCAGAAGAAAGAAAAGGAGGAAAGGAAGCATTTATCATAATTCCACGTGGAAGCTCGGAGTCGTTTCGAGTTTTCTACCATCGCGAATGACGCCAGGAACAGACTCCGAATAATCCAATGTGTAGGAGGTGGTGATACTAGGCGGACCCTTGGGTACAGTCATAGACACTTCTATCCAATGATGTCGCGGCAGTTTGAGATGATCATTGCATTAGGTGTTTTGATACGATACGGTTGGCGGTGATGACCGCGATGGTGAAGATGATGATGAATAAGATTGCCTGTAAGTGCCATACTACAGTACAAAATGAGCTATGTTTGGGGAAAAAATCCGAGTCGCACCGGCAGCGAGTATCTTCCCCCCTCCCCAGCAACCGATTCGGCCCATCGAGTGTAGATGGTAGTGCTAACTCTGAGGTTGCACGCGCGGGCGGGATCGGAGGGTAAAGGAGGATGCCAGTGGCACAGGGAGTGGGGAGCAGGATCGTGGTAAAACAGGAGCTGGGCTGGCCACGCGTGATGGTGTTCTATTATATAGATGAGGGACGTTAGTGAGGTAAGTGAGAAGACGGCATATCACGCACGGTGTTGATGAGTGGATGGTTACACTGGGAAAAGTAAGGATGCATCAGGGTCCTCTGTCAGGCCCACCCCAATCAACTTGAATCAAGCGTCCTCGTCTTTCAGACAGCTGTCCCTGAGGAATGGAGTCCTGCCGCAAATAACAGCGACAGGTTAAAGTTCTTATGGGAGGGGCTTATGCGGAGAGACTGTGGGGGCATACTGAGATCGGCGAGAACGTGACAACAACCAACTAAGAGGACGACGGCCTGACGGGCGCTAAAGGGTGAAATGCCGAAATGCCGGTTCGGAGTCTTCGCCACCACCATCACTTTATCCTGGCGTCCGTTCAACCGTCGTTTCTCCTCCCACCAAGTCAGAGAAGATTCGCCATCGTTTGAACCGCTCGATGGTATCTGCTAGCTCATACCTGCGGCCACCGCTCCCACCGCAACCATCGCAGCTGGGGTGACTCACGAAACAGGAGAAGCGCTTCGTCGAGCTGACGATGACGACGAGATAGATGAACTCTTCAAACCTTGTCAGCAGTCCGAGCAAGTACAGTATACACGCTATGGTGCCCGTCTCGCAACCAAAACATGGCTATCATGTGTTACAGGGGCTGGCTCACGTCGTGTCAGTATGCGTAGTACGTCCCACCTTCACGCGAGGATACGATTGGTGCTGCTGCATCTTCTAGCCCACGCCCTACGACGACCAGCCGCTCGCTCTCACTCGCTCATGAGGGAGCACCATCTCACCTACTTCACCATCAGAGGCGGAAATTAGTCGTCGCGACTACACTTGCAATACTTCTATCCGTCGTACAGTAACGTTTTCGAGCGCATGTAACAGGGTTCTGACTGAAGTCCTTGCAGCGTGACACGTCGCGGGGGACTACATAAACATATTTAAGTACGGCCAGTGTGTATTTCGGAACTCATGTGGACGGTTCTCTCCCCCCAAGCACCATGCTTTCTTCCGCGCCCAATACCGTTTAGGAACCAGGAAGTGGGATTTCGAATTATCGTGGAAGATAACACTACCCCTCGTCCCCCTACCACCACCACTGCGACTAACCGCTCGTCTGCGTCTGCGTCGGTGTCGGTGTCGGGCGTCCCCGGACGAACGAGCGCATGGGATAGCGGCGAGGCGCTACGCCAGGCCGTTAACACCCACCTAGGTAAGCGCTGGCTCGCATGAAGTGGACGAGAAGTTGGGTCTCAAATCCGGTGAAGAGGATAGGATCACCGCGGTCCCACGCGGCGCAGCAATGCACATCTAAAGGGTGGCGCTGAGGTGCTCCTTCCCAGTCCCCCACAGTCATATTAAGCCGTCTACAATAATTCTGACGCTCAGTCCGCTGTCCGCAGCCCCAGCTCGGACTGCCACCACACGCCATCACTACCAACGGCAAGAATAACAAGCGTCAACCCTCTCAGGCGCCGCTTGGGCGCGAGCGGCACCACTACCACTACCCCAGCAACAGACTAATTCTGCGCACGGGACTTCGAGCACGAGCAGTATCGTCCTGGAAGGCAGTGGGCACGGCACGCCGGCGATGCGGTATGCGGTGCGAAATACGACTCTTTCGCGCGTGGAGATCCTCGCTCATAGCTATAGCGCACATGATCTCGTACTTCCGGGTAGCCCAAATGCATTTGGAGCTATGTTGGAGGATATCATGATTGCATGAGTGGCGGGAATCGAGCACCGTCTCGTGGTTGCGTCTGCGGCGGCTTCTGCTGATAGGAATTAAGCGATGACGTGTCGTAATGCCCGCTCCAGCGGAGGTGATGGATGATGACTTGCATGTTTTGCCAAAGGCGATTAAGCACCTAGTATTCACCTGCATTTTCGGCGGTGTCACGGTGCCCATGGATGTTTGTACATTTATTACTTTAGAGAGCGGAAGTAGTGGTGATATGATGGGGTTGTCATATATATTTCCATCGTGACGACGATCAAAGCATGAGAGAGTCCAAGCTGGAGTGTGCACTTTTTTACCGTCTCCTTATTGAATAAACAGCTTGCGACGGGATTTACGTGACACGCGTGATGATACTATACGCTTGCCCTAGCTTGCGAGTTGACCCTCGCTCCATATCCTCGCGTCCGTTGAGGGCATAAACATCTTTCGCCATCTTTCGTCTTCAAGCTTCAACTTTGAGGCTGGACAATCCAAACTCTGCCGTGGGAAATTATTACGACGCATCATCCGGACGCCTGAGGGCCCGGACAAACAGATACAAAGTTTACATGCTGAGAGAATTTCTTAATCTCAATATATTTCTTGCATCTTCCAGTATTTTCTTACAAGATCATGATGTTGTGCGGGGAATCATTCAAAGTATTAGAATATTACATAATATTCTCGACCTTTTCCTCTATAATATCAATGAAACGCAGCGTGACACCCCTGATTGGATTCCTCAGCCTGGTTCCCGCGAAGAGAGCCAAGCCACGGCTCACGGTCCTTATAATCCTGGCTTCCTTATAAGGACCTGGCTTCCACGTAACACCTATGGAGTCCATTGATCAGAAACAGTACGTGTAGAAATGACTTGACATGACTGCATCGCTTAGTCTCCTCAAGTCAGGACACGGAACGGTCACCGAACTTGACAATCAATTGTCTCCCTGATGAGGCACTCTTAGAGATATTCGACTCCTATCGACAAAGCATCGATCAATACTATCAATGGAGGAGGAAATATGCATGGCTCAATCTCGCACATGTGTGCAGAAGGTGGCACGCAGTCATGTTCGCGTCGTCCTTCCGTTTGGATTTAAATATCATCGTGGGACCCAAAGAGCCGGGCGATATCAAGGCGATTCTGTCAGGTCATTTGCCGATTCTCATCGACTACACCTGCTTTTATGTTTATGGACCGGGGGAAATCACTGACAGTGCCGTTTGGCGCATGTTTGCAGCACTTGGACATCGTGATCGCGTGCGCGAGATCTCCTTTGGAGGGTACGATGTCGACTTCAGAAAATTCATCAGGGCGACCAATCATCACTTTCCCTCACTGGAGAGCCTTATCCTTGGCTTTCCACGTGGCCACGACGAACCTGACATCCCGGCCACATTTCTCAGGGGACCAGATTAATCAGATCTACCTCTTCGACACCTCAGTTTGTACGGCGGTTCCCTCGCATCCGTATCTGGACTTTTGTTGTCCGCAACGGCTCTCACCGACCTCACTTTGGGGCCTACTTCTAATGCGGCGGGTTTCGACTCGTCACAAGGATCGTTCCTTCTTGCTTGCTTGCAAGGCATGCAATGTCTACGCAGTCTCGATCTGACCACACAGTATGATTCCCGAGACTTCCAGTCCCAGCATTCAACTCCCAAAGATATTGTCCTATTATTAAAATTAACATGTTTCCACTATTCCGGCCTTTCCACATTCTTGAACGATTTCATGTCCGGGCTTTCAGCTCCATCCCTCCAAGATGCTCGCTTTGGGCTCTGCACCAAATCTCCCCTTTTGTACATCCCTCGGGTTATCGACGATGTGAGGGAAGAATTTCGGTCAGTCAGTATAACCCTCAGTATTGATTCTTTCCACCTGTTATCGTCGACCCACCCGGGAAAAATCGACCAATTCAAACCGGCGTCCTTTACGTTCCAGGTGTATTCTCCCCAGGATTCAATCAACTCAATGTGCAGCACGCCCTCTACGAAGTTTGCCATGGCGGAGGAGCTCGCCTTAAATTTCCCTTTCTCGAACATAACAAATTGGGAGTATTTTGGGGGGTTGCGTGGATTTCTTTGCCAGTTCCGCAGTGTCAGAGTGCTCCGGGTGAATCCATTCGTGCAGAAGGTTGGACTTTACCTCCGACAAAATGACGGAGAGGCTATCTTTCCCGTACTGGAAGAAGTCGAGCTATCAGTACCGCGTTTGACAAGATATTCAGACGAGGAGTACCAGCGCGGTGCAGCCGAAGCACTGGCGGCTTTCGAGCCATGCGAACGAGCGGGTCGCCCTGTAAAAGTTCACTATATTGAGACACAACCCAGAAATCCGAATTGATGGTGATGTCTACATGGATGTACTCATAGTAACTTGAATGCATGCATATTAAATTCCAGCCTGATGGGATGCACTACATCAAATCGACCGTTTCACTCGTTGTCTGCGGACAGCGTCCAAAGGCGCTTAGGCCCCACGATCAGCATTAATAGTTGTTATAGCCCGATTTCGTGAGTATGGTATAAATTTCATACCCCTGTCTCCGACCATGAAACTCATTATCCTTCCTCCTTTTCTCTTTAGACAGATTGGATCATCAATCCAGGAGAGATGGGGAGATCCGCGAATCCGAGTCTGTGTACTGTAGTAAGAGGAATTGAGGAAGGCACAAAAGCAACCAAAGCGCACTCGCAATTCTCGTTCCGACACGCTGTGCCGCCTGCCCTCCTCAGGTAATACCATACAATCAAAGAACCTATGACTCTCCAACTGAATCCGTCATCGTGGTATATCGAACTTGAAGGGACTGATTCAACGAGGCGGCAATTTGTGTTTGTACAACTTTTGGATTTAGACGCTCGAACTATACTGATGCCGATGCCGATGTCGATGCCGATGGACAATCCGGGTTTGAGGCAAGGAATATGATACGCCCATGCACAACAGCAGCAGGGCTGAGTGATGCTGCATCAGGAAAAAACATTTCATCCATAGAATGGTGCATATTATGTAAATAATGTGTGCCATAGGTTGTCTACATAAGCTCAGTAGAAATATACATGCTTACATAGCACTATTAAAATTGACACATCTTACTTAACCCTACTGAAAGTAACACTTCTATGTAAAATGTCACACATCTATAAACTACTACAGAGAATTTGGACATCTACAGTATAAAATACTACAATGAAATGACTGAGATTATGAGTGATATATAAACAAGAGAAGAAGAGAACAATAGTGATTTAAGGTACCAAATTCTACCTCTGGCACTTGGTGATTCCTTTTCTTTTCACCAGGGAAAACGGGACTCAAAATGAACAAGTCGCGTTGGTCACGTGAAAATAAAGTTTTGTTGATCGTTTTTTTTTGTTTACAGATGCGTGTCACCTTGTGCTTACACTAACCTACCATCTAGCGTGGCACACAGCACCCCCGAAGTCTTCAACTAACTGCGTACATCCTAGTCCATACCCACCGGCCACTGCAACATGGTACATAGTTTTTCTAGACTCCTTTCCTTTTCATGCAGCTGTGGACCCACTCATAGTATTGACAGCACTGTGCATTCAACACAAGACAATAACTTCGCCATCTTCACCACACGTTCGACCTGGCTTCGAGATCGGCTTCCGTGAATCCGTTGTCACCCACTCCGGTGGCCCCAAGATGCTCTCATTCGACCCCCTCAATGACTCGGTCCTTGAGTTCCGCGAGCCTTTCGCTCCCATGGTTAGGCCTCTTCATTGCACCTCTCAAGACTCCCTATTACGAAGGTACCGGCGCTCTGTATCTCTGCGAGAGCAGTGATAGCAAACGCGTCTTCCTCCTTACCCACGCCCACGTCGCTCGACCCCCTCCCGTCCATCCCCAGGGCCTAGCTCGCAAGAAAAAGAGCCATCCCCGCGAGCACGTCATCACCCTCGGCACCTCAGGTTACACCAACGCCCTCAAGAGCGTGATGGGCGGACAATTTTTTTCCCCTTCTCTTCTTTCGTCTCGCCTCCTTCACCTATGCCCCCATCTTTAATTTTCTCGTCTCATGTCGTTTCGTCTTGTCCCATCTTATCTCCACTCGTCCCATCCCCTTGTCCCATCTCGTCTCGTTTCTTCTCTCAACATACCAGAGTACCCAGCTTTTCGCCGACTTCGCTTTCACTTGCCCGCTCTACGACCGGTGCCTCGGCTGCGCCGACAGGCTCAGGCGCTTCCGGTACGTAGCGCGAGCAGCAGCGTCTCGGTTCCTAGCCACCTGAGGTCAGCGAGGCCACTTGCAACGTGGAAACAACAAAAAGATCCTGTGCATTTCCCTGGCCCTTTCACACTAAAATAACCTCATATTGTCCTTTCCTTGTCTTTAGTGTCGACAGCACTCATGGCACTCGTTCTCGTCCCCCTTCTCGCTCATGGCGTCGCTGCGCCGTTCGCGATCCCGTGGCAGCTCTTCGCGTTAGTACCAACACTGCCTTCGCTCACCAGATATACACGTGGTACGGGCACGAGCCAGAACAGCAGTTCGTACCTTAGGCCAGATCTAGTCGCAGACCCGAGTCAGCCCCATTGGTGGCGGTCCTCGGTCACATCTTCCACTTCCTCCACATCGATTCCAGATAAGTCTCTTTCAACTCCATTGTATTACACAATGCCTGCACCTTCTACACATGCTTACGTGCACAAGGCAGTGCCAGTATTACCCGAGATGCATGCCCCTTCCCACTCCCTCCAGTGTGACTTAACCCGTACCAGGAGGTGATGCAGAGACTACGATCGACGCAATGCCCAAAAGTAACGAGACCAGGTCATAAGCCGGACGCGTCGTCAGGCGCATCAGGACCTACCGCTGTCCTCTATCTGCGTGGCGGACATATCACATCAACTCACGGCTCACGGCACTCATCCCACCAGTCCTCCAAGATGACCGGCCTCAATAACAACGATAAGGGTGCCGGCTAGGATAGGGATGACATCTGTGGTGGGTGGCAGTACAGTGTGAATGGGCACAATTGGGCCGGTTTGAGTACATGGTAGATACTGTATCAAATATATTGGTTTTTATTGCAACACCCTGTGTGATATCAGGACTGAGGATTCTAATAGGAATATCAAAGGTTACACAGACCTACATGCCGACTATGATTAGTTATGGTAGTCCATTAGGCAATTACAGAGATCTACATAATCTTAACCATTTCTATCTGTATCTATGGAATATTGCTGGTGTTTACTAAACAGGGACTTGTCTCCCAGGTTACACAATTATGTACGGCTATGTATCCTACTAAGCCTAGTTTTTTTTTCCTGATGTGGACTTGTCGGCGATGGTGGGAAATCAGAAGAGAAAGGAGGAAAGAACTTGAAGCACTTCGCATAATTCCATGTGGGAAAGCTCGGAGTCGTTTCAAGATATTTCTACCATCGCGTACGATGCCAGGATCAGACTCGGAATACAGTAACCCCGACAAGTAGGAGGTGGTGATGGGCGGACCAATGGGTACAGTCATTGATACTCCAGCCAGCATCAGCAAAACCAGAACTTTCTCACAACCAATTTTAGGCTGCTATGGCCTGCTATGGCACTATAGAGTACTGTATATAGTGATGCCATGGTCCGGTTTGGTCCGGTTCTTTTGTAAATTTTGCGAACCTTGAACCGGACCCTAGGTCCAGTTCACTAACTTTGCTGAATGTTGAACCGGACCTGAGAGAACGCATTCAAAAGGTTCGGTTCAGGTTCAGAAAGGTCTGAACCATGAACCGAACCATATATTTACCATACAGCTACCAAGGAGTGTTACAATATGTCTAAATGTCTGAAGGAAACTCGAGAGTGCCCTCCCCATTCTCTAGAACCACTAATGCTTCCAGATATGATTGAATATGCCCTTCAGCCTCTTGGGCGGCACTAATATGGCCATTTCTGTAAGCACTCTTTAAGATCTGCAGAGCTTTGAAGGTGGTTGGACATAAACAGTTGTGAAGTGAAGTGCCAGTCAAACCACCACCGGAGAAGGCTTGCTCTGATGGAACGGAGGAGCCTTGGATGGCAAGATAGTCACAGGCCATGCGAGAGAGTGTCGGGAATGCCCTTTTCTTCTTTTCCGGTATCTGGATCAGTCTCGACGGCACGAACAAAGATGGTCCCGATGTCTGCTGTGCATTCAAGCTTAAGTAGTACGTGTTACGCACGGACTTTGCGTATCGAGTTACTAGTCTTTACCGCTGCTGTGAGAGTAAAGATGTTTGCCTAATGTATAGCTTACCAATAAGTGTGGTCTTACTATACACTATCGTACTTAAGAGAGTCTACTCTATGTACTAGAGTCACCTAGATACTTTAAGGCAAAGCTGACTTAATCTGAAATCAGGTCAGATAGTGGACTCAAAGCTAAGCTCTCGAGCGCAAGTGGATGATACGATAAGAATCAGATGGGGGAATAGAGCGAAGCTCTTAAGTGGGGTTTATGGTCCTGGATTCACAAAGGAGACCAAGTCTGAGGCGACATTGGACTCTTGTACAGGGTTTACATACAACAAGTACTACTAGGATCTGAGTCATGGAAAAGAGGCTTTGTAAGTAGACATAGAGATGTGTCAGCGGCTCAGTAATGAGCTTACTGATGCTTGGTAACGTACTTAGTAAGTAGCAAAAGAGACTGAGTAAGTAGCTGTGCAAATGACTCGCGCGTAATGGAAATACCGTATGACTATGGGGGAAGTGGAGTCAGGGCGTATTAAGTAAACGTGGGAAACCAGTCCGGAAGAGGAAGGTAACCTGAGTATGACGCGTAAGTGCTAAAGCAGCTAAATATCTAGATAATGGATAAGTCCGGTAGACGGGTAAAGCGGTCCGGTAATACACATATACGGAAATGAGCCACGCGATACGAAACTGAGACAGGGGTTAACCCGTATGGATGCAACAGAGGCGTAACATCAGCCCCATTTCAAGGTCTAGTAACACCAAGACGGAGGTGGGTGATTGTCAAAATAGGGTTGTATCCAAAGGGGTAACGGCTGTAAGTGGAAATGGGATAACAAAACATTTGGAAGTAGACATGCGCGTAAGGTACATGAAGGAGAGAAGCAAATTAAATGATGGGGGCGCAGATCTATGAGGGTGATCGTATCAAAAATGAAGTACACACGGGGGCAGTCCATGTCATAAGCGGTAGCGAGTGCACAAGAGATGTGAGGAACGGAAAGAACTATGTCAACAATTGATGATGGGGGCATCGACACCGGGCGATGGATATGTGGGTACAGGTGTTGATGCACCGGTGGGCGTCTACTTGCGATGACGCGAGAGTCCTTTGGCTCGACGGTAGGCATGACGCGAGATGGGGAAGCGAGCGGTGCAGGTGTGGCAGATGTGGCCGGGGCGTTGACACCTGTGGCAGAGCTTCGGTTCTCTAGAGGGACGAGAGTGAAGCTGCTTACGGAGGTTTGCTTCAATCCTATCAGCGAGGGCGTCGGTGGTGTCTTCACTGTCGGCCTGTGAAGGGCCTTTAAGTGGACGGCAAGCGGATGCGTCTGGATGCTTACGGTGGGTAGATGGCGGTGGACTTCGGGACGAGCGATAGGGGTTGATGGTGGGATCTAGGGCGGAATTCGTGATGTAACCCTCAAACCCATGGGCGAGGCGCGCGAATTCGGCATAGGCGCGGGGGTTGGAGTGACGTTCGGCGTTCTCAAGCAGGTCAATCTCAATGATGTCCTGATGAGCAAACACACATCCTATGACGTTAGCATTCTCCAACTCCAAAATGACATTTACCACGCGCTCTAGATAGCGCATCTCCTTCTCCTGAAGGTTCTGTATCGCCGCTTGAAGGGCGTATTGCGTCTCCTTGAAGAATTGGTACTGGCGGATTGACGCTGACAGATCGAAGGGAAGGTACTTGTTGATGATCCGGTTGACGATAGGGGCGAAGGGTGCCTGCGGATCGAATATTTGCAGTTGTGCTGGTGTGATTGGGGGGCAGAGATAATCCACGGCTGTGGGACGGAGCGGATGCGTGTGAACGGGATATCCTTTACCGTACGTACCGGAGATTTCGGGACGGCCACGGTTCAGGAGGTGATAGCTGATGAAGGGGGCGACTACGCTGCGAGTGGTGGACGGATCCGGAATAAGGAACCTGTAGTACACCCCCAGACCGGAGAAATATACCAAGGTTAACCAGACAATTTGGGCCTGGGTGCCATTACAAGTGAATACAGAGTCCTTGTGATCGATAATAAAATTTAATTAATTTAGTAGTAATTTGGGTGACATTAGGCTGAGCAACCGGATGAACCACATAGCATGCCGAACTATTGGCCGGTCTCTGCTGTCGGGTGTGGGTGACGTGGCACTTGGCCAGTTGTCAGGCCCGTCCTGAAATTGCCCTGGATTGTGTCCTGCAGTTGCACTAGGTTGTATCCTCAGGATATCTTCCTGTCGACCCTCGTCCCAATTGAGATCTCGATCTCCTTGGTGTACATTCCTGCCATCACGTGTCATTCGTCACACCTGTGACCACGTGGATGCGCGTCACAGTTGACTTTGTTCTGTCGCTCTCGTTGTGTTCGCTTGCTTCCTCAGTTCTATTCTATTCTTGCTTGCCAGTACTCTATACTTTCTTTCCCTTTCCCTATCACTCCTCACTCTCCCTCCGCGGTGCCCATCTCTTTCCTCCCTGTCCAGCCCCAAGAGCCCCAACTTCATCGACGCTGCCACCTCTGGCTTCACTTACGACTCTCTTGCTGGCCTCAAACGAGTCCTGACCCGGAATCTGGTTTCACAATGGTGCTTGTGGGTAGGAAGAAAAGTCTAGTTCGACCCAACCACGAAAAGATCGAACCCGGTCATCGACATTGGCATTACCGCTAGGGTTCCGCACGGGTATGGGTTTAACCTCTTTCTCTTCTTTTCTCTGTTCATCTGCCTGCCTGATTGACTTGTTTCACCAATTGCAGCCGCCGTGCCGACCACGCGTACATATCGACCGAGCCCTTTTGCTGATTAGTTCCCCTTTAGAGCTCACTTTCCCCTTCTCTGCGAGCCGCTGTGCACCTTTTTCTTTCTCTTTTGCAAGCACTTTCCTTCTCTGTGAGCCGCCGTGCACTTCTTTCTCCCTTTTGCAAGCCTTTCCCCCTTCTCTCTTCGACCTGAGGACTCTGACGCTGAACCGAGCCAGTCACCAAATGGAGCCGCCGAGCCGTCACAGCGTTGTGCCCTCTGGTCGATCTTCTCCCTATCTCTTTCATCTCCCTCCTCCCGAACTCACAAGCACGACACACTCCACTGCGCTACAGCACGATTTAAGCCATCCAGCTGCTGTAGGAGGCTGTCAATGCCGTCAACAGCACCAAATCCTGTCTCCCCTACACCAACGCGTGGTCTTGCGGCCACGAGGCCACAACAAATGTTCGAGGGACACCGTCGGCAGCTGTGGCACAGCATCGGCTCAGAAGTCTTACACAAGTCAGACTGCGAGGACGACTGGCCATCCCGCTCAGGACAGCCTTTGCCTGATGGCTCACTCGAGGCGCACGAACGCGAAGATTCTGTTGGCTTACTTCTCCACCTCCATCTCAGCCGAGTCCTAAGGCATCATTGGCTCACGCAATGGCAGTGCAACCTCCCTCGCACGGATCGGCGGCGCTTTCCACTCCCATTCTCATTCACGGAATACAAGCTCAGGTTCAGGTTCAGGCAGCGGTGGGGATTCACGACACGATTCCCATGTCTCAGTGTCCAGCGCATCACTGGTGCTTGGACGTTCCCGCGCACATAGCCTGATTCAGGGCATTGGCGGCGCATCTCCATCTAGTGGTCCTCATTAGGACCTGCGGGTTTACAACTACACCGTTGGAGTACGGGTAGGGTACATATCCCTACCCGGTGTGGGTACGGTGTCAGCGGGTGTGGGTGCGGGTGTGGGTGCGGGTGCGGTGTTAGTCAGCCCGACCTGTCCGTGTGGGCAAGTTGTCGTCCAACAATGCCTCTGGGTGACTTGTCAGTGGTTCACATAGATTAACTACAGTAACTACTGCTGTACTTTACAAACTGTCACATAAATAACATGACCGCCAGTCAAATTACTATACTGTTTATGACTGCCTGCAAAGTGAACACAGAAATATGAACCCTCGGCAAAAGGAAATGTGATAGCCGGTGGCAATGGTCCCTTGGTGCCACTGGATGGATGCCGGTTCAACCTCGGGTGGATACCAGTTCAACCTCAGGACAGATGCCAGTTCAACCCCAGGATACTTTGGCTGTCATTACACGGACACTTGGCAACACTGCCGAGAATCTATTTCATTGTGCCACTCCGTCTCATGTTCATTGGCTCCCAGGAAAATCCTGGCACTATATTCAGGGCAGGAAACCACCGATAAAGGGGATGGACTCGGCAGTTAACTAAGTTAGTTGACACAAAATCCTGAGTGTAAGTGACAATTTTAGACTATTTTCCATTTTAAGTGCAGCCGCCGCTGAGTCACCATTCAGGTGTCCTCAGGATGCCTCGGCTGGTTGGGGGTGTAGTGAGTGGTCCCTTGGGAGTTGATCTCCCAGCCTTGTCCGGGGTGTGCACCGCAAATGCCAAAAGATGGTGGGTGCATGTCGTCTCCTTCCACGGGTGTAGGGGGTGGCGTTGGCCACGCGTTGTTGAATTCATCTTCTCGTTCTTCGTTCCATCCAGAGGAAGTGGGAGAGAAGAAGTCCCAATCAGTGGGCTCGGTGGATGTGGTATGCGAATTTTCCCAGTAAGTACGCATACGTTGGTACAGAATATTAAGACCTTCGCATACTTCTGGTGAGGGGGGTCCTTGAGCTATGCATCCGTTCTTGGATGCTTGAAGGACGATTGCGGCATGCAGGACGGTGTTTTGGACTTTCTCGGCGGCTGCACTCTTCTCCTGTTCGCATTGGGCATTGTGTGCTTTCTGGTTAAGCTCGCGCTCAGCCAAGGCGTTGAAGTTGACGACCTTGATCTTGGGTGCGGCATGGGGTGCGGAGAGGAGGAGTGGCTCCTCGGTGTCTTCATCCTGTTTGATGGAAACTGGTGAGCCAATGAGTGTGGAATCGGAAAGGAAGGGTTGGACCTCTTGCTCGTCTCCGAGCTGGGTGGCGTTAACCTTGAGCTCGAGCGGAGGGAGTAGGTCCTCGGGTCCGATGTATTGGAGCTCGTCGGTGGACGAGGCAATGGACATGTTGGATGATCCGGCGGGGGAAGTAGACCAGGGTACAAAGGTAAACATGACACGAGTTGTGGTTTGATAAGGCGGACTGGACTACAGCTCTGGATTACGAAGCTGTAGGTAGAAATATATGAGGGCGGCGGCAGCCCTTGCGAGGAGGAAGACGTGGTGGGCAGCTATGAGGATTGCTGTTTCAGCAAGGGTGATGCTCCAAAGGGTGACTAGAAAGAATGGGATATCCAGGGCTTACAGTGATCAACGGATGATGAAATGAAGGTGTTGCGTCCGAGGTTCGGTGCGGACGAGGATGAGCTCTATAAGCCTTAGGAGGTCCCAGATGATCCAGAGGAGGGTAGCGATGAAAAGAGCGAGGAGGATCAGGGTGACTAGCAATTGATGAAGCAAGGGTTTGGCATCCTTATGGCGGTGACAAGTGCGACCTCTATCAGACGAATGAGGGTGCAAATGATCCAAGTGAACGCGCAGATGGCGGACAAGATGACAAGGAGTAGGAGAATGGTGGCTAAGCAGGGTGACGGTCGACAGGGAAGTTGTGAATGTAGACGATGAAACTCCACACAAGGAGGAGTGGAATTCGGAGGTATAGGGTGATGGCGAAGAGGAGGACTAAAAGAAAACGATCCAGGTTGAGAATGAGAATTGTTGTTGTGCTCCTAGAAGGAGGTATCTAAATGCCCTTATGGCATAGATGATGGCTAATAATTCCCGATCATATATGTCATAATTGCGCTCTGCTGGAAGCAGGGATTTAGAAAAGTACGCAATTGGGTGTCTTCCATCAGAAAAATCTTGACTGATGGTGGCTCCTACGGCGAATAGAGATGCATCGGTGTCTAAGATGTATTTCTTGGTAGGGTCTGGGTTTCTGAGGACTGGGTATGATGTGAATTTGTCCTTGAGTGTTTGAAATGCTGTGCGCTGTTCGTCATCCCAATGCCATTCGACATTATTCTTAGTAAGTTCATGGAGTGGACGAGTAAGCTTGGAATATTGGGCAATGAAATCTTTGTAATAATTTCCGAAGCCAAGGAATGAGCGAAGCTCTTTGAGCTTTGTAGGGGTAGGCCAGTCAGTGATTGCTTGGACTTTGACGGGGTCCATCTTGACTTTGCCTTTTCCTACTACTACTCCTAGGTATTCCACTTCGCATTTGTGGAAATGACACTTTTCTGGCTTAAGGAATAGGTCGTTGTCCAATAGTTTTCGTAGTACATGATGGACTTTCTGGCGGTGGTGGTCTAAATCGCCTGTGGTAGCGATTAGAATGTCATCCATATATATGATGACATCGCCTGTAGCGATTTCTTCTTTGAATAGGTCATCCATCATTGTTTGGAAGGTCGCTGGGGAATTAGTGAGACCAAAAAACATGACAGTGGGCTCATAGAGTCCTCTGTTGGTCTTGAAGGCGGCTTTCCATTCGTCTCCTTTCTTGATGCGGACATTATTATATCCCCATCTAATGTCGAACTTAGTGAACCATTGTTTGTTCACAAGTTGAGTGATTAACTCCTTAATAAGTGGCAGTGGATACATGTTTCGCACAGTATATTGATTGAGTGCACGATAGTCTTGTACTGGGCGATGCTTTCCATCTTTCTTTGCTACAAAGAAGAATGGGGAAGCATATGCAGACTTTGAGTGGCGGATATATCCTTTACTGAGATGCTCCTTGAGGAATGCGTCCAGGTTAACTTGTTCGCCTGGCGCAAGTGGATACACTTTGCAATTTAGTGTAGCGGGTGCTTTGGGTGTGAGTTCTATGGCATGTAGTGATGTGCTGGGCTGGGCCCAAAGCCCAAAGCCTGCCCAAGCCCAGCCCATTTGAGCCCAGCCCGGCCCGGCCCAGGACCCGGGCCTGAACTGGGCTTGGGCTGGGCTTCTGGCACAAGAAAGCCTGAAGCCCGGGCTCAAGCCCGAGCTTTGAAGCTTTGAAGGCTTCAATAAACTATAAGTGCTAGGCTACATAGCCCAGGACACCATTGCATGGGGATGGGGACGGTTGCAGCCAGTTCTGGAGTTAAGGCATGTGATCATGTGATTCCTTATCACTTTAAGTTGTTGGACAGATCTACCCTCATCGAGCTCATCTCTCGTCTTCTACCCCTCATCAATCCATAACTAACACCACCATTGCCACCATTTTATTTTCCAGCACGATGGAATGACCTCTCTGCACGAGTGAGGTATCACATGTGGCCCAGTCAGACGAGCCTTACCCCGCTGGCACCAGGCACCAGGCATCACCCTCATCCACCTCACTAACATTAACACCAGCCCATTCACAAACAATACTGTTACTGGTATGGGCACCTCCAATGTCTCTACCCTTGCATGGCCATTATCCATTTGCCACCAGATGCCCAATCACTGCCAGCCCCAGACATCGTACAAGATGCCACCATCCACTTACTAGAACACTTCACATGGGACACATTGCAGTTGGTGTGTAAACATGAGAACAGGATGCATTGTCATGTCATTGATGAGACGAAATTGAATAAGGCAGCTGCACTTCAAGTTGTGGATGCTATCATTTCTGTGGTTGGCCCGGGCACGGAACATGCAGACAAACTCAGTGAGTGCCAGTGAGCTTCTTGAAGTCAGCATGAAGGTCGTTATGGCCAGATGAGTCGCTCTTGAAGGAATTTTTTTGTGACAACAGCTTGCTACCATCAATGCCGAGCAGGCCCAAGATACAGCCCCTTGAACCAGCCAATCCAGACCTGCACGGTAGTGGGATGATGAGAACAATCTTGATGTGCTTGTTCATTGAGTTGCTGCACATCCTTCAGGTACTGATGTGAACCCTGTTGCTGCATGCTGCCTGAGACGGATTCCTCCCCAGAATGTGGAACATGGCATTGTGATGAACTATAGCTCGGATACCCTTACGAGGTCCAACTTCCTTCCCAATGCAAAGTTGTAACTCGATGCAGACCACTTTGGCCTTGATAAGGTCAAGTGACAGCTAATGAAGTACCTTGCTGTTGTCCATCTCCATGTGTTGATCGCCCAAGAGGTAGAGATAGAACAGGTCAAGGCACAGGAGGTTATTCTCAAAGATGCCATCGAAGACCAGAAGTATAATTGAAGGATAAAGCATCCGAGGCCCTTGTCAGTGCAGGAGTGACTCAGTCACTGTCACCAACTTCGATGGAGATACTGTGATACAAGGGCCAACCAAAACCATCAAAGCCAATACTGTTGTGTGTGTCTCCTCCAACCCAATGATATCATCATGGACATGAAAATTGCAAGTTCATCGGACCACCAGGAACTGGAAAGATGTCATTAGGACAGTCAATCGCTCATGCGCTTGGACAACCTTTCCAGCGAATCACCCTCAGCGGTGTTCGTGATGAGGCTGAGATCCATGGCCATTGCTGGACATATGTTGCCAGTGGGCCTGGTTTGCTTGCACGAAAGGCCAGTCGCATGGGTCCTATTATCTTATTGTGAGTCATATAACCTTGCCCTACATCATCAGGGCTTTAATGATAGCAGAGATGAGGTCGACAAAGTCAGACAGTCAAACTACCATGGCGACCCTGCTGCCGCATTGCTCGAGGTGCTCAATTCAGAGCAAAACATCACATTCAATTTCTGTACTCTATCTTGATATGATCGCTTGATATGGTATGAATTGATTGACAGGATCACTACATCAATGTCCTGATCGATCTATTGCAGGTCCTCTTTATCTGCTCGGCTAATATGCTCGATACAATCGCACCACCACTTCTTGATCGGTGCGAGGTGATTCAGCTTTCTGGCTATATGCACAATGAGAAGTTACACATTGCATGGCGCTTTCTCCTCCAAAACAACTTGCGCAAAATGGGCTGTCCGATGCTCATGTTCAAATGATGGAGCCTGTGTTGCCCTCTATCGTCACACAATACACCCACAAGGCAGGTGTGCGTGCGCTGGAGCGTGCGATTCAGTTGGTGGGGTCGTGTGGTTCAAGGCCATCGAGTGGGTTGCACACATCGATGCATGGGGACTATCACCATCCTCAGCACCATCCCCTGTCTCTTTGCTACCATCTTCACATACTGTGGCCAACACCGCCAGCAGATTGGACAAGGGTGCAAGGCTTGGTGACGCTGGATATGACCCAGTTGTCGAGGCAGACAAACTTGAGAAGATCTTAGAGTTGTTGCGGCATGATCACGAGGAGTCGAGGACCGTGACCGCAAGGCGAGATGCGGCATCTTTTGGGGCCTGGTTGTGACTACCATGGGCAAGAGGGGGCTCATGCCCATCAAAAGTATCATGACACCTGGCATTTTCTTAATCTCAGTCCATGTGGACTCACTCACGCATTCAATCTGTGCTACACTTCAGTTTGCTACTAACTTCAGAAGTTCTTATGTCTTGCAGCACGCTTGTGAGGGTGTGACCACGAGCAAGACATGCCATTGTTTGAGGCCTGGTCATGACTGGGTGAGGGCAAGCTCATGCCCATTCAAGTTGAGAGCATTGCAACAGCAACAACACCTGGCAAATGTGGCAAGCAACAATGGTCAGGACCACAGGAGCAGTCATGCCAATGCCAATACAGATGTATTATCACCAGGAACCATAAGTAAATTATATTGTATCAGTAGTGCTACATAAGTTAGAGTGTTACCCTCATCCAAGCCCGAGCTTGAGCCCAGGCCAGCCCAGGCCCAGCCCAAGCCCACTTTGTGGGCTGGGCTTTACATTCTGACAAGCCCAAGCCTGACAAAGCCCAGCCCAAGCCCGGGCTTTTGAGCCCAGCCCAGCCCGGCACATCACTACTCGCACATGTGTGCAGAAGGTGGCGGGCAGTCATCTTCGCGTCGTCATCCCGTCTGGATATAAATATCGTCGTGGGACCCGAAAAACCGGACCAAATCAAGACGATTCTGTTAGGCCATCTGCCGATTCTCATCGACTACTTGCACGGGTATGAAGGGAGGGACGTGACTGGCATTGGCAGTACCCTTTGGCGCATGCGTGCCGCACTTGGACATCGTGATCGCGTGCGCGAGATTTCCATTCACTTTGGAAGGCACGATAGCATCTTCAAAACATTCATCAGGGCGACGAATAATTATCACTTTCCCGCATTGGAGAGCCTCGTCCTCTGCTTTCCTCGTGTCTACGACGACCGTGATATCCCTGCCACATTTCTCATGGGACCAGATCGGTCAGACCTACCTCTTCGACGTCTTAGTTTGTTTGGCGGTCGCCTCGCATCCGTAACTGGACTTTTGTCGTCCGCAAAGGCTCTCACAGACCTCACTTTGACCGTTGCTACTGATCCCGTGGATTCCGACCCGTCACAAGGATCGTTCTTTCTTTCCTGTTTGCGAAGCGCGCAATGCCTACGCAGTCTCGATCTGAACGCAGCTCCTCATGTTCGGGACTTCTTTTTCGAGGATTCAATTGCAACTCCCAGAGATATCGTCCCATTATTAGGATTAACACGTTTCCACTATTCCGGCCCTAACGCATTCTTGAACGATCTCATGTCCGGGCTTTCAGCTCCATTCCTCCAAGATGTTCACTTTGGGGTCAAAAACGAAAATCCCCTTTTTTACCTCTCTCGGGTTATCGACGACGTGAGGGAAGAATTTCGGTCAGTCAGTGTAGCTTTCGCTGGGCGTTATTTCCACCTCTTATCGTCGACCCACTCGGAGGAAATCGACCACTTCAAGCCGTCCTCAGGCTTCAAGCTCAACGTGGATTGTTCTCCGTATTCAATCAACACGATGAGCAGCACGCCCTCTACGAAGCTGGCCATGGCGGAGGAGCTCACCTTGAATTTCACTAGTTCGGACATTCACCTGACAGATATAGAGGCCCGGGATATTTTTTCGATGCACAAATTTCTTCGCCAGTTCCACAGCGTCAAGTTGCTCCGGGTGAATCCATTCGTCCCGGATGTTGGACATTACCTCAAGCGGCAAGATGGCGGAGAGGCTACCATCTTGCCCGTACTAGAACAAATCGAGTTATCAGTTTTACCGCATTGGAGAGGATCTTCAGGAATACATTGTTCAGCAGACGAGGAGTTCCAGCGCCGTGCAGCCGAAGCAATGGCGGCTTTCGAACCATGCGAACGAGCGGGTCGACCTGTAAGAGTTTCCTGTTGTAAGCAGACGGGCACGCAATTCAGAAATGCGAGAATTTTGTGATGTACTGTATCTGTGGACATACCAGTAGTACTGTAGTAGTGACTTGAATGTAATGCATATCAAATTCAACTCCACTCTGTTGCGGCCGCGTCCGAAGGCGCTTAGGCCCCAGGATCGATACTGATAATACTGATACCTAGTTGTCATTACTGTAATGCTAGCCCGATTTCGTGAGTATGGTATAAATTCCATACCCCTGTCTCCGACCACCAAACTCAGATAGATTGTCCAATACAAGGAGAGCCGCAGTGTGCAGGGAGATCCGAGTCCGAGTTAGTCTGTGTACCGTAGTACAGTAAGAGGAAAGCACAAAGGGAACCAAAGCAGATTACAATAATTGACCGATGCCGTTGAGAGCATTGTATGCAACATGGTATGAATAGATACATGGCCAGAGCATGGAAAGTGTACATGTACTACAGTAAGTTAGCTAACGAAACAAAAATTGACATATATAAAGTAATCTCCAACGCCCAGCGTAAATACAGTATCAGTACTCAGCAATAACCAAAATCAACACCGCCCACTGTACAAACGAAGTTACTGAAAACCTACGTAGCTCAAGCTCCACATCTCCCCTCTCACGCCAAGGCCGCCCGCCTCAGCGCCCACAACCTTAGCTCCGAGCCTAACGAGCACACTAACAGCGTCACGCATAGCAAGTTTCTCGCGCGCGCTGAGCGGTCGCACCACTCGAACATCGATGCCCTGAAATGCAGGCGTATACGGCACGCATGCGCGGCGCGCGCCGAGCGCGAGGAATACAGGCGGCGGCGGCGGCGGCGGCGGCGGTGGCTGGAGTACGCGTGAAGTCGATGACACGGACGACACGGACGACACAGACGTAGACATAGACGATGTGTGGTGGTGATCACGATGCCGCCTTCGCCGTCGGTCGTCCTCCGTGCTCCCGCTTACGCTCCTCCCAGAACGTCCCAAATTCATCTTGTACGCTGGGAAGCCTGGTAACCAAAACTGTACCGGCGGTAGTGGTGGTGCTGGAGGAACTACAGCGTCATCCTGCGCGCGGTCGTCATTACCACCATCCTCGCGCTCGCCCTGATCGGACGCCATCGTCGATGTCAAGGCCCCTGGGATGTTATGTGACGTCCCGTGGGGCATGACAGGAATTGGGTCAGGTGATGACGCGCACGAGGGGCTTCCATTTGATGGAGCGCCACCTTTAATGCGGAACGGAACCCAAGAGCGCTTGGATGCCAGTACCGGTTTTGGTTTTGGCTCTTTTGGCGCGGGAACGGGTAGCGGCGGCGTTTCGCGTCGCGAGTGCGAGTCACGGTGTCGCCTAGACCCATGCGAAGGCGTGGGTGAGGTTAACCCGGGCGAGGGCCGGCGTGATCTGTGAGCTGACTTGCGGTGGCTTCTGTGACGTTTCTCGCGAGAACGTGATCGTGATCGTGAGCGAGATCGGGCATTGGATGCAGCGGGTGTGGTGAGTCTGCCAGATGACGCTGATATTTGGGACGAGATGGCAAAGTCTTCGAAGGACGATGGTGCTTTGTGGCGATTGCGATGCCGCGAATCGGATCGCCGGCGATGTTTTGACTTTGACTCTGACACACGAGGAGGGTCTGTCGGCCCTTTGGAGGGGATCGTAAGCTTCGGTGGCTTGGAAGATGATTGGGGACGAGATGACCGATCTGCGGTTTTTGCAGCTTCCTTCTTGACCAAAGCTGGTAGGGGGCGATCGTCTACGTGTTTCATTCGACGAGAATCATTTGCATAGAAGTCAGCATAAGTGTCATACTCCCGTTCGGGCTTAGGCAAAGGCTGATTATTCGGGAGTGGCTTGACATGCAACAACGGTGTTCTGCGTCTCCGCGGATCCTTGGCATAGAAGTCGGCATAGGTGTCGTGCTGAACCGCTGGATTAGAAGAATGGCCCTGGGGTGTGATCGTATGATTATCGCTGCTCACTTGCGATTCGGGCCGGACTTGATCTTGCTCGACAGGAGCTGGCTCTGGAGGTGGTTCAGGGTGGATAGAGTTGATGGCATAGTTGAGGAGACCCTCCTCAGAAAATATCGATGGATGGAGGACAGGAAGGGGTACGGGAACAGGCAACGGCGACCGCTCTGGACTAGGGTCAGCTTGAGACAGCGCGCGAGGAGACTCAACGAGTGCGGACTCTGGATCCTCGACTTTGGCTTCAGGATCCGCTGCTGGTGCGGATATCGGCTCTGGCTCTGGCTCCGGCTCCGGCTCCGGCTCTGGTTTTGATTCCGGTGCTGGCTCACGTTCCGCCTTCGACGCTGGTTCTGAACGCTGTTTGGGCTTACGTTTGGATGAAGCCACCGACGCGGACGAGGCTGCGCCCATCGGTGCGACTTGCTCAGCCCCTAGTGTCTTGGAGCCCAGGGTGGACGACGGACCACGTGACTTTGGGACGACCTTAGATAGCGTTGGCGATTGTCCTTCGGCTGCCTCCTCCATTGCCTCCCCGATGACCCATTCCTCACCTTCGTCCCGTGCAACCTCTTTTAACAACTCATCCAGAACATCAGCGGCGAGCCGAAACACACCATCAACGCGCCCGTCGATGAACCACTTGCCGAACATCTCCCGTGCCCACATCATTTCGCGCTCATCCTCCTCGCGCTCCTCACTCCTCTCTTTCGCCCTCTCAAGTCTTTCTTTCAGCTTCTCTAGGTCCTCCTCCCGCTCGTTGGCACTCCAGTCATCAGGAATGTGTTCGTCAACACCATCCAGCGCAACTTTGACTTCGAATACGCCTTCGCGAACAAGTCGGCGCTCATTCCGTCCCAGCTTGAGGTATTCAGCCTGCGCCCAGTCTCGTACTTCTGGGTCATCCGAGTCGAGCAACAGGGCTAAACGCCTCGCGCGCCGCTCACCGGCAGGGAGATCCGGATGTAGATGAGGTGGGATAGTTGGGCGCTCGGATAGTCCTGGTGGAGTTGTGAAGGGATCGTCCGGATCTACGGCTGTTGATCTTTCCAGGGCATCCGGGCAGGAGAGCCGGGAGAGGCGATAAGCAGCGAGGAAGGCAGAGTAAGGTTCGAGCCGAAGAGCCGGGAGCACGTCTGTGCGGCCATGAATTTGATGAGGCGGTCGATCTAATATGTGTTAACAGATGCAAAAAGGCAAGAAAGTTAGCTATCAACGGGATAACAGGAAGAGGATGTATTAGGCCGTACGGCAGTGCTCGCATATTTGGGTGGGATCGTGATGTATCGCTGGATGCGGATGTTGTGATGCGATAGACGGAGCTTTTAACCGTTTGTGACCGGAAGCGGCGGAACGGCGACTTGAGCTGTCGATGCGTGAAGACGGAGTACGAGAGGCAGAATAAATGTAGGAGGGTGATGTGACAGAAGACACTGTGACGGAGGATTCGCTGCTGTAGGTAAAATCGCTGCCGGCGACTGTGGCTGTTCTCCACCGGTCGATATCGCTGTAAGAGATACCGGACTTGCTCTCAGGACTGTGGAAAGAGTAGGGAACGAGGGCACGGGCACCATCGTCATATCTGGAGGAAGAGACGGGTGTGCGCGTGGGCGTGATGCTTCTTCGCTTCGCCCTCGTGTGCGTGTGCGTGTGCGTGTGACGAGACGACGAACTTGGTCTCCTGTCCTTTATCCGAGGAGACTCCGGAGATCTTCGACGAGCGTGAGTGCGAGCGTGAGCATTGGCATTGGCACGCGGACGGGACGACGAGGATTTGAACAAGTTAAAGTCGAGAAGGGTGCCGATGTCCGATTCGCTGGAGTAGCTGGACAGGCTGCTGAAGGAAGATAGGGACATGGGCGCACGTTGTCAGATAGTAGTCGTTGATAATCGGTCGGACTCTGTCTGGGACCTTGGGTCGAGACGTTTAAGGAGGTGGCGAAAAGATGGGCTGCTGAGTGTGTGTGTGCGTAAAGTAAGTTATGTGAAAAAGGCTTTTGATGCATGTCCGCATCGTGGACCGTGGGAACGCGGATTCTTCACAATGAGGCGCCACGTGGCTGCCACCACCTCCGGCGCCGCTTAGCGGACCTTATGCGGACCTCAAGCCATCCGGCTCTGTGCCATGCATGCCCCCAACTCTCCCGCATAACCATCGCCTCGATGCCGCCACTCAGATTCCAACTTCTAGAAATACTGTCTAATGATTCATGTATTCTTTCTATTCTTTCTCTGAGTTCTGTGTATGTAAACTCCCGACCCTGACCTGTAACGCTAATTACGCTATCAACCTTTGCGTTTTCTCTTTTACAGTAAAGGCTACTTGGCGTGGTAATTCTATGGCCAGGCAACCACGCGATGGGTAAATATCTCGTTTTTTCAATTATGAAGGCTATGTTCAAGTATCATCGAGACCAGCCTAGAGGAGTTCGGAGTTCCAACGATGGGTCAGGGTAATGGGGTGGCCTCGTTCCGGCGAGCAACGAATGCATCACTAATATCGCCACTCCCAGAATATGTGAGTTCCTGCAGTTCGGGTAAGAGGTCCAGCGGTAGTTCCCCGTCATCCGAACGTAGACAACGAGAGAGGTCCACGACAAACCCATCATTGAGCCGAAGGGTCTTCACGTTGCTTAACGACTTTAAGGAGTTCACGCCGCTCGGTCCAGTCGACCTCGTTGAGCTCTTCAGACGACAGACCATGTACTTTGTGTTCGAGAGTGACATGCTCCGCTTCAGAGAACACTTGGCCAAATACGTTGAAAACTTGTGCCCCAAAAGATACGTGTCCGACGAGATGCGGGCGGTCCGTATTTATGGAAAAGGCATGCGTCTTGGCCTCCTCACCGGGATAAACCTCCATATGAACTTGCGTCCTGAAGAATTCGAACTTGGCACTATTGAACCTGAAGTTCTCTGTTGTATTGTGTTCACAAACCGCAGGAGACATGGGATGGAAAACGTGAGTTGCTTGTAGAAGACAATTAATGCTGAAACTCTCGAGGCGAGAAGTGGTGATCCGACGAGCAATCACTTCCAAGTAAGCGGCAACACCTCAAACAAAAACTATCGAAGGTTAGGAATTATCACGTGTTATGATGGGTGTATGCGACAATTCCCTCTCCACACCGTCGTCGGGAACAGGGAATGTAAAGATGATTATGAGGTCCCTCAGCTGGGGCATAAATGAGAGCCATTGGAGGGGAACATTTGGCTCGAAGTATGCGATGGGTGACTTATGCGCAGCCAGACTGAGACGATGCCCATGGCAGTCATGAACAGTCCAGATCCTATCGGAAGGGCAAAGCCGCCAACCACTGCAAGGTGACATAGATGAGGCGCTTGAAAAGTTTCTGGGAGCATCAAGGTTATACCATGATTGTCGGCTACTTCCCCATCCTATAATCAGGACGAGCTTCTACAAATTCTGAACAGGCATCTGAAGGCGGACACGGTGGACGCGGTCATGCTAGACTCATTCCTTCTTCATCTTCTTTGGTGAAGTCGTCCGAGTAGTACGAGCTTATCTCACCCAAGTAGGATGTTGACCCAAGTGTGAAGCCATCTCTGGCAGACGTGTGCGAGGCGGTACCACCAGCGTTCAAAGATCAAATATGTTGAGCAGTGAATCGTCGCCGAGTATGTGGATTGATGTAGTATGGATTGTTTCCAATAGGCTATGTTTACTCACAAGTCGATAAGCATAACGTTGGCCCATTATTAACGGGAAAAAGCTCAAAGGAAGCGTACCTCGATCTGCCGTTGGGGCTCGGCACTCATTGCACATTTTTTCAGTGGATTGAAGAGGCGAGGTTAAAGGCGGGAGAAAGACATGTCAGGAGAGTGAATGTTGTGAGTATTAACCACGATGTCGTTGAGATACGTGCATACCGTGACGTGGCTGCCACTGGCAGTGCCTCCGAGTCAGACCCTCAGTCACTCTTTCCTCATTCGGAGTCATTCCGCGGCGAAATCCTGGCTTCCCATCACACCGTCACCGTGCCATCCGCTTGCTTGCTCATTACCAACTTAAGACCCTCCTTTGTTCGCTGTCTGATTTAGCACCTTATTTATATTTTACTTGCATTCATGGCGTCAGACATCTTGTGTCACGCAAGTGACTGTGGATTATCGCAGCTGAGCCCAAAAAGGACAGACTGAATTGGTTTCAATTCAGTTTTTTTCTTTTTTGGGCCTAGCCACGACAACACTACCGCGTGGTCATGTTCGCGTTCCCCCTCTCTCTCCCGTATATAATCACGCTACCAGATACTTTCCCTCTTGGTGACTCACCTTTCTTCTCTTTTGTGTGCCTTTCCTTTTCTCTCCTCTCCTCTACTTCTACTGGAGGGTCCCAGACGCCGAACCGAGCCAGTCGCCAAACCGAGCCGCCGACTCGGAGCTGTCACAGCGTCTTGCCCTCTGGTCGTCCACTTATACTCTTTATTCTCTCTGGTTCTTTTATCTCTGTCCTTCCCGGACCCACTCGCGCGACACTCAGCCGCTCTACAGCCCGGCGGTAGACTTAAAATCTGGGGCGGTGCCGCAGAATAGGGTTTCATTAAGGATGGTCATAACCGGGTCTTTAAGCTTTGAGTCATGGGGCTCTAGTATGTCAGCTTCGGTATCAACTGCTGTGTGAGCTGACTGAATTTCGGTGGTTATACTATAGCACGACAGGAGATTGCGTTCGTGCGCCACGTGACACGCCAGACGCAGAAGCCGGCGGCTAGGGCAATTTTTACATGATCTCAACTGTTCGGATCAGTACTATTTCGGGTACTGTAACCCGACTCATTTGATGACAGATTAATACTACCTCGGATCTTGGGGGTCGCAACTTATGTTATTCGAAAATGGAATGAACGGTCGCAATTGCCTGTCACCCTGCATTACGCCTATATTACAGGAAGTCTTTGGCGGCAAGCTTCTTTGCTCCTCTGCTATTGGACCAATGGGATCTATTGTGATAGTGCAATGATGGCTTCATGCAGAATCTGTCGCAGGTTGAGCCTGAGTACTGAGTACTAGTACGACTCATCAAATCCTACGGTTCTCCCTAGATTGCAGCCCATGCAGAATCTTGACCCTAGCCCCATATCTTCCACAGGCTTCACGATATTATGTGGTAATATATTCTGGGCTTGATTACGACTTATACATGGAAGCGTTGGTTTGTTGACGGCTGCGGCCTGTCCTAGCCTACCCAGCAATGCCAGCATCATCCTCAGGCACGCAGCGTCTGGACCACTGCGGAAACGTCACACTGTTTCACAAACATTCAGCACGTTCAATTCTCCGCAATTAAGCCATTCAACATTCAATTTATACCCGAGCTGGTACTATGATTGAGGTTTCTTTCGTTAGCCAAAATCCATATAAAAGTCGTCAGGTTTCCAGCACCGTGCTAGCCTATCCTCCACAAAGGATCTATCTAGTGTTTACACTCACCAGGTTCTGCTTTGCTATACAGGAAACCCTTCTCTCTTCTGAGTCTCGTAAATAGCCCACTCTGTCATTTGCATTGAACCTTCTAACGATGCGACATACTGCCACAGAAGCATGCGTATCTTCAACTTCACTTTGCTCGCTGCGCTCAGCCGCATTGTCACGGTAGGCGCGATCCCGATTGCGGACGATGTTCCTGCAGGGGGCTTAGCCCGTCGACAATTGTATGTCCCTTAACAACAGCAGTTACAACGTATGGATGTTCTGACCCGATTAAAAAACTTTCTCAAGCGGCTCAAGCGGTTCCTCCGTGTCCCTCCCATCTGGATCTGGATCTGGGTTTGGTCTACCCTCGTCCAACAATCAAACGTCTTCGACCTCCGGTCCGAGCCAAGGTTCCCCGTCACTTTCGTCACCCAACTCCCCCTTATCTAGCGGTGGCGCTTTTCCGGGGTTCAATTCGTCGTCCAGCTCTCCCTCAGGCTTACCTAGCGGTGGTGGCTTTCCGGGGGGGTTCAATAGTCAAAGTTCTTCGCCATTTCCGTCTAGCGGTGGCTCTTTTCCCGGGTTTAATCTTAGTCAAAGTTCTTCACCTTCGTCAACCAACTCTCCCTCACCTAGCAGTAGCTCTTCAGGAGTCGGTACTACCAGTCAAAGTTCTTCGCCACTTTCGTCATCAACCGACTCTCCCTCCTCACTGAGCAGTACCACTTCTTCAGGGGTCGGTCCTGGTCAAAGTTCTTCGCCACCTCCGCCAACCAGCTCCCCCGTACCCAGCAGTACCACTTCTTCAGGGGTCGATACCAGTCAAAGTTCTTCACCACTTGCGTCAACCAACTCTCCCTCACCTAGCAGTACCACTTCTTCAGGGGTCGATACCAGTCAAAGTTCTTCGCCGCCTCCGTCAACCGACTCTCCCTTACCTAGCAGTACCACTTCTTCGGGGGTCGGTCCGAGTCAAAGTTCTTCGCCACCTCCATCAACCAGCTCCCCCGTTCCTAGCAGTACCACTTCTTCAGAGGTTGATACCAGTCAAAGTTCTTCACCACTTGCGTCAACCAGCTCTCCCGTACCCAGCAGTACCACTTCTTCAGAGGCCGATCCGAGTCAAAGTTCTTCTCCGCCTCCGTCAACCGACTCTCCCTTACCTAGCAGTACTGCTTCTTCAGGGGCCGATCCCAGTCAAAGTTCTTCAACACTTCCGTCAACCGACTCTCCCGTATCTAGCAGTACCACTTCTTCAGAGGCCGATCCGAGTCAAAGTTCTCCTCCGCCTCCGTCAACCGACTCTCCCTTACCTAGCAGTACTACCTCTTCAGAGGCCGATCCCAGTCAAAGCTCTTCGCCACTTCCGTCAACCGACTCTCCCGTATCTAGTAGTACTACTTCTTCAGAGGCCGATCCGAGTCAAAGTTCTTCGCCACCTCCGCCAACCGACTCTTCCTTACCAAGCAGCACTACTTCAGAGGTCGATCCCGGTCAAAGTTCTTCGTCACCTCCGTCAACCGACTCTTCCTCACCTAGCAGTACCGCTTCTCCATAGGTAAGACCGAGCCAAACTTGAAGTTCTTCGTCACTAATCGATGAGCATATCCACGTTTCCCTTCAAGTTCTTTGTGCGACAGCTGTGCGATCCAGTAAATAGCCGAGCACGCTTATGTTTGTCCTTTCTGCTACATCCGATATGATTTTGCCCGTATCGTACCGTAAGCCCATCCTCTGCTCCCGCGGCGCTGTGAGCCGGAGGGTTTGTATGTAAGATTCGAAACTATTTTAGATTCTCCGAGTACGTATCCAGGGGATGTACTGACGCGGAGAAGAGAACACGAATGTCAAAGTTTTGTGAAAAGGTCGGACTCTCTAGTGTCGTGTGATAATCTAGACCGGCATGACGGGCTTCAATGCATTGGCGGTGGTAATCTTGGCAATGACTTCCGGTACAGCATGGATGGATGGGTGGGAATAGCGCAGTCCGGCAACGCCCGTCCACCATTCAACGTCCGACGCTCACAACGTCAACATTTCATTCTTTTCCATTTTCGACATGAGTCAACCCTCTTCCTTGTCCTCCACTTTCCGCATACTCTTCGACGCTGCTCTCCAGGACTACAAACACAAAACGGGGAACACCCTATCCGATCATCCCATCGCCAAGGAACTTGAGACATGCGAATCCGTCAACTCGATTATTGCCATTCTTCAAGAACAAGCACGGAGCTTTCGTGAATTTAGGGAAAATGATGGGAAGCTCATGAAAGCCCTCAATTCTTCAGTTGATGTCTTGTGCGCGCCTTCTATTAGCTCCGCCCTTAACGAGGCAATCGGCTTCGTAGTATGTTGAAAAGCATTCACCGGTGTACCTTGTTCCTGAACGCTTCTACAGCCATTCCCGCCTGCAAAGGCAATATTCGCTGGCTTCGGCATCTTACTCGCCGTGTGTCTCTCTTCCTCCGATCTGATCCCCATGTCTCTTTGACATCTGACTTCCCTAGACGGTCAAAGAAATGGGTGCTAGCTACGACGCACTGGTTGACCTTTTCGCGTCCTTCGAGAACTTTCTCAGCAGACTCGGTATTTATGCCGGGATCCCTCCTACGCCAGCCTTGACAAGCGTTCTGGTGAAGATAATTGTAGAACTGATCTGTACGCTCGCTCTTGCTACCAAGCAAGTCAAGCAAGGGCGATTTAGTGAGTTTGTTCTGCTTGTTCCGACGGTTGACTAATTGAAATTCAGAGAAAATTATGGGGAAGCTTCGGGGAGAGAAGGACATCGAAGCGACGATCCAGAGGTTGGATAGGCTCACGCTGGATGAGGGTCGGGCAACTGCCGCTCAAACCCTGGAAGTTGTCTACGGTCTTGTCCAGCAAAAGAGGGCGATCATGGATGGTGAGAATATGATTTGTCCCGCTCTTCCTTCGCTTCCTGCTGAATGATCATATCCCCAGACGCAGATGGGAACGAAGCGGCAACTGGTATCTCGCGCGCTCTAGGTATGGCTTTAATCGGCTGGCGGCAATCGGCCGATATAATGTCTGACTGGGTGGTAGAAACTATGCAAGAAATCGTGAACGAATTAAAGAAGGAACAGCGTAGGTTATTCCTATACCGATGTCCGCGTAGACTGGGGACACTGAGCGCGACTTACAGGCGACAAGTTGCAGCAAGACGTCCGGAACTGGCTATCACCTCCGGATCCGTGGAAGAATCATAACCTCGCACGTGAATCTCGGCATAGTGGAACAGGGACATGGTGGATTCAAGGTGACGCTTATGCGGAAAGGGAACTCTTCTGGTGCAAATTCACTCTTATGGGTCCACGGAAAACGTCAGTATTTTGCGCTGTATTCTTTTTTGAAGCAGATGGTTAAAACATCTTCAGCGGGTGCAGGCAAGAGTGTTATCTGGTACGATAATCTTTCAATAGTTCGTGTTCGCGAGCTTATGTTTGTTGATTAGTTCTGCAATCATCGAGGACAGTCGCACTTTGCAGAAATCTGGGCTAGCATCACTCGCATTCTTTTATTGTGACTTCAGGGATGACCAAAAGAAGGACCGCCGTGGGCTACTCTCATCTTTACTGGTTCAGCTCGGTGAACAATCCGACACCTATTCTGCCATTCTTTCCAAATTCTATGAGGCCCATCGTCGTGGCTCGCAACAGTCACATGCGAGCGACAGCGAGCTAACAGATTGTCTCAAAGACTTGCTGAAACTCCCGGGTCAAGCAGCAGTCCATATTATCATCGATGCCCTGGACGAATGTCCATCAACTACTGGTATGCCCTCCCCCCGTGAGAAAGTCTTGAAACTTGTGGAGGAGCTCGTCAATCTCCATGTTCCGCATCTGCGGATTTGTGTCACTAGCCGACCTGAGGTTGACATCATCCCTGTCCTCGATCCACTGGCTTTCCATTCCGTTTCCTTGCATGGCGAGAATGGGCAAATTCAGGACATCGCCGTGTTTATCAAATTCCAAGTCAGGACGGACTCTAAAATACGAGCATGGAGAGCTGCGGATAAAGAACTGGTCATAGATGTGCTCACGAAGAGAGCTAATGGCATGTGAGGAATCAATTCTACCATTCCTCATGGCACTCGCTTACACCTGTAATCTAGGTTCAGATGGGTGTTCTGTCAGCTCGCCTACCTCCGCCACTGCCTCCGAGCGCGGATACGGCGTGCTCTGGATGACCTACCGCATACACTCGATGAGACATATGCGCGCGCACTGGAAGATATCGGGGGCCAAAATTGGGAGTGTGCACACCGGCTATTCCAGTGTGTCGCAGTGGCGTCCCGTCCACTGCATGTCGAGGAGCTCGCAGAGTTTCTCGCGTTCGATTTCGAAGTAGAATCAACTCCCACATTTCTGGCCGAGTGGCGTCCAGATGACGCAGCACACGCTGTGTTATCCACGTGCTCCAGTTTGCTCGCCGTCGTCGACGTGGATGGATCCCCAGTTATCCAATTCGCACATTTCTCAGTCAAGGAGTACTTGACGTCGGGGCGGCTTGCCGAAGCAAAGGACACCATTTCTCGATTCCACGTTTCTATGGTACCAGCTCATACTATCGTTGCGCAAGCCTGTCTGGTTGTTCTACTACACCTTGACGAAAGCATCACCGAGGACGGCCTCGAGGACTTTCCACTTTCCGAGTATGCTGCCGAGCACTGGGTAAACCATGCACGGTTTGAAAGTGTGGCCTCAAAGGTGCAAGATGGGATGAAGCGTTTGTTTGACCCAGGAAAGAGCCATTTTACAATTTGGGACTGGATATACGATCCAGAAAATCGCCGGCTTCGACACGACCGGGCTGAAAGCTCTGCAAAGGCCAGTGCAACGCCTTTGCATTACGCTGCGTTCTGCGGCATGCACGACATCGCTACGTTCCTGGTTATTGAGCGCTCGCAAGATGTAAATGCTCGGGGCTTCAGCGGGGAGGAAACACCGTTGCATATAGCATCGGGGGAGGGTTTTGTGGAAGTTGCTTGTATTCTTCTCAAACACGGCGCCGATACAGAGGCACGGGATACGCATGATTGGAACTCTTTGGAGATGGCCACGGCCAAGGGACATGTAGAAGTTGTTCGTGTCCTTTTGGAACACAGTGCAGATGCGAAGGCTCAGGACAAGAAGAAGATTACGCCGATGCATGTCACATCGACCCATGGACAGCTGGGGATTGCCCAAATGCTATTGGAGCACGGGGCAGATGTGAAGGCCCAGAATGAAGATAACGAGACTCCCTTACATTGGGTGGATGGAAAAGAGGTTACTCGGTTTCTCCTCGAGCACGGCGCAGATGCGAACGCCCTGGACATCCAGAATCGGACACCGTTGCATCTTGCGTCGGAAAAAGGACGAGTGGCTGTTGTTCGGGTCCTTCTTGAACATGGTGTAGACGCGAATGCCCGAGATGCCAACAACGCGACACCGACGCATTTGGCATCCGACTCGAATTACCAGGAAGAGGAGCATCTTGACGTTGTACGGCTATTGCTCCAATACGGCTCCGACATTCATGCATTGGATAACGAGGGTCGTACTCCATTCGTGATAGCAACAGAGAAAGAAAACCAACGCATTATGCAGTTCCTATTGGAGAACGGAGCAGAGGATCACAGGAAGTGATAATAATCGGGACCTTTGTGTCGGCGGCTAATGATCGCCATGATGTTTATAGGCATGGATGTTACTCCTGATATTGTACGCAGAAATGCACATAGGGCTGGTAACAGATTTTATCACATCGAACCCATCGAGGTCAGCGCGTCATATCATGGTGGTCATAATACTCACTGGCACATAATCGAATCATGAGCAAAAAGCCACCAGTAGCAGTAGAATAAAGCTTATATAAATTCCTGCGCCGGTTGGCCCTTTGCACCCAAGAATCAAATCGGCATCTTCCTCACGGGTGTCGAGCTAGAACACAGATTCGTGGCGGGGGCCGCGGGGCTGGAGCGCCACGCAGGTGAGCGGCGTCGACTAAGTCATGTGATCATATTTGAAAAAAGAAGGTTTTGCGCAGCGGGCGCCGATCTTTCAAAAAAGGAAAGGCCTGGCCTCGAGCGCTGTGTTACAGCATTGCCAAGTAGATTAGATACGCTCTCAGGCTTTTCCTTCCGTCTCTCCCCCATCTCCCTCGCCTCCGCCAACCAATGTCTCCGCCTCCTCCGCCTCCTCCGCCGCCTCCACTCGGCTTGCCCTTCTTCACTCGCAAGGGCAAAGGCAAGAAAAATGAGCTCGACGAGTACTCCGATGAGAAATCGGCATCCTCTCATCCCTCCGGATTGCACTCGAGCCGCGAGTCTCGCGGCTCCCGCGGCTCCCGAGCCTCCCCTCCTGCATCCCAACGTCCATCTCAAGCCAGATCCTCTCTCGCCCGCTCTGCATCGCACTCCCCCACCGCAACGGTCGCCGATGCCCAATCGAAAGCAGAAACCACCTCCCGAGCGGAAAAGCTTACCTTTACGGAGGACACGGAATCATACAACAATCTTCCCCAAATACCGCCAAAGCTTGGTCGTTCCCGAAAAAAGCTCGCTCTTGGACGTATCTTCCGATGCAAGTTTCTGTGCTTGGGACGCAGAGACAAAGAACAGGATGACCTCATCACAGAGAAAGATCGTTCATCAACTGCGACTACCATCCTTCCCATCTATCCCCGAGGAGAAGTTCCGCCCGCCTTCGTGCCAGATCATGCCCAGATACCGATCCGCCACATACCGACCCACCACATGTCTCAGCGCTCGAGGACCTCCTATGCTTCGAAGCAGAGCAGAGTCAGCCAAGCCAGCAGGGCTACCAAGTCCAGCACCCTGTCGAGTGGGAGCAAACTATCTAACAACTTACGCGGTGACTCCGTGAACACCCTTGTCGCGCCAGCCTTCGAACGCATGGGGACCTACCAAGATACACGCAAGCGCACAGACACGACTACCCAGTTGGCGGAACTTCGCCAACTCATGGCAAAGGACAATCTTGATTACTAGTCCGTCCCGTATTTATTATTATTCCCTCAACGCTGACGCCTCTCTTCGCATAGCGTTATACCGTCCGAAGACGCTCATCAATCTGAGTACCCGGCTGAGGCGGACAAGCGTAGGGAATGGATAACAAAGTGCGTGACTCCGCAGTCGTTGACTCACACAAAGATTCGTCCTCACTACAGTAATCCAAATCTAGCTTTACGGGCTCGGCTGGTGTAGCCATCGTGTCTATGACAGCCGCTTATCTCCTAACCGACTCCCGCTACTGGCTTCAAGCCGAAAAAGACCTCGATGAGAACTGGCATCTGATCCGCACTGGAACGGAACTTGGCCCCCGGAATTGGGTGGAATGGCTTGCCGTTCGTGCCCCCTTCAGTATCATGTGGACATTTGCGATTGACGCTCCTTTTTTATTTTCCATTTTACAGGACCGTGTCAATGAATCAAGAGTTGGCGTTGATGCGCGCATGATCTCAAACGAGACCGCACAACAAATTTACCCATTACTAAAAGACAAGAAGTCCAAGCTTGTTTACCCCTCGCAGAACTTGATTGACCTGATCTGGGCGAATAAACCTGTGCGCTCGAAAAATAAGATTTTTGTTCAGCCTATCGAGTGCACTGGTGAGTCGAACACTTAAATCTCTTCACTCCGTGACTCATTCATTATCACAATACCCGCATACAGGCAAAGATGCCTCAAGAAAACTTGTCAACATCCGCGAGTGGATCAGAACTTACACTCCACCAACTGGTACATCACCATTGAAGGACGCACCATCACCGTCTCAACGACATGTTGGCACCTTTGTGACTAATCTTGCCTCGATTGGTCAGTTTGCTTTTGGTTTTTCATGATGGCTTGTTCATGTGACGTCAATTCAGCCTATGTTCTAAATCTCCGTGGAGATGATATCCCCTACAACCCGGTATTCGTCTCGTACCTATATATCGGTTTGGATCGCGCCATTCTGTTCGTCGACCAGGAGAAGATTGGACCTCCTGTGCGCGAGTATCTCAAGAATCTCAGGGTCGAGCTCAGGGATTACATCGGCATTTGGTCCTTTTTGCGCACTCGCGAATGGGGCCAGGGTAAAGTCCGTTCTTTCCCTATCTCTCTTTCTGCTGATCGTTTCATACTGGACAGGTGATCGTTTTCCCACAAACACCATATGTGATCTCGCTTATTTTAACACACTACCGCTATTCCCTCGCTCCTCCAGTTATTGAAGAGATGAAGTGCATTAAGAACCAAGTCGAGATCCAGGGGCTCAAGCGTGCACACCGACGTGATGGTGCCTGTTACGTCCAATTCCTCGCTTGGATGGAAGAGAAGATGTCCAAAGGTTTCGAGATTACTGAGTGGGAAGCCGCCTGGCGACTTACAGAGTTCAGAAGAAGGGCGAAGAACTATATTGGACTCGCTTATGAGACCATCTCCGCCAGTGGACCCAATGCCGCCTTCCCGCATTATCACCCCCTCAAGAGCGACAGCTACATCATTAGCAAGGATACCCCATATCTCAACGACTCCGGAGGCCTGTATCGTGATGGCACATGCAATACTACTCGAGCTATGCACTACGGTCGCCCAACATTAGAACAGAGTGAGGCATACACACGGGTCTTACAGGGTCATGTGGGCGGATATATTTTCAATTCCCCATGCGAAAGCGTGCTCATTTCTTGTACCCGTAGATTGCCATCGATACGGCTGTCTTCCCAAAGGGCACGACAAGTGCCAAACTGGATGTCCTTGCACGGAAGAATTTATGGCAGGGCGGTCTGAACCATCTCGTGAGCTGATCCACATGTTTGGTCTGTTTTATTGAGATTTCTAATCACTTTGATCCGATCGTCAGCATGGAACCGGCCATGGTGTTGCATCGTTCCTCAACCTCCATGGAGGCTTCCATGGTTTCTCAAGCAACGTGGCTCTTGTTCCTGGGCACGTTCTCTCCAACGAGCCCAGTTATTGTAAGTCAAAGTCAAAGTCACTGTAATCGTCCCTCATATTGTATGTCAAAACAATAGACAAAACGGATGAACTCGGTATTCGCATCGAGTCCGTCCTCGTCGTGCGCAGTGTACAAACCAAGCACGCTGACCCGGATGAGAGCTGGTACGGGTTCGAGCGGCTAACGTGCGTGCCGGTCCAGACGCGCATGGTGCTGGAACACATGCTCACCAATGAGGAGAAAGAGTGGTTGCGCGGGCACAACCGCCGGTGTCTCGATTCGCTGGAAGACGTTCTTCGGGACGACCAGCGTGCTCTCAAATGGCTGCGCCGCGAGGCGGAGCGTCCTCTCGGTGTCGCGCCTGCGGGACCGGGTGGCGTCATCGTCGATTGGGGGGAGTAAGAGGCTGGGTAGAGGGGGGATGACAAGGCAAAGCACGGCATGCTTTGCCTTGCCTTTCTCCTCGTCCCGGTCTTATGCTGCCGCATCATCTCATCCGTTGTGCCAGCGCAGGATATTCGTCGTTCAACCCTGCAACTTGGGACTCTATATTCAACCTATGTTGTTCAAACCTTCGACACCCGACCTTCTGTTCTACCCCTGGACATCTCCGTTCTGCCAAGCTTCTCCCCCTCCCCCGATAATTCAACATCACAGCGCTACCCCTTTACTTTTTGATATTTGCGGTTTAGGTTTTATTTGATAAATTATGAGTCCTGACATTTTAGTCTCTGAGAGAAACACAGTAGCAGACTCGCAGGCAGTCTCTCTCGGATGCATGATTCGCGAATGACCCAGCTGTTCGTTTTTTTTTCTTTCCTGTTGTAAATACTCATTGTGATTGTTTTGTTTTGGCATACTGTATTCTTATTCCTTTCCGTGCACTGCAGTGGCATGGTTCTTTGTAGCCTTTATTTGCCTTCTTGTTTATATCATTGCCGTGTGATGGAACGTGTGCGATTTATACCACAGAACTGTTGTGTGTTTGTAACTCGCACGTACAGACAGTATCTACCGATTCTACCTGGATTTCTGTGCTGTACATACCATCGACTCGGATCGCGCCCTGCACTGCCTGCAGTCACCAAATTGAGTCAAAAATGGAATCTACAGGTTCCAAAACTGCACCAAATTTCTCTGGAAATTTTCGTAGAGATTAGAAAACATGCAGTAGATTATTGTACAGTACAGTACATGTGCTCGAATGCTACACTCATTGCTGTGTGTTGTTGTACTGGGAATGTGCTGGGCACTGCTGGCCGTTGTCCGAAGATTTTCAAAGTCCGAGAACGGAGTTGCGGCACGTGTCGCCGATTTTCTGAAGGAAAAATGAGACGCTAAATCGCTGATGGCACGTAGAATGGACAGAGCTCCTGCCAGCGCGTCGCCAATTCTCACCGCCCTCCTTCGCGGAATCGCGGCCCGGGCCACTGAGAATTTATCAATTCTTTGAGCTGCTCCCGGCCGCCAATTCTTCTTTTTTGTCCCGTTGATATCGTGGCCATCATGGAACGACTTCACCTTGTCGACTGGTTTCACCACCTTTCACAAAGCACCCGCTTTTTTGCTTCAGTGCTCCGAGTCGGCGCCAAGTCAAGCCCGATGAACGTTTGCGCGGATAAATCCATGATGGGCGCCTCGGGAACATCATTTTTCCCAAACCAAAAAGGCTGTCCGGACTCCACGCCGGGCCTGCACCACTTTTTTTTTCAGCGATGCTTCGAGTTCTTCGAGTTCTCTCAAGCCTCGTGGTACTAACTTAGAGTTGTTGGACGGCAAAGTCCGTGACTACTACCAGTTTACAACAACCTCGCGGCCGCTTGATGGGTTACATTCTGGTTATCGGCGTGGCGTGGGATGGGATCGACACTCAGTTGCTGTACAGTAAGGGAAGGGGTGGTGTCCGAGTCACTGGCATCGATGAAAATCACATGAAGTTCGATTCTCCATTAGTCCATGTGTTTCAAGCTCACATCATGCGTTACAGTAAGCGTTGTTCACCTGTGGTTCAGCGCGGCGTCCCATGCCAGGTGCAGTGCTGTAGCTGCTTCAGTATCAACCGCCGCTGCGGTGAGCCGACTGAATTGCGGTGGTTATACCGCACAACAGGATAGTATTGAGTTCCGTATCCCACGCACTGGTACGCCTCTGCTGCTGCCAGTGCAGACTCGGGATGGCGGCGCCTACGTAGGACAATTTGGCACATGATCTCAAGTGTAACCGGACTCGGAGTCCGGACTTCTTTAATGACAATCAATGTTACTTCGGATTTGGGGCCCGGGAGCCGCAGCCAGATGTCGTCTGTCACACTAAATTGGACATCTTCGCACCAAGCTCCTTTGCTGTAGGAACCATAAGCAGCAGTATTCCGGACCGAGCGCAGTGGTGACATCATGCAGAATCTTTGACGTCGTGCCATATCTTCCGGGCTCTACGATATTATGATGCAACATACCGTATTCTGGGCTTGATCACAAGGTAGTATCACGACTACGTGCATGGAAGCGTTGGTTTATTGATGGCTGTGGCCTGTCCTAGCCTATCCAGTCCTGGCCTATCCGGCATCATCCTCACGGCGTTGGGACCATCCAAGGGACCATCAGCAGCCTAGGGACCATCAGCAGCAACCTCACGCATACATGGATTCACAAACGTTCAGCATGTGCAGCAATTGACCCATTCAATATTCGGTCTACTATTGATTGAGTCTCTTTTGTCAGCACATTTCAAAGTCTATATAAACATGGTCACGGTCAACTGTGCTGGCCCATCCTCCTCGCACCGGCAGCAAACGATCTACTATCGAGTCTTTACATCCTCCTCCAAGTTCTGCTCCGCTATACAGGAAACCTCTTCTCTCCTCACGTAAATTCCCCATTTGTTGTCCTTTGCATTGAGCCCTTTCTAACGATACGATACTGTACCCTGTCACAGAAGCCCAAGCATGCGCACCATCAATTTCACTTTGCTCGCTGTGCTCGGTTGCTTTACGGCCATGATAGGCGCGATCCCGATTAAGAACAGTGGTCTTTTTAGGAGCATTCAAGCTGCCCGTCACCAAGAGTATGTCCTTTTTACAAAAAACAGTTACACGGCGGAGAGCACGGATGTTCTGACTGGACACGGACTGAAAATTTAAAAAAACTTTCTCTAGGGACCACAATCAGAATCCGGCAGACCAGGACCGCGAAGAATTGAAGGGCTGCACTGTCAACCTACGGGAGATTCTTGATGTCGATGTCTGCCGATCGCGAGCTTCCCCGGCCGATTAATGAATAAAAGTTTCCACCACCTCCCGTCGACGGCCAACCCTCTCCGAGTCTCTTAATACTCAACTTAGTAGTAGTGACCCTTCAAGTTCTTGAGGATAAAGTAAACGCTATATTACTGTATCCTCTGCTCCCGCGACCGGCCGGCCGGCTCCTCTTGTGGGGTCTGCCAAACGCAAAGGATTCGAAGCTATTTTATTTTATTTCATTCTCCTGAACTTGAAGTCCACCAAATAGAACTGTACAGTGTGCCAGCCGCGCACTGTGCACTGTGCAGGCTGAAGATTCGGATATATTCTACCCAACTCGGAGGAAGAACACGAATTTGTCACAACTGTTCGTTTCGTGAAAAGTGTGTTTTATACTATAGTCTTACGAGTTGTCACTGGCACCAGCGTGAAGCGACACAAAGTCAACTTTTCATTCTTTATGTATCTCGACGTTTATCTTACTTCGTTTGTCCTTGCTCATGTTTTTACAGTAAGGTTCCGAGTTCCGCCTGCAAGAGGGCAACAAGAGAGCGTTCTGTGTGATTTCTGGGTTTCCGAGGCGGCACTTGATTATGCCCTCGCAGCATCAACTACAACCGTGCCCACGTGGAACATGCCTGCCAGTGAGCGCTTAGTCCGCCGGAAGGCTATCCTTGTGGGAAACTCTCTGGGCGACTATTCTTATCGATAGCGAGGCTGTGCGCCTCCCCTCACTCAGCCCTTTACCGCCATCTACCATCCACCTGTCGTCTTCTCACCGCTGACCCCTCCTCTTTGCTTAGCCATATTTCTTCCATTTTCGATATGAGTCAACCCTCTTCCTTGTCCTCCACTTTCCGCATACTCTTCGACGCTGCTCTCCAGGACTACAAACACAAGACGGGGAACACCCTATCCGATCATCCCATCGCCAAGGAACTTGAGACATGCGAATCCGTCAACTCGATTACTGCCATTCTTCAAGAACAAGCACGGAGCTTTCGTGAATTTAGGGAAAATGATGGGAAGCTCATGAAAGCCCTCAATTCTTCAGTTGATGTCTTGTGCGCGCCTTCTATTAGCTCCGCCCTTAACGAGGCGATTGACTTCGTAGTACGTCGAAAACCATTCATCGGTGTACCTTGTTCCTGAACGCTTCTACAGCCATTCCCGCCTGCAAAGGCGATATTCGCTGGCTTCGGCATCTTACTCGCCGTGTGTCTCTCTTCCTCCGATCTGATCCCCATATCTCTTTGACATCTGACTTCCCTAGACGGTCAAAGAAATGGGTGCCAGTTACGACGCACTGGTTGACCTTTTCGCGTCCTTCGAGAACTTCCTCAGCAGACTCGGTATTTATGCCGGGATCCCTCCTACGCCAGCCTTGACAAGCGTTCTGGTGAAGATAATTGTAGAACTGATCTCTACGCTCGCTCTTGCTACCAAGCAAGTCAAGCAAGGGCGATTTAGTGAGTTGTCCTACTCGTTACGACGGTTGACTAATTGAAATTCAGAGAAATTTATGGGGAAGCTTCGGGGAGAGAAGGACATCGAAGCGACGATCCAAAGGTTGGATAGGCTCACGCTGGATGAGGGTCGGGCGACTGCCGCTCAAACGCTCGAAGTCGTCTACGGTCTTGTCCAGCAAAAGAGGGCGATCATGGATGGTGAGAATATGATTTGTCTCGCTCTTCCTTCGCTCCCTGCTGAATGATCATATCCTCAGACGCAGACGGGAACGAAGCGGCAACTGGTATCTCGCGCGCTCTAGGTATGGCTTTAATCGGCTGGCGACAGTCGGTCGTTAAAGTGTCTGACTGGGTGGTAGAATCTATGCAAGAAATCGTGAGCAAATTGAACAAGGCGGAACGTAGGTTTATTCCTATGCCCGATGTCCAGATAGGCGACCAGGAATACTGATCGCGAGTTTAACAGGCGACAAGTTGCAGCAAGACGTCCGGAATTGGCTATCACCTCCAGATCCGTGGAAGAACCACAACCTCGCACGTGAATCTCGGCATAGTGGAACTGGGACATGGTGGGTTCAAGGTGGCGCTTATGCGGAATGGAAGTCTTCTGGTGCAAATTCACTCTTATGGGTCCACGGAAAACGTCAGTATTTTGCGCTGTGTTATTTCCTGGGGCTGATGGTTAGAACCTCTTCAGCGGGTGCAGGAAAGAGTGTGATCTGGTACGATAATCTTTCAATAGTTCGTGTTCGTGAGCTTATGTTGTCGGCTAGTTCTGCAATCATCGAGGACAGTCACACTTTGCAGAAATCTGGGCTAGCATCACTCGCATTCTTTTATTGTGACTTCAGGGATGACCAAAAGAAGGACCTGCGTGGGCTACTCTCATCTTTACTGGTCCAGCTTGGTGAACAATCCGACGCCTACTCTGGCATTCTTTCCAAATTCTATGAGGCCCATCGTCGTGGCTCGCAACAGTCACATGCGAGCGACAGCGAGCTAACAGATTGTCTCAAAGACTTGCTGAAACTCCCGGGTCAAGCAGCAGTCCATATTATCATCGATGCCCTGGACGAATGTCCATCAACTACTGGTATGCCCTCCCCCCGCGAGAAAGTCTTGAAACTTGTGGAGGAGCTCGTCAATCTCCACGTTCCGCATCTGCGGATTTGTGTCACTAGCCGACCTGAGGTTGACATCATCCCTGTCCTCGATCCACTGGCTTTCCTTTCCGTTTCCTTGCATGGGGAGAATGGCCAGATTCAGGACATTGCGGAGTATATCAAATTCCAAGTCAGGACGGACTCTAAAATACGAGCATGGAGAGTTGCGGATAAAGAACTGGTCATAGATGTGCTCACGAAGAGAGCTAATGGGATGTGAGGAATCAATTCCACCATTTCTCATGGCACTCGCTTATACCTGTAATCTAGGTTCAGATGGGTGTTCTGTCAGCTCGCCTACCTCCGCCACTGCCTTCAGGCGCGGATACGGCGTGCTCTGGATGACCTACCGCATACACTGGATGAGACATATGCGCGCGCACTGGAAGATATCGGCGACCAAAATTGGGAGTGTGCACGCCGACTATTCCAGTGCGTTGCAGTGGCATCCCGTCCACTTCGTGTCAAGGAGCTCGCAGAGTTTCTCGCGTTCGATTTCGAAGTAGAATCAACACCCACATTTCTGGCTGAGTGGCGTCCGGACGACCCAGCACACGCCGTGTTATCCACGTGCTCCAGTTTGCTCGCCGTCGTCAACGTGGATGGATCCCGAGTTATCCAATTCGCACATTTTTCAGTCAAGGAGTACTTGACGTCGGGGCGGCTCGCCGAAGCAAAGGACACCGTTTCCCGATTCCACGTTTCCATGATACCAGCTCATACTATCGTCGCGCAAGCCTGTCTGGGTGTTCTACTACACCTTGACGAAAACATCACCAATGACGGCCTGGACGACTTTCCACTTGCCGAATACGCTGCCGAGCACTTGGTAAACCATGCACGGTTTGAAAATGTAGCCTCAAAGGTGCAAGATGGGATGAAACGTTTGTTTGACCCAGGAAAGAGCCACCTTACAGTTTGGGACTGGATATACGATCCAGAAAATCGCCGGCTTCGACACGACCGGGCTGAAAGCCCTGCAGAGGCCAGTGCAACGCCTTTGCATTATGCTGCCTTCTGGGGCATGCACGACATCGCTACGTTCCTGGTTATTGAGCACGCACAAGATGTAAATGCTCGGAGCTTCGGGATGGAGGAAACACCATTGCATGTAGCATCGCGGAAGGGTTTTGTGGAAGTTGCTTGTATTCTTCTCAAACACGGCGCCGATATAGAGGCACGGGATACGAGTGATTGGAGCCCTCTGGAGCGGGCCGTGGCCAAGGGACAAGTAGAATTTACTCGGGTCCTTCTGGAGCACGGCGCAGATGCGAAGGCTCAGGACGAGAAGGGTAATGTTACGCCTATGCATTTCGCATCGGGCCACGGACAGCTGGGAGTTGCCCGAGTGCTTTTGGAGCACGGGGCAGATGTGAAAGCCCAGGATATGGATAACCAGACTCCCTTACATTGGGCGGAAGGAAAAGAGGTTACTTCGTTTCTCCTCAAGCACGGCGCAGATGCGAACGCCCTGGACATCGAGAATTGGACACCGTTGCATCCTGCATCGGAAAAAGGACGAGTGGGTGTTGTTCAGGTCCTTCTCGAGCATGGTGTAGACACGAATGCCCGAGATGCCAACAACGCGACACCGACGCATTTGGCATCCGACTCGTATTACCCGGAAGATAAACTTGTTGACATTGTACGGCTATTGCTCCAATATGGCTCCGACATTCATGCCTTGGATGACAAGGGTCGTACTCCATTCATGAGAGCAACGGAAAAAGGAAATCGACGCATGATGCAGTTACTATTGGAGAACGGAGCGGAGGATCACAGGACGTAATAATGACAGACGGGCTCGGGACTTTGTGTAGGCAGCGAATGACTGTCATGATGTTTATAGGGATGGATGTTGCTCCTGATATTGTACGCAGAAATGTGCATAGGACTCGAAACAGTATCACATCGAACCATTGAGGTCAGCGCATCACATGATGGTCATAATCGAGTCATGAGCAAAGAGCCACCGGTAGCAGTAGAATCATAATTATATAATTCCTGCGTCGGTGGGTCCTTTGCACCCAAGAACCAAATCGGCATCTGGTGTCAAGCTGGAACGCATTCGTGGCGGCCGGGGGCTGGATCGCCGCCGACTAAGTCGCGTGATCGTATGAAAAAAGAACACAGCGGGCGCCAAAACACCTTCAAAAAAGGAAAGGCCTGGCCTCGAGCGCTGTGTGGCAGAATTGCCAAGTAGATTAGATACGCTCAGGCTTTTCCTTCCGTCTCCCCCCCGTCCCCCGCCTCCTGCGAGGGTTTTTGACTGAACTATGTGATTTAAAAAAAACTTTCTCTAGGGACCACAATCGGAATCCGGTAGGCCAGGACCGCAAAGACTTGAAAGGCTGCACTGTCAACCTATGGGAGATTCTTGATATCGAGGTCTGCCGATCGCGAGCTTCCCCGGCCGATTAATGAATAAAAGTTTCCACCACTTCCCGTCGACGGTCAACGTTCAACCCTCTCTCTTAATACCCAACTTCGTAGTCGTGACCCTTCAAGTTCTTGAGGATAAACTATAAAGTAAACACTATAGTCCCTTTTTCTTTTTCTTCTAAATGCGATACCATATCATGAGGGCTTTGTCCCCGAGTAGCCCCGTCCCATACTGTATCCTCTCCCACGACCGGCCGGCCGGCTCCTGTTATGGCAAATGCAAAGGATTAGAGTGTATTAGCAGTTCCAAATTTTCGTTTCATTTTTTTGTGTTTGCCTAATTGAGCGATTGTTTGTCCAATTGAGCAATGTGACCAAGTGTGACTGATGAGCTGCACGTCGCATTGCCGAGACAAAGCCGAGCAGTAAACAAAAATCTAGCTGCATGCTACAGTACATGCGTAGTCCATATGAGTCTTGCATACATGGCCCACACCCAAGACTTTGATGATCTCGATGTTGATTATTCGCACTGGCCGTTCACTTCCCAACCTCTAACTTCAGTCTGATGCCTATCCTGGAACACTAATACTGGGTTTCGTGGCCTCTCCTTCAAGCCCTCTCCTTCCTCTGAATCTCTGATTATTGAAATCGCTAATCTACGCAAATGCCTATTACCTAAACCTGTATTTACAATCGGTATCTCTAATTGACCTGAGCCAGTACTGTACTGTTATTCTCTGCCCACCCTGGGGTGGTCATGCACGGTCTTCAGGTTCATTCATAAGGCCCATCAGCCTTTCATGGTCATCGGCAATAACATTCAAAATGCTGCCAAGAGTGGCCATTTATAGCACTGGGGGCAGTGGAGGTAGTTGGATAAGGAGTGGGACAGCAGCAACAAGCACATTTCATAACGTCTGAATGTTGGTGGGGTCATCCATTGGGACAGCGAAGGTAGAGAGCCTTTGGGATTGTGTAGGTAGAGCACTCGAGTTCGGATTCGACGCTTCGTCAGCGGAGCCTTAATTAGAAGTGGCAATTGCCGGTGTCACACTGGCCACATTGGGAATTTCAAATTTCCAAATTCGGTAATCAAAAAAAATGAAACGAAAATTTGCACCTGATTATCACATCTAACCCTGTGGAGTCACAGGGCAATGTTTGTAATACCCGCCTGTGGATCTGCAGGCGTTGCTAAGGGTAATTCGTACCCAGCAATATACAGCTGTACCCAGCCATCCGGAAGTCCGGCCCTGTCGCTACGACGCCCAAGTCATTTCCCATGTGAATTCCCTGGTCTTTCCCGTGCTGTCCCACCCTCGGCAACCTCCGATGACGCGACTTCGTTGTCTCCCACGGTGCCCTTGCTGTCATGCTCACTGTCTCTGACAGTGAGCATGACAGCAAGGGCGCCGTGGGAGACGATGAAGTCGCGTCGTCATTGGAGGTTGCCAAGGGTGGGACAGCGCGGGAAAGACCACACGGCAAACGACTTGGGCGTCGTAGCGACAGGGCCGGACTTCCGGATGGCTGGGTACAGCTGTATATTGCTGGGTACGAATTACCCTTAGCAACGCCTGCAGATTCGCAGGCGGGTATTACAAACATTGCCCTGTGACTCCACAGGGTTAGATGTGATAATCAGGTGAAAATTTGCCCCATTGCTAATACACTCTATTTATGGCAAGCGGATAGTCCACGCTTTCATAATGATGAAACTCCGCTCTGCCAACAATGCCGAGGGTAAAGACCCTGGTCACCGCGTCCTTAGGTCTGATTATATAAGCACAATTTGCTCAATGTTGATTATATAAGTTCAAATCGCTTAATGTTGATTACATAAGTTTGAATGCGCGAGATAGCATAGCGTGAATTATGATACAATAAATGTGAGAGTATTGTACTTGTACTGCTCACTGGCCAATCCAAAGATACATAGACTCGTTTTACTGGGTAGCCCGAGACAGATATTCACCTGATGAGGGACTTGGAGGGGACTGTGATATGGGCATCAAGGGAGGGGTCCTAGATGAGGGAGAGCTGGCTGCTGGAGCTGCTGGACGGGAATGATGGTATTGAAGATGGAGGGAAGAAGATATGGGAGTAGATGAGAGGGATGTATTGAATAAATGGCTCGGATTCTGTCAAGCCGAGAACATCAGTGAAGGGAAATGGGTGCGAGTGAGTGTGAAAAGGTCGTCTCTAAAGAAGACCTGAGCGAGACACTAAGGAATGGGGAACGCGACTTAGCAGTAGGCGACGAGAGATGCTGAACGCGTGACCGATCGGCTCGGATGCGATGCGTGACACGGCGTGACGATAGGACTTGAAAGGCAAACGCTAAGATGCAAAATACAAGGGAGAGTGGGATTCGATGATGATAGATGAGCCAACAGGCCTAAGATATATACAGGTGGAGAACAATAGGGATCACACAACCGCCACAACCGCTACATGACACAAACGTAAATCCATGACCTCAATCTAACCACAACACTGCCGCATGTGGTGGCACAAGTCGTCGCGTGCATGTGCGAGCGTGCTTCGCAAGGGATCTGGACTGTGGACCGCACGCACCACATGCGACATCCTTACACCAGCCGGGGGGTCTAAAATTTTGACTGTCCTCAGTCAAACGTCATCGGAGTCGGCTCTGGTAACATCCTCATCAGCGATAACGCGGGCCAGGTCGTCGCGATCGACAAGGTGCGTCACTGGGACTGAAGAGTGCGAGCGGGCGTGGTACGGGACTAAGCGAAAGGCAGCAAAGTGCAGGTTCAACACCGTGCCATCAAGCTTGGCGAGGTGGTAGGAACTGTTTTGCGTGCGGCGCAGGACAACCATTGGTCCCATGTAGCACGGCTTCGCTTTGCGTCCCAGGTTGCTTTCCACGCTCGAGTTCCAGATGAGGACGAAGGCTCCGGGGCCGAAGTCGTGATCGCGGATCGTGTTCTCGAACTGGCGCTCGAACTGGCGGATGGACTTGAAGTGGCTCTTCAAGATGTTTGTGTGGATCGCCGCGAGATCGTCTTCACGCCTTTGGAGCTGCCTTGCGCGCGTTGCAATGAGGTCGGCTGAGGTGAGCTTGTCAGTGAGGTTCGGAACGAGGAATGTGGAGAGGGTTATATCAAAGGGCAGCACGGGCTCTATGCCATGTGCCATGTAAAACGGGGAGTGGCCTGTTGCTTTGCGTGTCGTGGCTCGATCAGCCCAGAACGCGTAAGGCGTGACTGCAGGCCATTTTGCTATATTGCCTTTGCAGGCCTTGACAATAGATTCCCGAATTGTGCGATGCTGCCGTTCGACGATGCCGTTCGCCCGTGAGTTGTATGCTGAGATTCGTATATGTCGGATACCGAAGCGTCGTTCGAGCCAGTCGAGCGCCGCAATGAATGCTGCTCCGTTGTCTGTTACGATCTCGGAGACGGCTCCCCAATGGCACAGGACTTCCTCGAAGAGGAATGCACCCAGGGTACGTCCAGTTTCCGTGCGGAGGGCACGCCATTCAGGCCATGCGGTGAGCGAACAACAGGCTTGAACGATGTACCGGTACCCTGCCGCACGTGGCATGAACATTGTGTCCACATATGCCTTGCGAAAGAGGGATGCTGGCGCGGCAACCGTTGGGGGAATTCGGACTTTGGTCGTTTGGCGGATCTGGCACTCGTGGCACATCTTGATGTACCATCTAACGTCGTGAGAGAGTGATGGCCACCAGAAACGATCAAGGAGAGCACGTAGCGTGGAATAGAAACCCTTGTGCCCTAGTTTGTTGTGGGCCTCGTGTGTGACTGAGAGGCGTTGCTGAAGGTGTTGGAGGACTAACTAGTGCCGTCCTTGAGTGTCGCGTCGCCACAGTCGATCGTCGTGGACCAAGAAGTTCCGAGCCCATCGGTGAAAACGGTCCAGTTCTTCTGAGCTGTGTCCGTTTGGTCGCTTTCCATGGCTGAGGAAGTCGAGGATGGCGGGCAGTTTGTCATTGAGTGCGCGTGCCCTGTCCGTCACAGGCGGAAACGTTAGCATGTCGCCTGGGGCACTCACTCCCTTGGTGGCTTGAAAAACTTTTGTCGTTCCAGCTGAGCGTAAACGCTGCTCATCCCATGTGTCGAGCCATAGGCCAAGTGAGAGGATCTCGTCAACCCACTCTTCTGGATCACCGTCGTCATCGTCTTTGCCTGGGATGGGTTCGCGCCTTGATAGACCATCGGGTCCTTGGTGTTTTTCTGCTGGAATATGGACCAGTTTGAAGTCGAAGAGTTGGATGGTGGAGATCCACCGGTTGATGGCTGCGCTTGGCTGGATGTCGGGGTTAGCAAGCATTCCACGCACATACTGGGCATCCATTTCAACTACAAGGTCGTCAACACCAATAATGTGCATTCGGAGAGCACGTAGCGTCCGAAACAGTCCGTAGAGTTTGATCTTCGGTTGCGAGTAGTGGCTCTCACGCTCGTTCCAACCAATGGATCCGAAGCGGGAGGGGTGGCACTGACCGTCTTCACATGTCTGAGACAGCATCCAGCCAACTCCCCGGTAGGATGAGTCGATAGCGAGAAAGACCGTGCGCCTGGACTTGTAGTCGATGGTGATGAGTGCCGGTGAGGAAACGATAGCCTGTTTGAGGCTTTCCATGGCCTGGTCATGCTCGTCCTGCCACACGAAATCAGTGTTCTTTCGTGTGAGATCAACAAGGGGCTTAGCAAGGGCCGAGAAGTCTTTGATCCATATGCGCATGGTGCCAGCTGTGCCGAGGAATGCGCGGACGTCGGTGACTGTCTTGCATGGTGGCCATGTGCGGATTTTGGCGACTTTTGAGTCATCAGGCACGCGTCCTTCATATGTGCATTTGTGTCCAAGGACGATGACTTCTGGCATGGTGATGAAGACTTTCTTGGTGGAGATGGTTGCACCAGCATGGCCGAGTTGGTGGAGGACACGGTGGACATCGTTCAGATGGTCCCAGATGAACTTCCGGAGGCCTGAATTGTCTGGTAGGGTTTCGTATCCTCCATCTGGGGTTTCAAAGCGGGAAGCAGGTCCTTTGACCACAATATCGTCTACAAATGGCTTAGCGATGTTCGGGATTTCAGGCTCGAGGATAAAGGTAACATCGCCATGGAAAATGGCCACGAAGTTGGTGGCTCCCATTGGAAGGGAGGTATTCCGAAGTGCGCTGAGGGGTGACTGAAAGCTTGTAAGGTCACGCGAGGTGACATCTAGCGTCCTATGGTCGTAGCCTACGAGGAGATCCAGCATGGAGTAACACGAGTGGCCGGCGATGCCTTCGACGAACTGGTCGACGAAAGGAGGGACTACAGCGTTGCGGATGGTGACTGCGTTGAGTGGTTGTAGGTCATGCACGAGGCGGAGCGAGCCATTTTTCTTTGGCACGCAGAACCACCGGGAGCGGTATGAAGCATCCGATGGTTCGTACACTCCCGCTGCAATTTTCTCCTTGAAGATGTCTATGACTTTGTCGAGTAGGCCTGTTGGGACTGGGATGTTCTTGTGGACCCACGGGGTGTGTGCAATGGTCGGAATCTTCACGGGTAGGAGGTAGTCGTCTCTGAAGCGTCCTCGTTCCGCTTCCGTCCAGGCAAGGGCCTTCTCATTGACTTTGAGAACATGTGCTGCCAGCTTTACCTCCTCGGGCCATAGAAAGCTGAACTTATTGAGGTCAAGGGTGTCATAGCGTTCCTGGGTGAGGCGAGTGCCCGGTGCAAAGGGAGGGGGGTTTGTCGGCAGTAATGGGAGGGTGAGGAGTGGATCCTCTGGGCGGCATCGAATGATTCGGAAGTCCTCGGGAAGTGAGGCTGCGACTGGGTGCACTTTCTTTGCAACCTTCTTGTAGGCCAGAACTGCAATGGTCTCCTCGTCATCATCCTCTGAAGGCAGTGAGTCGATTGAGGAACGAGAGGGAGATGCAGCAACGTAGCAGTCAAGAGCTTCCATATGAGGTGGCTCCGGGTGTACTTGGCAGGCCAGTGTGGACACGAATCCCACTTGGGCTCCCTGGCACGCTCGGGAAGGGACAGCTATCGACCGTGCCGGGTTTTCTGGATCGCGGATGGACACATCAACACGGTCTGGGTGGTCCTCGAGCCGGCAGAGAAGCAGGTGGTGGAATGGGCGGCCAAGGAGGAGCCTAAAGGGGGCAGTGGGGACGACGTGAGCATGGATGGTGAAAGCCACATCACCGATGCGCATGTTGAGGTCCTCAGCACAGCTGAGGGTGCGTGATGTGCTACCGTTCGCACCTTCCATGTGGAGGGTGCGCTGCGTGTTGACTCGTGCGCCGACTTCCTTGGCAAGGTCTTCCTGGATGACAATGATTTGTGAGCCCTGATCGAGGACACCCGCCTCTGTGCGGATATTGTTTATGAGCACATCAATCTCACGCAAGGGGAGGGAAAACTCAGCTTCGCGTTTGGCAGCCAGCTCGAGCACTGCCACAGGATCTGAACCATCCTGGCTAACTTGCTCGAAGGAGCCTGTTTCGACACGATGGGGGCGAAGTCGCTCAACCAGCTCCTTGCGGATAGGAGGGCTGGTGGCGAGGATGTGGGCCGGGGTGATCTGGTCAAGCTTGCCTTCCAGGACCCAGTCCATGACCTGCTTTGTCAGGAACTGGTCCTCGGCACTGGCCTGGTAACGATACTGAGGGGCACGTGCATTGGGTACAAATGGCGCCGATGCAGGGGCAGATGCAGTCGGAGCTGGGGCAGGCTTGATCGCAGGTGCACTCTGGGGCATGGGATCCGTCTTCCGGGTGGCGAAAACCTCGAACATGTCATATAGTTTGGTTGGGTAGCTGTCCTTAACTCCCACATCTGAGTCAGTGTCCGCCTCCGTGATGTACGCACCAGTGGACACTGCTGGCTCGGGAAGGACTTCGAAGCTGAAGCTGGCCGTGTTGTGAGGTGGAGGGTCCCGCTGCGTGGTTAGGGTACTAAAGTACTGCAGGTTAGCTGCAAGCCAGGTATTGACACCTGCCTTTAGTCCAAGGCTGCGTCCGTCATTTGGTATCTGTTGGCCTGTCGGGAGGTAAAGGCGGCGATTGATGATCCGAACGCGGCCAGTGTCGACATATTCCTCAGCTGCGGGACAAATGTGGATGTGGTGCCCGAGGTGGCCACAGAAGGCGCAGCCTTGGGGACGTGCGTTGTACTTGTCACGGAAGAAGTCAGACTTGGAGTCGGATGCTGTGGGTGTAGGGGCGGGGACAGTGGGTGGAGCCGAGGGCTGAAGCTGCTGGTTCGGCTGTGGCTGCTGGGGTTGTGGAATAGCTGTGTAGAGAACTAAGTATGATGGTTCATGAACTGAAAGACCTCGTAGCTGCGCTGCCAAAACCATTGGATCTTCCAAATCATTCCCTTTGCTCTGGGATCGAGACGAATGTGGCTGCTTGAAGCGGACACTCCTGGTTTTGTACTCTGGGGAGCTAGAGTCCAAACTTGACTTGCTTCCAGAGTCTGAATCCACACTTGAGTCCGAATCCGGATCCGGGTCAACGACGTGTGAGCACTGCTTCTTGAGGGACTGAGAGTCGCCATAGGTCCTTTGAACGTACGCTTCTGGGGTGTCATGGTGGTGCTTTGTATGGCTGCTGTGCTTATCGCATGCCTTCTCTTTATGTGACTTTGGTTCCTGGTAGAAATGGTTCGAGGTGAAGTGGCAGCGAGCAGCATCAAGGACACCATCAATGTGGAAGGGTACGTGGACTGGGTGATGGGGGTACACCTGGATGAAGCGCTGCGCGATGGTGGCCTGGATGCTGGGGTGGAATCCTCTAAAGAAGGCGGAGTTGTACTCATGGACAGTAATGTGGTAGTTTTCAAGGAGAGGCTGTGCGACGATCAGGAAGTTTCTATAGTATTTTAGAACTTCGACTTCGCTACGAATGCGGGACTTAGCTGAAAGTTCACAAAACGTATCGAGGCCTTGCTTTGTGTGGCGAGAGAGGGCCACGACATCAGGGTAGAGGAACTCGAGATCAGCCATGAAGTCATCCCAGTCTCCAGCTCGGTAGCCCGGCTGCATCATCCAGAGACGCTGCAGGGTACGTGGGACGTAGCGCACAACAGTTTCTAGTTTCTGATCTGAGGTGAGCCCAGAACCATTAGCAAGGGCCTCAAATTCATGCAGGAAATCGGCTAGAAGTTCGTCGTCGTCGCCAGAGAAGTGTGGTGCCTTAGATGATTGTGCAGAAGGCATGGCCACAAGTCCGGCCGGGGAAGCATAAGACATGTTGACAACAGGGGGTAAGCGGGAAGTTTGGTTGAGAGTTGGCTGGCGTGCTTGACGACGAGGGGTTGGATTCGGTGCGGGTGGGGTCAGGGGGCGATGCTGGCGAGGCTGTGTGACCCGGGGTTGGGACACGAGCGAGGGTAGGAACTGTAAGGATGTTTCGTAGCCTGCAGGTACCATAAATCTAGAGGTAGCTGCCTGATCCTGGTTGAAGTCCGACTGGTCTGATTCCAAGCTGGTAGGGAAGTCAGATGTGGTCGGCGATGGGGAATGAGAGCGGCGAGGAGCAGGAATGGTGGGGGAAGCAGAACGAGAGTGGGGAGCGAAAATCGGGGCGCCATCTTGGTCCAAGTTAGGATCAAGGAGGGCCGAGAGGTCTGTATGGGATGGGGATGCGGCACAGGAGGAAGGGGAAGCGGCGCAGGATGGGGGGTTGCGAGAAGAGGAACGAGGAGCGGGCGGCATTGCAAGGGAGCTGGGCGGTTGTCCGGCTTGCGAGGTGAACTGGCCGTTCTTTTTGCGCGATGGCAGGGACTTTGGTGGCATGTAACCGGGGATGTTTTTGTGCTTGTTTTTTGTTTTTATGGGAATGAGAAAGGAGGTGACAACGAGTCCTGCAAGTTGTTACCGAGTAGAAATGTACTCGGGGTGGGCTCCAGATGAAGGGAAATGGGTGCGAGTGAGTGTGAAAAGGTCGTCTCTAAAGAAGACCTGAGCGAGACACTAAGGAATGGGGAACGCGACTTAGCAGTAGGCGACGAGAGATGCTGAACGCGTGACCGATCGGCTCGGATGCGATGCGTGACACGGCGTGACGATAGGACTTGAAAGGCAAACGCTAAGATGCAAAATACAAGGGAGAGTGGGATTCGATGATGATAGATGAGCCAACAGGCCTAAGATATATACAGGTGGAGAACAATAGGGATCACACAACCGCCACAACCGCTACATGACACAAACGTAAATCCATGACCTCAATCTAACCACAACACTGCTGCATGTGGTGGCACGAGTCGTCGCGTGCACGTGCAAGCGTGCTTCGCGAGGGATCTGGACTGTGGACCGCACGCACCACACGCGACGTCCTTACATCAGAATGATAACAGGAATGATAAGCTGGAACTTGTCATTCAACTTGAACTCAAAGGAGTCGGAGTCGGAGATGGGGGAGGAGTCGGAGGAGTCAGCGGGATGGGAACGAGCGCAGGCTCACCTTGCCAGTCACAGTTGGAGGAATTAGAGGCACTGCGCAAGGTGAAAGCCAAGATACAACACTGCTCCCGACAACTTGAACGGTCTGGTCCTTGAACTAAGCTGGAGGAAGGACGGCTGGCACACTGCACTCGAAATCTGTATGGATAACAGCGATGGCTCCATTGAAAACGACTGAAGTTGGTCTGGGAAAGAGGGACGCCAGTGTTGCCACCGTGGCACCATCGTGGACAACAGAACTTGCAACAAAGGGGAGCGGACTGTAGGAGGAAGGGACGGAGATAATGTAGAGACTGATATCAATAATTCCTGTCGGTGTTACTTAGAGAAGGTGATGAGGAAGAGGAAGAGATAATCGATGGCGACTCACTCAAAGAGCTCTCGTCGTCATACTCAGTCGGCTCAGCTCTTGAGAAGTGTATGCGGAGGTGGTGGGCTGCAAGATAGACATATCAAATGAGAATATGAGATGTCTTGGGTTTCAGGAAAAGATTTGGATTGCACCGAAAGGGAAACCGCTAGAATTGATGATTCGTAGGTGTCATTTGTTTGATTGTTTCAGCCTTTCAGATGCCCACAGAGACTCTCGGATAGAAGGACTAGGAGGCGCTCGAGGACTTGCAGGATGAGGCAACGGTATGAGGGTGCTTGGTGCCGCGTGCCGACTCGGTGACTGACATCAGTAGCGAGTAGCGACGTCCGAGTCATTGGTATTAGCGTCTCTGGTGAATAAATGGGGGAAGGTCATGGCAACGGTGGACGGTCCTTAGTACAGGTAACTCGGAAGATACGACAGAAAGGCTTGCTACGAACATAACGGACTCAGGAAGTGGGATACTCCGGCGATCCTCATTGTAGACACAGAGGGAGAGGGCGGAGGATAGAGAGGGAACTCTTGGGGTATTTCAATTATCGGTGGTCCTGTGCCGATAGGCCCGATACTAGTAGACTCGATAGCAGCAACAGGCGGAAGGGGAACAGCATATACATCTTCTTGAGCAGGCTGCAGGCATAGTAGGAACTAACGTATACCTCTTCAACAGGTTTCAGTAATGACCCGTTCCACAGGTTGTGGAACGACACTATGTACTATGGATGTTCAAACATGTCATATAGGTTCCACATCTATGTACAACAAGGGTATACGACGCTATTGCAGAGGGGTGCTCTTGTGGATACTTAAAATATCTCATCGGCCTCATCATCCGTGAAATCAACTACCAGATCGTCGTCTAGGGATATGTGAGCACTCATATAAGTAATATCTGAGGTGCCATACCTGATCCTTCCTCAATAATTTGCCCAGCGGGAACTCCATTTTCACCAAATTGACAAGAGCGAAGATGAGAAAGTGGCAGTTCCGCAACATTCGGATCATCCCCGGGCACGCCCTTTTCGGGAAACGTGCCGGTGCTAGAGTGGAACAGAAATTCTGCATCCACTGCATCGCGCAGCTGATTGTAAACGTCCCAGAATGAATGAAAGTTGATTTGCGGGTGTCCGAGTTGAGCATATATTGATGAAATATGTTTATTACAGCTTGGGGGAACAAGGTCGAACACAGGGTCAGTGGGTGGGGCCCATTGACGTTCGGCGACCTCGAGTAATGTGTCTGGAACAATGATCTACAAGATCGTTATGAAATGTACGGTTGCCAATCAACATGTTGACTTACTTTGAAGTTGAGAGCGTTTACAATTTCCGGGTTTTCGAACATGACATCTGAAGCTTCGTTTGGTAAGACCTTGCGACGATTTGCCCTTCTGCGGCTCGTGTTATGGTCATATACATACGAATCAGCTGCCTTCTGCAGCCAAGGGATAGCCAACCAACGAAAAACCAGTCTGTTAAAATACCTGTAAGTTTTGAAGCTCGCATGTATATGGCATATTACGACATACCTGTCAGCAACATTGACATCGTTGTACCATTGCTGGCTGATGCCTTTCTGCAGGAGGCTTTCGAAGCCAGGGACCCACATCCGACGGAATCGTGACCACATCTGTTCTGGTTTGATGTTCGAATGTCCATGCATCCATTGGTGTTGGATAGAGCCAGAAAGCGCGGGATCGAGCATGTGGCGGATATGGGTGTGGGCATATGCGACATTGAAATTCTCCGTGCCACGATCACTCTGCGTAACGCATGGTGCACCTACATAAATGTTTAAAATGTATGATAGGCCCATAATGCATCAGTAATCCTGGGTCTCAGTTTCCAGAGGTTGCTCAAGTTGAGCAACCAGTGAAAACCAGTGAAAACCCGGAAAGTTGGACATTTGGAAACGTAGGTCCATTTTCCTGGAAACCCGACTGAACAGTCTGCAATGGAAACCTGGGAAACCTACTGGAACCTATGTAACTTCAAGTTTAGATACTCGTCTATGGTATATGATGTCTACAACTCTGTAGTATGATAGGAATTAACTTTCTGAGGGCTGGATGGAATGTACAAAACTTCGCGGCAGGTAGGGCTGTCCCTGGCCCGGCTTCAGGCCGTGGGCCAGGCCAAGCCAGGCCTAAATAGGCCAGGCCAGGCCAGGCCATGGGTGGTGGCCTGATGATGGCTTTGGCTTGGCTTAAGATCTCAAAAGCCAGAGCCAAGCCATCAAGCCCTGGCTTTTGGAATAGTATAGTGTCTGTAATGGTGCATGATTCATTCACTCTGATTGTATAAAGACATGTCAATCAACTGAATAGTTTCACAGAGCTGTACTGCTGCTACACACTTTAGAGGTATTGGCACCATGCTGATCCAAATGATGCAAGCATTGATAAGTGTGGCCACTGTGCGTAGTAGCATTATAGTAGAGCATCAGAAATCAATTGGAGACACTCAGAGAAAGTGAAGAATGGCACTGTGGCAGTGGTGGCTCATGATGAGAGTGCATGTAAGGGTACAGTATTCTAGGGCCAAGTGATGCATCTTTGTTTTTTTATTGAAAGTAGGCTGTATGCTGAATGATCCTCTTTATATTATGCAAGAGATGAACACCTCACATTGGGTTTGTTTCCCAATAAAATGTTCTACTAGCAATGCTTACCTTAAAGAAGGCGATACTCTTTATTGCATGACTACATTTGCTGGAACATATAAACAAATGTGGAGAAGCATCAGCAAGTCAATAATGTGATCAAGCAGCTTAGCCTCACTGGCACCCACATGTGAGGTGTATTGAAGGATGGACTATTCATATCCATGGTATCAGAGATGAAAAGATGTAATTAGGTTGTTGGGCTTAAGCTTGTCTCACATCTGGATGTGCTTCAACTCAACAAGCACACATTTGGTTTGTTTCCTATACTGTTTCTTTCCCCATTAGCTTATGTTAATAATGTTGGAATCGGGTGCAGGGGCTCCTGCGGTCATGCTCCAAGTGGCATGAACACACCTCTGAGGTTGAACGGGAAGAGGGGATGAGGGGAAGATGCACTGGAGCTATGCTTATGCAGGAGTGATGGTCAGGGCGATTGGTATCACCTGACCACTATCTTTCACTTTCTAATGCTGCTGGCTCATTTATTTTGACTGATCTTTGACTGTGACTTATATTAGAACTTATATGTTATTAGGGCAGGCCAATCATGCATACCCCATGCCATCCCACATACACGTGGCTTGTGTGCTCATTGCACGCTCATTGACCTTGCGCCCCCAGCAGTCCCTATGAGGGTGCCATTTATACCTACCTACACCAAGCAATCACATCTGATCATCATTTATCTTGTGTTCACATGTCTTGTATTCATTTTCTAGTCTCTGATGTATCTTACTTTATATTCACATGATAGGACACTTTTCTTAGTATTTAAATGGTGTGTTGTGCACCAGAATAAACCATCTTGTCATTTCCTTCCTGTTCCACTCATCTGTGAGCACTTGAGTCAATCATCTTGAGCCCGCATCACCTTCATCTGTCTGTGGTTGAAGCCTTGTTGGTTTCTTTGCACATTTCTTGATTCCTTCCCACACCACTCGCTCATTCCCATGCCACTTCATGTCCATTTTGCGCTTTTGTGCTACAGCTGCATTGCCACTTTCTCTTTAAATAATATTGTTCTTTTCTCTTCAGGCCTCAATTCAGTCTTGCCTCAGAAGTTGTCTCAGTCCTTCTGACTCCTTCACACTTTTATGCATAACTTGTATGTGGATAATGTTTGACAATCTGATCACACCAACACCAACTATGTTTGTGCACCCTTTATACAAAAGCCCTGGCCTAGGCCAAGCCAAGCCGAAGCCAGGCCATAAATAATGGCTTTGGCTTGGCCTAAGAATATTCAAAGCCAGATGCCCTCTCAGGCCAAGCCAAAGCTGGGGCTTCTGGGCCAAGCCGGGCCGGAACAGCCCTAGCGGCAGGCAGAAATCATTGACTGATCTATGTAAAGGTCCTTGTCCGTACTCATAGCATCGGCATCATCTTTGTGCTCCAGGATGAGCCCCCAGCGCCTCTCGCTCACGCGGTCTACATGGCCAAGAAAGACCTGCAATGGTCGCCAGTAATGCTTGTGGGCAAATAATGGGGGCTCGACATAACTGCCCCTCACGAACACCGTAAAAGCATGTTCCACCTGTCAAGATAACAATCAATGATTATCACCAAGTGAGGGAACGGAAGCTGTACTGCAGTGAGAATTAGAATGTATAGACCTTTCGGCGGGTGTTTCATGTTGAGCACAGGGTAAAGGATGGAGTCTTTGGCATATCTAAGATACTGCTTGGCAAAGGGGGCCATGAATTTAGACCGTAGGAAACCATCGGGAGCCTGACATGCCATTGTAGGCCTAGTAAGACTGAGAAGACTGCAGAGGGAAGATGATGTACCATGTAGCCAGGGTCATCACGAGCGACATTGCAAGTTTGTGGTGTCGGAATCTGATAATAGGCAGGGCTGTCTCCTCGAAGGGCCCAGTGGACATACTCTCGTACTTTTGCTGGCTGATTGAGGAACTCGGGCTTTTCGAAGAATTCCTTGACAGCTTTGAGAATTTCCCCCGCAAGCTTCGACTTCCGGCTGTTGAGTCGCTTATATACCTAATATCCTTTTCAGTAAGTAATAACCGTACTATAGTAGCGAGGCAAGAGTTCATACCGTGGTAACAAGGGGATCATCAGATCTCAACATGAAATCAACATTCGGGAAGGAGATATTAAAGGCATTCTGCACTGTCATGAGAAATGTGGGAGATTCAGAGGTGAAATGAACAAAGGGCTCCCGTGAAATGTAGAGGGAGTGGGTAATAGTTGGAAGAAAAACATTGGCCCAGCAGGCATCACGAAGAAATTCAGCAGCAGTTGAATTGCCTTCATTATCCGCAGGCCCTGGTTTGGATTTTGGTGGGTTTTTCTTGACTTTTGACCGCTTGGTTTGAGAGGGCTAGGTAGTTTCATTAGTAGGTTATCGTCGTCCATGATCAATAATACAGTCTCTCACCTCAACTAGGAATTCACCGTCGCTCTCGGCTACATCAACAAGCTAAACGATTTCCAGATCAAACAAGTTATTTAAATATGAGAGAATCTGACAAACCTCATTCTTGCGTGAATGATCGCGTTGCAGGTCTTGGGGGTATTGCACAGCAGCTAAATGGACAGGTGCACGACTACGAGGAAAGGAAGGCCTGGAAGAAATGGCATCTTCATCATTGAGGCCACCATTTTGAAACGGATCGATAACTTCAGATGCCTTCTTTGACTTCAGATCCTCTCGCAGACCCGCATTCTGGTATTTCTTGGGCATGCTGTCCAAAGGAGTGGATCTGCGTCGGTGCATCCAGAATCGGGTAAGATTCGGACCACTGGCATGTGATCAAGATCAACATACCTCGCTTTCGACGCTTTGACCTTGTTGACTATACCCATCTCATCATGATTTTGCCCACTACGTAGTTCCACCTCCTTCTTCTGGATCTCGCTGCGTAATGCTCCCTTAGCTGCTTTCTTATACTTTTTTTTCGCCTAGGAATAACACAGTCAGTTAGCGGATAAAGTGGGTACACAGACTCGGAAGCTGGTCACTCACAGCCTTCACCTTCACAGGTTCTTTGCCCACATTATCTGACGATTCTGAACATGACTCCTGGTCAACTGCTGCAAAATCGAATTCCTACCCATCTTCATCGTCTTCAAGATATTGTCTTCCGCATTTGTGAATCGCGGCAGACAATCGTTGCAGGTTCTCGGTAAGCATCTCTTCATCTCGAAGGTCCTCGTTTACATTCATCTGTGCCAACAGCTCCTTTGCCTTCTCGCCTTCACGTATCTTCTCCTCTATAGCCTGCCTTTTTGCTTCGCGCTCAGCAGCAACTTCTTTTGGTTTGCGGCGAGTGCCAGTGGCTCTTTGTCCCGCAGGATGGACATTCCTGCCTGGACGGTCCAGTAGAGGCTCTCTCGGGGTGGCGATTGCACTTTGTTTCTGTTTGCGAGAGGTCTTCCCTTTTGCAGGTGGCTCAGGGACATCGCTATTGTTCTTTTTGGGTCGCTTCTGCCTCGAATCGTCATTTGGCCCTTGGACAGCTGTTTCATCTGTACGACCACATTTGCGTGATCCAGTATCGGCAGATGAAGGCAGCAGGTTATTCTCGGTAGGGGTGTGCACTGGTATGGAAGTGTTGGTATGTGGACGGCCTCTGGCTCGGGTATTTCGTGGCTGTGGTCCATCTGACCCCATCGGATTGCTGGGTGGTACGTCGGTATCCTTCTGGGCTGGCAGGGCTTTCTTCTGACCCCGCTTTGCTTTAGGAGGGTCTGTCTGATTGGGGTCACCAGAGTTGCTCGTAGATTTACTTTTTGGAGGCATGATGGGGATGGAATACGGCGTATAGGCAATTAGGCAGGGTGTAGGCCGGTCAACAAGTGACGGGCTACTGTGGTATGATGTTTGGCAACTCAATGACATCTTCAACTTCATGTGCTCTTCTATTCAGTCCTGGAAAGTCATGGAAAGTCCCAGAAAATTCAACACTCGGCTCCCACACAAACACCAGCTGTGACTATCATTTCGATTTGTTCACGATGCTACAAATCCCAGAATTCGTTACCTATTGCTGCCCAACGTGTGGACTAAAATGCCGTTCAAATGGGGGACTCACTCAACACCGGAAAGCAAAACATCCGATGATTTCCGCACCAAAGGAGGCCTCACAACACAAACGCATTCGTCACCCACATCTCACAGGTAATGCCCCCACACATAATTCTTTACAACCTTCCTTCTGATGAAAATTCATTTGCATTTAGCAAGACCATGCGCTGCCGATGGTTCTTTTCTCAAGGAGCCTGAACCTTTGCCCGAACCTGTGCAACTACCCGACGCTACACCTAATAACGTTTGGGCTCCATTCCCAGATAGGCTTGCATTTGACTGGGCTCAGTATCATTTCGTGCGCCTTCAGTCATCAGAGGATGTCATCGCCGAGGGACTTGACCTTTGGCGTGCTACCGTCATCAAACATGCATCCGAGCATCGTGCCCAAGGCCATGTACCTTGGAGGGACGCACAGGACCTCTACAAGATGCTCGACTCCATACAAGCCGGTGCCGTTGGCTGGAAGACCTACAATTTCCAGTATACCGGACCGAAACCACAAATGCCTCCTCGATGGATGCTGGAGACGTATGAACTAAATGCCCGAAATGTGCTGTTAACCCTCGAACAACAATTATCTACATCCGAGTTTGATGGCCAGTGTGAGTACACGCCGTACGAGGAGTTCAATCACTCTGGACATCGTGTCTTGTCGAATCTCATGTCCGGATTCTGGGCTAAATGCGAAGCGGTAAGATTTTCTTTGGCACACGATTTTACATTCTTACACAACTGAATGTTCTTAGGACAAGATCGCCACTGACGTATCAACTCACGGCGCCATGCTAGTACCTGTGGTTTCAGGCAGTGACAAGACCACTGTCTCGGTCGCCACGGGTCATCAAGAGTACCATCCTGTTTATGCCTCACCGGGTATCTTAACAAATACAGCACGTCGTGGACATGGAAATGCAGTAATGCCTGTTGCCTTTCTCCCTATCCCTAAGAGTATGTAGTGTCCGTACTGCTATTTGCAGCCTCATATAACTCAACTACCTGTTCTATAGCAAGTAAGCGTCAGCGGAAGAAGCTGGAGTTTCAGAAGTTTTGCCACCAATTGTATCATAAGTGTTTAGAGATCGTCTTTAGACCGCTCAAGCCATTCATGGAGAAAGCAAAGGTCATTAGGTGTCCTGATGGGCATTTCCGTCGTGCAATCTTTAGCCTTGGTCCATACATTGCTGATTATCCTGAACAAGTCTGGCTTGCGGGAGTGGTCTCAAATTGGTGTCCGAAGTATGTGTTCGTTTCATTTCCATTATACTGTCTGACAAATATCTAGGTGTGACGCTCTGCCAACAGATCTTGATGGCCCTGGAAGTCATCGACGCTCACATGAGAAGACAGACTTCCTTATCAACACCTTTGATCCAGGAATCATATGGGATGACTTTGGAATCTGGCATGATATTGTGGTTTGTTTTCTTCTGAGTTGTCGGTTGGTCATTCACTAACATATTTCATCAGCCTTTCACACATGGGTTTCCGCGAGCAGACATCCACAAACTTCTTGTGCCCGATCTCCTGCATCAGCTTATCAAAGGAACCTTTAAAGATCACCTCGTGACTTGGGTAGCTGAATACTTGTACATAACTCATGGCGAGGCAGTGGCTATGGAGATCATTGAAGATATTGACCACCGGTATGTATGCTCCTGTCGGAATCTTCTCATTCCCTCTGACAACTATATAGGATTTCAGCTGTTCCTTCGTTCCCTGGGCTTCGACACTTTCCGGATGGTCGAGACTACAAACAATGGACGGGCGATGATTCAAAGGCTTTAATGAAGGTATTTCAGATTTACCCGCTCTTGATTCAGAGACCTATGGACATTTACAGGTATTTCTTGCTGCTACAGCTGGATACATACCGTCTGCTATGGTTCAGAGCATAGCGACCTTTATGGATGCCTGTTATATTGCTCGCCGCAACGCCATTACAGCACCTGCACTCGAACGCTTCCGTGAAAGTGTTGAAACATTCCATGAGCTTCGGAACATTTTCATCGAAACAGGTGTCCGGGATTCAATATCACTGCCTCGCCAACACGCACTAAAACACTTCTACAACTCGATTATTCTGTTTGGTTCACCCAATGGCCTCTGCTCGTCTATCACAGAATCGAAACATATCAAAGCAGTGAAGGAACCTTGGCACCGATCCAGTTGATATCGAGCACTGATTCAGATGCTTCGGACCATTGTACGGATGGATAAAATGGCTGCGTTACGGCGGACATTTTTGGATCGTGGAATGTTGGTTGGAACGACATCATCCTATATGGCAGGCCTCGTGATTCAGGGGGATGAAGAGATGCCCCATTCTTTGGATGTTGCCGATGAAGAAGAGGACGACAGAGACGATGGTGCACCGGTACAAGGCGATCCGACAAGTGCGCTTTTTGTCACAAATCTAGCAGCCAAATGTGGTGTGTATAACCCAATCACAGCCCTGCACTGATTGGTCTAATGCTTATTTACCTAGAATATGGCTATCCACGAGACCTTGAGAAGCTTGCTGCATTTATCTCGCAACCCAAGTTTCCCTTTGCCTTACGCCAGTTTCTCTATATGCTTGATCACCCAGACAAGCCACTGCCTATGACGATTGATGAGTGTCCTCGATTTGAGGGTGAGTTCAAGGTCTATCATTCTGCTGTCGCCACTTTCTATGCACCCAGTGATCTATCTGGGGTAGGGGGCATGTGCTGTGAGCGAATACGGTCAACTCCCTCTTTCCATGGTCGTTCCCAGCGCGACACAGTGTTTGTTGTCTTGGATGATTCAAAGCCCGGTATGGAAGGAATGGAAATCGGGCGGGTTCTCCTCTTCTTCTCATTTTATTACCACCGCAAGGCTCACTCATGTGCGCTAATTAACTGGTTTGTCCATGACAATGAGCCCAATCCTGACACCAAAATGTGGACGGTTCAGATGGAATTTGACCCGAAGGGAGAACCCAACGTTCAGGTCATTCCTCTCGAGACTATTGCTCGTGGAGCTCACCTCTTACCCGTGTATGGTAGTACCAGGATTCCTGATGATTTTTCTCATCACGACACATTGGACAGCTTTCATTCATTCTTTGTAAACCATTTTATTGATTATCATGCCCATGAATTTATCAGTAGTTCGTAATTATAGTGTCATATAGTTAGCATTTTGATGGCGTGAGTAGAACAATATGAGTTTCCGGGTTTTCGGGTTTTCAGGTTCTCGGAAACCTGAAAACCATTGAAAACTAGCGGAAACCCGGAATCTAATTTCCTAATTTACTGATGTGAGGAATAAAAGCAACATACCACCAAACGTTCTGACCGCATTAAGGTATTGTGCGCAGACAAACCTCGGATTCGAGTTTGTCCACCAGACAACTAACCAGAGTATCTTGCCAGTGAACCCGTCCAGACATCCGTGCCAAAAAAGCCCAAAACGTTTCCATTTATCGTGTTGGTCCATAGCCCAGAAGTGATTTATACCGGCCGCATAGAAGGTACGGCGGACAAATCGTTTGGCAAGTCGTCCAGCTACCAGATCAGGTTCAGTCTGCTTGAGATATCTTCGTATGACATCCCTACATACCGTGACATTGTCTCATAGGTTAGCGTCAATAAAGTCTATACTCATGCTCACTTACCTAGCAACATGCATATCAAAGTGAGTCCGCATGTAGACATGCAGGGCGCTTGCACCTGCCGTCGGATACATCTCCCTCAGTTCAGCAATCGGCTCTGCAATGGTTTCAAATGAATGGCCTTCCGAGCGTGCGCTTGTGAGGCCAAGTTCCTTCACATAACCTTTCAGCTTCGTTTTCCTAAAATTTATTCGTAAGACACATCGAAAGGGGAAACGAAAGACAATAAAACTCACCCAATACCATACGTGTCCGTGTCATAGTGTTTTCTGAGTAAGTGAACCATCTTGGGGATTGAAACGCCCTGAGAATGAAATCGCCGGATATCCGATTCAACAAGGGCAAGAGGCGCTACAGTACAAGCCCAATCTGAGATGAGTTGGCAAGCAAAAAAATGTGAAAAAAAACAGACGGCATGGCTTGTGTTGATTTGGCATAGTGGAAGAATGTCGGTGGAAGGACTAAAAAATAGGGAGGAATGTACGTTGGTAGCTGTCGTCCAACTTGAAATACTTTTAGTGCCCGTCCACAACTATATAAGTGACAGGGCGTGACCCATATGCTACCGAACACTAATGGTGCCTCGCCTCGCTTGTACTGTATGCAAATGCATGCTTTAGAATACAGGTGCTAAATTAGCACAATAGCACGATGCTAGCGTGGCATGAGTAATGTTCAGTTTAGCTATACCTTGAATAGATGGTCACCATGACTGGCGGTGCTCCAAGTCGGGCAGCAGACAGCCGACTGAACAGGTTGGGCATCCTACAAATATATTGCCCATTTGCCCGCACTGGACTTGGAGTCTCAGACACACAAGGTTGGATGGTGAACGTTCCCCAAGCTCTAAGTGGAGATGGATACGACTCGTCCCCCAACTTTCATGGCATCCTTCACAGATGCTCATGAAACACGTGTCTGTGGTCGGGATACATGTGGACAAGCATATCGCGACTGCACACAAGATGAGAAAGCACTCTGGAAACGGCTGAGTAACAGCCGTAACACATTTGGCGAATCTGTCTGCTGGGTTTGTGGGACCTGTGCGGAATATTACCGCAGCAAGTCGACAACGCAACGACGAGGTGTGATAAAGATGCCAACTATTGATGTGCTCACTGATTGATTTCTTCAGATGACACTAGGGCTGTTCCGGCCCGGCTTGGCCCAGAAGCCCCGGCTTTGGCTTGGCCTGAGAGGGCATCTGGCTTTGAATATTCTTAGGCCAAGCCAAAGCCATTATTTATGGCCTGGCTTCGGCTTGGCTTGGCCTAGGCCAGGGCTTTTGTATAAAGGGTGCACAAACATAGTTGGTGTTGGTGTGATCAGATTGTCAAACATTATCCACATACAAGTTATGCATAAAAGTGTGAAGGAGTCAGAAGGACTGAGACAACTTCTGAGGCAAGACTGAATTGAGGCCTGAAGAGAAAAGAACAATATTATTTAAAGAGAAAGTGGCAATGCAGCTGTAGCACAAAAGCGCAAAATGGACATGAAGTGGCATGGGAATGAGCGAGTGGTGTGGGAAGGAATCAAGAAATGTGCAAAGAAACCAACAAGGCTTCAACCACAGACAGATGAAGGTGATGCGGGCTCAAGATGATTGACTCAAGTGCTCACAGATGAGTGGAACAGGAAGGAAATGACAAGATGGTTTATTCTGGTGCACAACACACCATTTAAATACTAAGAAAAGTGTCCTATCATGTGAATATAAAGTAAGATACATCAGAGACTAGAAAATGAATACAAGACATGTGAACACAAGATAAATGATGATCAGATGTGATTGCTTGGTGTAGGTAGGTATAAATGGCACCCTCATAGGGACTGCTGGGGGCGCAAGGTCAATGAGCGTGCAATGAGCACACAAGCCACGTGTATGTGGGATGGCATGGGGTATGCATGATTGGCCTGCCCTAATAACATATAAGTTCTAATATAAGTCACAGTCAAAGATCAGTCAAAATAAATGAGCCAGCAGCATTAGAAAGTGAAAGATAGTGGTCAGGTGATACCAATCGCCCTGACCATCACTCCTGCATAAGCATAGCTCCAGTGCATCTTCCCCTCATCCCCTCTTCCCGTTCAACCTCAGAGGTGTGTTCATGCCACTTGGAGCATGACCGCAGGAGCCCCTGCACCCGATTCCAACATTATTAACATAAGCTAATGGGGAAAGAAACAGTATAGGAAACAAACCAAATGTGTGCTTGTTGAGTTGAAGCACATCCAGATGTGAGACAAGCTTAAGCCCAACAACCTAATTACATCTTTTCATCTCTGATACCATGGATATGAATAGTCCATCCTTCAATACACCTCACATGTGGGTGCCAGTGAGGCTAAGCTGCTTGATCACATTATTGACTTGCTGATGCTTCTCCACATTTGTTTATATGTTCCAGCAAATGTAGTCATGCAATAAAGAGTATCGCCTTCTTTAAGGTAAGCATTGCTAGTAGAACATTTTATTGGGAAACAAACCCAATGTGAGGTGTTCATCTCTTGCATAATATAAAGAGGATCATTCAGCATACAGCCTACTTTCAATAAAAAAACAAAGATGCATCACTTGGCCCTAGAATACTGTACCCTTACATGCACTCTCATCATGAGCCACCACTGCCACAGTGCCATTCTTCACTTTCTCTGAGTGTCTCCAATTGATTTCTGATGCTCTACTATAATGCTACTACGCACAGTGGCCACACTTATCAATGCTTGCATCATTTGGATCAGCATGGTGCCAATACCTCTAAAGTGTGTAGCAGCAGTACAGCTCTGTGAAACTATTCAGTTGATTGACATGTCTTTATACAATCAGAGTGAATGAATCATGCACCATTACAGACACTATACTATTCCAAAAGCCAGGGCTTGATGGCTTGGCTCTGGCTTTTGAGATCTTAAGCCAAGCCAAAGCCATCATCAGGCCACCACCCATGGCCTGGCCTGGCCTGGCCTATTTAGGCCTGGCTTGGCCTGGCCCACGGCCTGAAGCCGGGCCAGGGACAGCCCTAGATGACACAATTAACACCAGCAGGGATGAGTTATTAGAGTTAAACAATATCAGAAAGAATATCGCGGCTGCCAACAAAGGAAAAGGTATGATTCATTGTCGCTGCAATGATGAGATTATCTACTAACAGCACAGCGCTGCAGGCAGTCGTAAACTCGTTGAAGCTGTTGGTTCAATTGTCCCTCAAACACGTTCCATTTCAGGCCAAACTTCGTCTACACAAGGTTGAGTCCAAGGTGTGTACTTTGCCGAATATCATATTACATTATTCGACACAATTCCTGTTTCAGATAACCAAAATGCTTGGATACATGGTCGCACATACAAGTCTGATTTGTGGCCATCACAGTCATCGCGGCCATCACAGTCATCGCGGCCATCGCAGCCATCGCAGCCACTGCGGCCTCAGGTGGCTGCTGGACGTGGTTATACACCAAACCATGCACATTATCAGGATCAACTACGTGCTTGGTCTCGCAAAACATTGCCTAGTGGAAACGTGAGCAATGTAGTTGCCGTGTTAGTGTTTATGGGCGTTGTCTACCCAAGGCAGAAAAATATTGTTATAATTGATGTGAGTGTCCAATGACTTTGAACGCATCGTCGAGCAACTGTGTGCTTATATTATCTATTGTAGAGTTGCCTCGAAGGCCTTGACAACGTTGATGCACATATTGGAGGAGATGAACTCCACCGTATGTGTTACAATGTTCTGCAGAAGAAATGGCTTGCGTGGTCGGAAGGCTACATGGTGCCAATTGAGAGGACAATGTTACGAGGTGCAAAGGTATATGCCGCCATTGCTGGCAAGGATCTCACGGAGCCAGCAAAACAACGTGATGCGATCTGGCACTTCTTCTTCAAAGTCCGTGGAAAAGGTACCGAACCCAAATTCAAGGCTGAACAGCTACAGCTCGCTGTCGTCATCGACCATGAGGACTTTGCACGCGCCAAGCTGAAGAAAGAAGAGGCTGAAGAGCTGAATGGGGTCACCAGCGCGGACGCTTCTACTAAGGTAAGTGAATACAATCCGGTTTTGTTTATGTATCACTCATTGCATATGTACTGTACTTATATGTACTATAGCACGATCGCTTTCTAACTGAGGAACCAAAATCTCCGACCCAGGACACGCAACGATCGCCAGCGGAAGGAGACTTGAACAGGGACTCGGATTCAGACGAAGGGGTAGAAGTTTCCAGAGCAGTCGGCTCCAAACGTGCCCGATCGATGACAGCCTCAGTGAGTCACAATTCCCTGTAATTTTGAACCGTCGCAGGTATTTATGGCCATTCGATTAGCCTGAGAACTCCTCCAAGCATCAGAAGGTTGATTTTGTCTCTCCGCAGAGAGACCAATTCCTTTTGGCGCTGCGTGAGCAGCACAGACACTCGAATGTGCAGGATACAGCAATGTTACGTAAGTAAAAAACCAACTTCTCTCCATATTTCGTGTTATTCACATTAGTACTCGGCCTGTGCTGTACACCTAGTCAACAAGAAAACATTTCAATGTGTGTTCTACGAAATTCCAGCTGCCACATATGACCCAGACAAATTACCACGCAAGACGCTTACACTGCGTGACCCCGACATCAGGGTTCATCACGGTACCCTTTCTGTCAACTTGGCCCCTGAATTAGTGCAGATGGGGTCTTTCAAGACCAGCCATCCTGGGAAGGTTCACTTAGACAACAATTCCGAACTCCTCCCATTCACAAATGGCACTGTATGTGTCAAACAAATGTATGAAAGGAAAGGAAATAGTGGCAATGGTCCGATATTAAGGCTGAAAGGCCATCTTGAGCTCAGCGCGTTGCTAGTCGAGTGTAATTGTCTCAGATGGGCCTCGATTCTCATGGACCTCACATATCAATTCATCGCCCATGAAGTCAGGACAAGGGGAGAACCACCCGACCCAATTCCGACACTTCGTTTTACGAGGGTGATGATCGCGATCGTTCACGATCTTCCTACACCAAAAGCATTCCTTGTGGAAGAATGGATCAACACGGACGATGGCGATCATCAATTCATCAAATATCTCAATAATCGAGTCCCGCACCATGTCTCAGACTCGGTACCCCAGACTCCCAAGGCCCGGGCAATTACTGACTTTCTCATATTTGCTCAGCACGTTCAGTGGAAGAAGAGCCAATACTTGGCATTTACTTCAGATTACCAAGGTGCTGGTGATCTTTTAACGGATCCACAGATCATGTCAAACCCGTATGTCTCAGTTCATGTCTTTTAGTCCGTTGTACTGATGTTTTACCAGCATTCATGGCTATCTATTTGGTGATGGAAACATACCGAGCGCGTTCAAGGAGTTCCGCAGCAATCATCGCTGTAATCAATACTGCAAGTTCTTTGATTTGATGCTTGATGTTCCCCTCCTTGAAGCCCTGCCCTGACACACTGTCACGCCATGTTGGCTGGGGTCTAGTGAAGAGCTGGCTGTCCAGCTATTATACCCAAAGTTACTCCGCAAAGTCTGCATTACAAGTCGTTCATTTCTGCTCTCCATAGTTGTCATTCGTTTCGTTGTCCCTGCTCTACATACAGTACTAGCAGCATCATAATGTCACTCGTTTCCGATCTGCGTACGCTGTACCAGGAGAAACTCGCCTGGATTCCCTTGTCGTTGTGCCACCAATAATTGAAATACCACGGGAATTCCCTCTATCCTCCGCCGTGCCCTCTCCCACTATCAGCTTCCCTGTAGAGACTGCTAGTACTCTATCTTTGTCTATGGCGATCATCGCCAGGACTATCCCACTTCCTGAGTCCGTAGCAAGCCTTTCTGTTGTATCGGAAGAGTTACCCAGTCTCTTTCGACTCTCTTGAACTCTCTTCTGTAAAGTCCGTCCCACCCTTGCCAGCCTGCCAGGACCTTTCCATTCCGAGTCGTTCGCCAGAGACGCTACCAATGACGTCGCGACTGACGTTGCAGTTAGTCACCAAGTCAACCCCAAGCACCCTCACTCTGTCGCCTCATCCTGCACTGTCCTCGAGCACCTCCTAGTCCTTCTATCCGAGAGTCTCTGACTCTCTGTAGGCACCCAAAACAGATGACACCTACGAACCATCAATATGCATCAATCTAGCGGCTTCTCCTTCGGTGTAATCCATATATTTTCTGAACCCCAAGACATCTCATATTTGATACACCTATCTTGCAGCCCAAGAGCCAAGCTGACTCAGTACGAGTCGTACAACTGACGTGAGCGCTTTGAGTGAGTCGCCATTGGTTATCCCTTCCTCTCCTTCGTCACCTTCTCTAACGCTGACACCGACAGCAATTGTATCCATATCAGTCTCTGCATTATCTCTGTCCCTTCCTCCTACTGAGTCCTATGGTCCGTCAGTGACCATCACGCATCACCATGTCACCGTCCGCCCCCTTTGTTGCAAGTCCTGTTGTCCACGATGGTGGTAACGCCGACACTGTCTCCTAAACCAACTTCAGTTGTTTTGACGAGGACAGTGAGCAGCTACCCTTCACCATTTCAATGGAGCCATCACTATTATCCATGCAGATTTTGAGAGCAGTGGGTTTTCGATTAGCCGCATGCTACAAGACTTAACGCTACTCCACAGATCTCACCAGCATATGTTCCTTTACTCAGGTCGCCATCAATCCGACTTGATGACCATACCATCATCAGAGTGCTGAGGACTGTATCTTGAGTCTACTCAAAGCCCCCATCCGACGTTGAAATATGAACTTATGTAATCAACATTGCACAATTTTGAACTTATATCCTAAGTATATAACAGGGTGGTCGAGAAAGGAAGGTGAAATTCCCATATCTGGACCTGCCCGTCCTCTCATTGGTCGTGATCAAGTGTTCTCATTGGTTTCCAACTGTCCAAAAAGGGGCTCCGTCCCTGACTGAAAGTGGACGTGTTCCTGACTGAAAGGGGACGTGTTCCTGACCGAAAGTGGATGTGTTCCTGACTATAACAGAGCTGTCTGAGAAAGGAAGGTGTGGGAGCATTCTGATTGGTTCCAGAAATGGAATGTTCCTGACCGAAAATGGACGTCCCGAAATGGGACGTCCCTGGCTGACCGAAAGCGGTATGATATATTTATGTCAGCATCCAAAAATGGATGAACACTCTGATTGGTGGAAGAGCGTGCTGAAAAAGGAAGGCGAACATTAGTCAGCAACTACCCATGCCCCTGCCGGCTCAAAAAGGAAGACATATGTTTATAAGCACTGTAATTGGGACGGCAAATAAATTAATATTTTTCCGGTGATAGCTCTGGCTTAACTAAGCACTGTAACTGCCTTACAATTGTTTATTAAATAAAATGATATTTTTCCGGTGATAGCTCTGGCTCTAAGCACTGTAACTGCTACTCCAACTGCCTACAATTGGTTATTAAATAAAATGATATTTTTCCAATGATAGCTCTGGCTTAACTAAGCAGTGTAACTGCCACTGCAACTGCCTACAATTGTTTATTAATTAAAATGATATTTTTCCAATGATAGCTTTGGCTTAACTAAGCATTGTAACTGTCACTCCAACTGCCTACAATTGTTTATTAATTAGAATGACATTTTTCCAATGATAGCTCTAACTCAATAATTAACCTGCTTTGCCACTGCAACTGCTACTGAAACTGTGAAAATTTGATTATTAAATTGATTATTATTTTTCCTATAATAGCTTTAGCTCAACTAAGCTGCCACTGCAACTGCAGTGACTGAAAAATATTTCATAAATCAATAATTATTTATGATATGTTAGCATTGACATATAGTAATTGTCATTGCCACTGCCATTGCAACCATACAAAATTAGATATTAAATTAGGAATTATTTTGACATGTTCACTGTAGCTTAACTATACTGCTTGCTGTCATTGCAACTATATTAAGACTGTTAATAACAATGGGAGAAGGGATGAGACTGACAAATTGGCAAATAAATGTATAAAATTGTAAATAATAATATAAAACTGTAAGTAAATGATAATAAGTAAACATTAAGACCAATAATAATAATGGATGAAGATATAAGACTTTTAAAGGATGACTGATGAATATTGAGACTGTAAAATAATAATAGATGAACATATAAGATTGTACTGTATGAGACTTTAAGTAATGACCAATAAACATTAAAACAGTAAATAATAATTGATGGATGAATGAGATAGTAAGTGGTGATCAATAAATATTGAGACCATAAATAATAATGGATAAACATAAGACAGTAAGTGTTAATGAGTGAAAGATTGAGTGTAAGATGAAAGGATAAAACTATAAATAATAATGAGTAAGAAAAAAGAGATTGTAAATAATAATGGATAAATAGATACTTTAAAAGTACTGTATCATTTTAATTAATTAGACATTTATATATGACTGTAACATATTGGATCATTTAATGTTTAAACATTTTAGACTATGATCTGTGATAAAATTAAAAATTAAGACACTTTTGTTATTTTTACTCATTTAAAAAAAAACCTTTTAACTCTTATTTGTATTGAAAGCTATAATATATGACTGTTTAATTGATTGAAATGGGACAATATAAATGACAATGAGTGAATGTATAAGATTATATAAAACAAAAAGTAAATTGTAATATATAGTATAAAAAATACATTTTAACTAAATAGTGCATATATATTAGTATTATTTATAAATATTATTGATTGTAATTATTATAAATGATATTGTGTGTATATCAATAATTATTATGACATGTTAGCATTGGCATATAGTAACTGCCACTGCCACTACATTAAGACTGAATAACTATGAAAGAGAACTATAAATGATGACAGGTGAACATAGGAGATTGTAAATAATGACAGGTGGACATATAAGACTGTGACTAATGATGGGTGGATGTATGAGACTGAATGATGATAACAGATGAATAAATGTAAAGTAATAAATGGGTGTTTAGAGGCAATGTTCTCAACAAGCAGATTATTAAATTAAGGATTGTAACTGCTTTATCATTGTTTATTAAATAAAATGATATTTTTCTGATGATAGCTTTGGCTCAACTAATGTGCAACTGCAATGGCCACTGTAATTTTCACATGTTCACTTTTGGTAAACTAACCTGCTTGCTGCCATTGCAACTACAGGAAATATTATAAATTAGAAATACTATAGATTGTAAAAGTTATTATGTATATATGAGACAGTTGTTGGTTAAAGCGGGGGTTTGGGGGCGCAGCCCCCAACAAGCTTAGGCCAGGGCCGAAGGTAAGGGGAGCGAGCTTGCGAGCGACCCGTGCCGTAGGCACGGCCAAAAGCTTGTCCTAAGTATATAGCATGAAGGATCGAAAATGGAAATGTGCCTGGCTGGAAATGGAAGTGCCCGACCGAAAATGGACTGTTCCTGACCAAAAGGAGAAGGTAAGATTGGTAAGATATTTATGTCAGCATCCAAAAGAGGATGAACACTCTGATTGGTGGAAGAGTGCTAAAAAAGGAAAGCAAATTGGTCAGCATTGATCAGCGGCCTACTGGCTCAAAAAGGAAGGAAAATTAGTCAGCATTGGTCAGCAGCCTATTAGCTCAAGAAGGAAAGCAGACATTAGTCAGCTTTATTTATGTTTTTTTAATTCTTTTCATATGTTTTTTCCATGTTCTTTTTTTCCGTATGTTTTTTTTATATGTTTTTATATATGTTTTTTATATGTTTTTTTATATGTTTTTTTATATGTTTTTTTATATGTTTTTGTTTTTTTTATATGTTTTTTATATGTCTTTTTATATGTTTTTTTTATATGCTTTTCACATTTTTTTTTCACATTTTTTTTTCTTAATGTTTTTCTTTTTATATGTTTTTTTTTCTTATATAATTTTTTCATATATTTTTTTCATATGTGTTTTTTCATATTTTATATATATATATTTTTATATATATTTTTATATATATACTTTTTTTAAATATGCTTTTTTTTAAATATATTATTTTTTTTACGAATTTTTATTTCTTTATTTATATGTTCACTTTAATTTAACTGTGTTATTTACTGATTATATTAAAACTGTCAATAATATTAAAAGAAAAAATGAAATTGTTAATAATAATAAATTATATAAAGCTGTAAATGATAATAGATAAATATATACTGTATATACAAATAATAATATAAAACTGTAATAAATAATAATGAGTGAATATTGAGATTGTAAGTAATGATCATTTAGTATTGAGAATGTAAATATATAAAATTGTTAATAATAATTTGTATATATTAAAACTATAAATAATAATAAATAAATAAATATAATTGTAAATAATAAAAGATGAATATATGAGACTGTATGTGACAATAAGTGAATATTGAGACTATAAATAATGATGAGTGAATATATGAGATTGTAAATAATGAATGAACATTAGAACCATAATGGATGATTGTGAATGATCCTCTATAATATAAAGACACTAATTGCAAATCTTATGACATAAATCTTCGACATAAATCTTGAGACAAACCACGTTTTTGCCACGTTTTTCCTTACTGACTGACTATTCGCCTGCAGTTTTGCTTCCTTAGACCCAATAACGATCCTTCTGCCATCTCTTCCTCCAAACAATTTCAAACGACATAGACCTCTCACCTTGCTGTCTGTCTCTTCCTCAGAACGATTTCAAACGACGTTTCCACACTCTTGATGCATCTTTTGATAGACAGGTGTGATTACCTCCTATCAACAAGTGATCTGTGACTAATTGTTTTTGTCTTCGGTTAAATGTACATTCTGTACCCAACCGTCCGATGACCAGGCTACTGCTCCACTACTGTTGATTGCACGTGCTCTGCCCTTATATGAGTGTATGAGACTGTAAACAATAGTCTGTAAACATTAAAACTATAAATAATAATTAATGAATGAATGAGACAGTAAATGATGATCAATAAATATTGAAACAGTAAATAATAATAGATAAATGTATGAAACTATATACTGTAAAACTATAAATGATAGATGAATATATGATTTATAGATGTTGAAAGTGTAAATGCTAATGAGTAAAGGAATGAGACTAAATAGTTAAGTGAAAAAATAAAACTATAAATAATGAGTGAAAAAATAAGATTGTAAATAATAATGGATAAATATGTACTAGAAGACTACTATACATTTTATTTCATTACTATATAACTATGACATATTGAATCATTTAACATTTAAACATTTTAAACTATAATTTGTGATAAAATTAAAAACTAAGACACTTTTGCTATTTTTACCCATTATTTGTACTAAAAGCTCTAATATATGACTGTTTAATTGATTAAAATGGCATAATCAGTAATAATGAAAAAAAGTATAAAATTATATAAGGCAAAGATGCAAATTGAAATATACAATATTAAAAAAACATTTTAACTAAACAGTGTATTATATATATAAGATTATGCTTTAATGACCACTATTGTGAGTTTGTGACTGAGTTATTATTCACAAATTAGATGATTATGCTAACTGGCAAACCCACATAATAAAACTTTTTACCCACTTAGATTGCTTAATCTTTGACTATACTGTTGTTGGTTAAAGCTGGGGTTTGGGGGCGCAGCCCCCAACAAGCTTAGGCCAGGGCCGAAGGTAGGGGAGCAAGCTTGCGAGCGACCCGTGCCGTAGGCACGGCCAAAAGCTTGTCCCCTATATATGTCTCACCGACCGCGAAAGGAAGGAGGGCTTAGTAAGATATTTATGTCAGCACTTTACAACCCGGAAAGGAAATGCTGTGGCTGCTATGGCTGCTGTGGGTTTGTAAGCTCTGTAATTGGCACGACAAATAAATTAATATTTTTCCGGTGATAGCTCTGGCTCAACTAAGCACTGTAACTGCCACTGTAACTGCCTACAATTGTTTATTAATTAAAATGATATTTTTCTGATGATAGCTTTGGCTTAACTAAGCATTGTAACTGCCACTCCAACTACCTACAATTGTTTATTAATTAGAATGACATTTTTCCAATGATAGCTCTAACTCAATAACTAACCTGCTTTGTCACTGCAACTGCTACTGAAACTGTGAAAATTTGATTATTAAATTGATTATTATTTTTCCTATAATAGCTTTAGCTCCCAACTAAACTGCTTTACCACTGCAACTACAGCTATTGAAAAATGTTTCATAAATCAATAATTATTTATGATATGTTAGCACTGACATATAGTAATTGTCATTGCCATTGCCATTGCAACCATACAAAATTAGATATTAAATTAGGAATTATTTTGACATGTTTATTATGGCCTAACTGTATTCCTTTTTATCATTGCAATTATATTAAGACAGTCAATAACAATGGGAGAATGGATGAGACTGCCAAATTGACAGATAAATATATAAGATTGTAAATAATAATGAGTAATCATTGAGACTAATAATAATAATGGATGAATCTATAAGACTGTAAGTGATAATGGGTGAACATTAATATTATAAATAATAATGAGTGAATATATAAGGCTGTAGATAATAATTTATGAATATATGAGACTGTAAATGATAATGAGTGAACACTAAGGCTGATAATAATAATGGGTGAGCATATGAGATTGTAAGTAATGACTGATAAATATTGAGACTATAAATAATAATAAATAGATATATAAGATTGTAAGTGATAATATATGGATGTATGAGACTTTAAGTGATAACCAATAGACTTTAAAACTGTAAATAATAATTGATGGATGTATAAAACAGTAAATGATGATCAATAAATATTGAGACAGTAAATAATAATGAATGGACATATAAGATAAGTAAGTGATAATGGGTGAAGATTGAGACTGTAAATAATAGTAGATGAATGTATGAGAAACCTTGAAAGTGTAAATGTTAATGAGTGAAAGAACTAATGAGTGAAAGAATGAGACTAAATGATGTTAGATGAAAGAATAAGACTATAAATAATAATAAGTGAAAAAATGAGACTGTAAATAATAATGGATAGATATATACTGTAAGACTTATTGTATTGTTTTAATTAATTAGACACTTATATATGACTGACATATTGAATAATTCCATTTAAACATTTTAAACTATAATTTATAATAAAATTAAAAATTAAAACATTTTTACTCAATTTTTTTTAAAACCTTTTAACTTTTATATTATATATTAGTATTATTTATAAATATTATAGATTGTAGTTATTATAAACAATATTGTATATATATAAGAATATTGTTGGTTAAAGCGGGGGTTTGGGGGCGCAGCCCCCAACAAGCTTAGGCCAGGGCCGAAGGTAAGGGGAGCGAGCTTGCGAGTGACCCGTGCCGTAGGCACGGCCAAAAGCTTGTAATCAATATTGGACAATTTGAACTTATATAATCAGACCTAAGGACGCGGTGACCAGGGTCTTTACCCTCGGCATTGTTGGCAGAGCGGAGTTTCATCATTACAAGAGCGTGGACTATCCGCTTGCCATACTATTCAAAGCAAATATTATTTTATTGTATTTTATCCTCCTGAAGTTGAAGTCCACCAAGTGCTACTGTACAGTATGCCAGCCGCGCACTCGGAGGAAGAACACGAATTTGTCACAACTGTTCGTTTCGTGAAAAGTGTGTTTTATAGTCTCACGGGTTGTCACTGGCACCCGCGTGAGCGTCCGAGTCGCGTGGTCGCTCACCTGGACGCAGCGACGACGCGCTTCAATTCAATTCGATGCATCGTGGCGGCGGCGGCGGCGGTAGCGATTGTGATGATGGTGGCGGTTCAGACGTTCAGAATCGAGCACTTTTGGCAACTCCACGTGACCGATTGACACCTCGAATTTGCCTGACGGGGAAACTCGTCCGTCTTTTTATCATTAGCACGCATGCGCAGAAGGCTGTCCAAACTCCACGGTCTACGGGCCTGCACCACCTTTTTCAGTAACGCTTCGAGTTGTTCAAGTTGCTCTAGTTTCGTGGCACGGTGGGCCGGTGGTAGAGTCGTTGGACGGCAAAATCCGCGACTACCAGTTTACAACCTCGCGGCCGCCTGACGGGTTACATTCAAGTTATTGGCGTAGTGTGGGTCCGACATCAATTGCGATCGACGGTCGATTACAGTAAGGGAAGCGGTGGTGTCCAAGTCACTGGCACGGATGAAATCACATGAAGTACGATTCTTCACTAGTCCATATGTGTCAAGCTCACATTAGGCGTTAAACGTTATTCGCCCAGTGGTAGACTTTAATCCGGCGCGGTGGCCACATAACGGGGTTCTGTTAATGATGGCCGTAACCATGCCTTGAGTTATGGGGCTCTACAGGAGTACGTCGCCTTCCAGGTGCAGTACTGTGGCCGCTTCAGTATCAGCCGCTGCGGTGACAGAGCCGACTGAACTGCAGTGGTGCTATCACACAATAGGACATTGCGTTCCGTATGCCACGCTGCCCCATGTACCGGCGCCCCATTGCTGCTGGCCGCCAGTACAGACTCGGTGGCGGTGGCTAGAACAATTTGGTACATGATCTCAAGTGTTCGCCAATTGCTACAGTATGTAACCGGACTTCTGTCATGACAGATCCATGCTGGGGAGTAGTGTCGTGTGTCACACCAAATTGAACATCTTCGCAACAAGCTCCCTTAATTTGCCGTAGGAACCATAAGCTGCAGTATTCCGGACCGAGCGCAGTGATGACATCGGGCAGAATCTTTGACGTCGTGCCATATCTTCCAGGCTCCGCGATATTATGATGCAACATATTCTGGGCAAGATCGCAAGGTATCATCACGGCTACGTGCATGGAAGCGTTGGTTTATTGATGGCTGTGGCTTGTCCAGTCCTAACCTAGTACTGTATCCGGCATCATCCTCACGGCGTTCGCCAGGGACCATCAGCAGCAACCTCTCACACACACGTGGACTCACAAACGTTCAACATGTGTAACACTTTCTACTGTAACTGAGTCACTCAATATTCGGTCTACTATTCCCAAGTTGGTATGATTGAGTTTCTTTTGTCAGCACTTGCTCAAGATCTATATAAACACGGTCATGGTGAACTGTGCTGGCCCATCCTCCTATCGAGTCTTTTACGCGCCGCTCCTCCGACTCCAAGTTCTGCTCTGCTATACAGGAACCCCTTCTCTCCTCACGTAAATTCCTCATTTTTTTAATCCTTTGCATTGAGTCCCTTTCTAACGATGCGGCGATACTACGCTGTCGCAGAAGCATGCGTACCATCAACTTCACCGTGACTTTGCTCGCTGTGCTCAGTAGCTGCATTTATATGATAAGCGCGATCCCAGTTAAGGACGGTGCTCTTTCTTGGAGCATTTCCCGTCGTGGAAGGTATGTCCCGCAGTTACACGTACTGTTCTAAATCGATTGAAAAAAAAAAAAAACTTCTATAGCGGCGTTGATTACTGCCGATTAAACGATACTCGCTCCGCCGTAATGTGTGGGTTCTGCAATGACAATATTGAAGAGCAGGTCTGCCAAGATTTCTGCAAAGAACTCCAGCAGGATGGGCTTACTGCCCCGTTCTGCACATCCAAGTCCGAGTAATAAAGTTTTGCGCCACTTGCCAATCAATCATCCCTCTCTCTTAATGCCCAACTTAGTCGTCCCTCCTCTTCTCGAGGATACAGTAAACATTACTGTAAAATAGATTGACTATTATAGCCCTACGTACCCCTTCCAAGTGCGTTGTTCGGCGACCATGACAGCTGTAGTAGTCACTACACGCTCGTTTCTTTTCTTTTCTTTTTCTTCCATGGCAAATGCGATATCATGATGGCTTTTGTCCCCATATCGTACACTTACTAGTAGCTACAGTAGTAGCCCGGTCCCACATCCTGTGCTCTCCCGCGTTTGCCAAATGCAAAAGTTTTGAAGCAATTTTTTTTTTACAGTAAATTCTCCCGAGTCCACAGCCATGGCCGGCCCTGGGCCATGGTACTATATACCATATAAGTAACGAGTAACGGCCAACTACTGAATGTCGATGACGCCCACGAGTCCCAAATAGTCCCCACTGGCAAATCGAGATAGAAACTGAACCAACCCTCACACTGAGAAAGAAAGCTTCGTATAGGAAGCATGCAATGTTTCTGTATATACATTATGATATATATATGCAAATGATGATAATGAATATATGATGATGGCCTGGAGAGTGCGTTACAATAACCATAACGGGGGGGAATAATACAATTACATGAAAAAATAAACAATGAGCAACCGAGGAAATGCACAAAAGGCATGAAAATAAGATAAAAAGAGCTCGTCATGGTTGTGGGATAGGGTATGTGCGACAATATCAGATACCTTGCATATGTCGATGCGGCGGGGTTTTTTCACGCAGCGACCTCCTCCTCTCCAAGCATATGCACAAACGCATCATTCCCTTCATCCTTAGGTGCCTCATACACCTCGAAAAGATCACTCCCCCTACCCACATTAGCAGCACGTCCACGTCCACGACCAGGACTACTAGCAGCACCAGCAGCGGCGGTCGCTCTATCGCCCGCAACAACACCACTAGGATTCTTGACAGACGCAGCAGACGCGCCGCTCTTCCAGCCGACGCCGCGACCTTCAAAGACTTCTTTACGGCGATCGAGAAGTATGTCTAGTTCAGCATCGCTGATGACACCACGTTTACCAGTAGCAGTGTTCTGTACGACTTCGATATGCTCGCCTTCGAGTTCGAGTAACTGAGTCGCCATCTCTGCTATAGTCTGTCGGGCCTCGCCAGTTTTGGTACTCCCACCGATTGGCGCCTTGAATTTACCTGACGGGGTTTATTAGCACACATGTGCAGGGCTGTGGATGTAATATGGATAAGCATTTACCTTTGGCGATGACGAGCGCCTCAAGTTGGCGCTTCTCGGATGCACGCTGCATAATCTTGCTCTCGATTGTGTGCCTGCTGGCCAGCCGGAAGATGAGCACGGGTCTCGTCTGCCCAATACGGTGCGCTCGATCCTGTGCCTGCAAGTCCATTTGTGGATTCTAACCAAACACCCATCAACATCTAGATCCGGTATTTTCAAACAAGAAAAATAAAATAACGCACCCAATCCTGATCCGAGTCGTAGAATACCACCGTGTCGGCTGCGGTGAGGTTGATGCCCAGCCCACCCGCACGCGTGCTCAGAAGGAAGAGCCGTGGCGCATCTGGCTTGTTGCCGCCCTGTTGGAAGCGATCCATCTCCGCGCTGCGTTCCAACGGACTCGTCGAACCGTCTATGCGGCACAGTGGCCAGTTCTTAAACTCGCACGCCCAGTCCTGCAATGGCATCGTCATAAATGAGTAAATGACGCAGAAGCGGGGCCGGCTGGGAGCGATCGTACCTCAATGACGTCAAGCATGGTGACGAATTGCGAGAACACAAGTACCTTGTGTCCGCGTGCGAAGAGCTCATCGAGGAGCCGCTCGAGGACCATCATCTTCCCGCTCGCGTCGACCAGTTGCTCGTCCACGACCGGCTGGTTCGTCCACTCGTCAAGGGACAAATCGAATAGGAATGGGTGCGAGCAAACTTTGCGCAACTGCATTACGACGTTCTGAAGATGCATGTTATTCACGTTCTTCACTGATTCCCAACGAGAAGGCACAGTTCAGCACCCGGTGATGCAGAGACGGTAAAAGGGTACGCACACTTGGTCTTGAACGCGTGCTCTGCTCCAAGTTCTGTGGTAGACATGGGAGCGGGCGTCATGCTGACCCGGCTCTTGCGTGTACGCGTGCCCAAGCCACCCATCTCCTCATCCTCCTCGATTTCACGCTCGATCCATTTCTGATCGCGTTCTTTGGCGCTTTGCACACCGGCCAGCAGCCCCCCGAGGCTGCCTTTAACAATCGCTTCGTACAACTCGTGCTGACGCTGGCTCAATGGCGCGTAGAGCACATACTCCTTTTTGAGAGGAAGCGATCGCTCGACATCTGCTTTGAGTCGCCCGAGGAGAAATGGCCGGAGAATCTCGTGCAACTTGTGAATTAGTATAGAGTTACGCGATTCCGCGAAGCCATTGGAATGGGTTCGA